>JAVYIG010000464.1:0-578365 GCA_035222895.1 Strongylocentrotus droebachiensis | reverse complement strand
TCGTTAGTAAGATTTCAGAAGACAAGTTTGTAACGTTTGGTCAAGTGTGTATAGATCATATTGACAAATATAGTCCCCAGCAGAGTTTTAGAGCTTCAAACTAACAAACTTCTTACTAACTTTCAAAATGAAAAAACAACAAATAATGCTTTTGTAATGGTGATGTCTATGACGTAATATGCTCAAGATACCCCCAATATTAGGTCAACTTTTTTAGTTTAGAAAGAAAAAAGAGAGATCAAAACTTAGGCAGCTAAATACTATGTATGGCGTTTGAACTGGGCTTATTATTGTAAAGAAAATTCACAATTATAAATGCTTTTCTTTTTTGTTTTGTTCCTCTCTACAGACGAAGGTGATGATGAGTAAAACCATGGACCAAATCAATCACACAGACACACACCAAGAGTGTTCTATATCATTAGTAGTTTGTTAATTCAAATTTTAAATCATCCCTATCTTTTCCTGACTCTCGGTGTACCTTTTATCAATTGTTTTGTAGATTAGATAACATTAATTTCCTGAATTCTTATTTAAATAAACTTTCTGAAAAGTAACATCTTAACATCAGTCTTTGAATGCAGATATACTTTAACTATTCAAATTAAATTGGAAAGGGCTCATGGTTCGGGATTATATCTCCTTGCAGGTGTTCAGAAAATTGAGAAAATTAAGATTGGTTTCTCGATTCCCTCCCCCCCCCCCCCCCCCCCCTTAATGGAAAGACAATTTAAAAAAGTATGTAGATGGCACAATTTCTCTGTCTTGTATTGTTGAAGAGTGAAGTTTGAAGGAAGTAAATGTTTTTTTCTTCAAATGAAGTCTTTATTCAATTTTTCTCAAAGCATAAAACAATATAAGCAAATGTACAAAATGATGGATGCATACATTTGACAAAGAAAAGTACAATGAAAAACATGATTCTAGTATTGAGATCAAGTTGAACATGCCTCCATCTATCAAAATTGTCCGTTCAACTTCATAATGATATTTCATTTTTTTTTGTTTGTTACTGTACCAATCATTCCAGTTTGGGAAATGGGTAGAGGAATATCAATGATAGATTATTTCCCTCAATACTCCTCTCCTTGAAGGGTATTGAAAAGCATTAGCTTATCTCAGCATCTTATGGCTGATGAGATAATATTGTTTGGTGCTGTTTTAAATGAATGCTCTAGATCATAATGCATCAATTATCTAGTATCATTCAAATGTGTAATGCCCAGTGATATGAATTTGAATCTGCTTCATATGATCTCCTATCCCCTGTTGAGCCATATTGAAATTAGAAGTCCCTGATATTTATTACTTGCTGTCGATGTAGATTGTAATCTGTAGTGCATGCTTAAAGAAAAGGATATTCAGTGAAACCTGTCTATAAAGACCACCCAAGGGAGACAAGAAAAGTGGTCTTTATAGGCAGGTGGTCTTTATGTACAGGTTCCTTGAGTGCATGTTTCAATGAGAAATCATTTTAAAGGGAAACAAAAAATGTGGTCTTTGTAGACAGGTGGTCACTAAAGCAGGTTTGACTGTACAATCAAACCTGTCTTATTGGCCGGCCACCTCTCTATAAAGGCCACCTGTCTGTAAAGACCACCTGTCTAGAGTGGTCACTTTCTGTGTGTCCCTTGAGGGCCTTAATAGACGGGTGTGACTGTAGTTACATGTGGGGGTATTTCAGAAAGGTTTAAGAATTCACCTTTAGATTAACAACTTTGAGAGTTTGGAAAGGAATGCATCTATAATGAATATTTTTGGAAAGGATGAGCAGAATTATTATGTTTTTACATTAATTATGACACATTAATCATAATGTAGCTGCAATGTATCATGGAATGTGGTAAATTAGCATTGTGCAGTTATTCTAATTACATGCGTACAAACCCATGTATCACAAGGATTAGCTTCTAAAGCTCTCTACCTGTTCAACTACACATTGAATGAGAATAAATAGGTATTACAAAACTGATTGCTGTTCTTGATCAATGCTTGTTGAAAAAATTGAATGCAATGGTCATTTTATATTTAATTCAAATTCAATATCTTATCAATACCTTTCTGTTTCCATTGCCCAAGATCCAGACAAATTATTTGTGTGGTAATGTTTTCACAGATTAATTACAGTACAGTCGAGCTTGTCTTGGTATCGATCTCTCTATATAAAGGTCACCTGTCTATAGTGTTTACTTTCTGTGTTTCCCTTGGGTGGATTTAATGGACAGGGTTTGAATGTATGTGGATGGAATGTTTGAGCAATTGAAACAACGTTAATGTTATTGTTTGTTGTGCCACATGGAGGGGGGGGGGGGGTGTGAAGCATTACCCCATAGTAGCATGATCACACTAAATTCTAGAATACTTGGAATATTATAGATGACATTAAAAACATGTCATCCTTAATGACATATACTATCATTTACATATTTCTGTTTTTGTTGCAAGTTTACTTAAATTGTACCCTACATGTTGCTTAGCTATGGAGTGTGTCAAGAATGAGAGATGGTCAGTATCAAGAAAGAACAGGGGGCGTTTCACAAAACTTGTCATCAGTGACAAATGACATATTTTGTTATAAGCTACTGAAACCCTTGCTTCTCATAGGTTATCAGCAGATTTGTCACTGATTGTTGTCATTTGTCATTGAAAAAAAGGCTCTGTGAAACGGGGCCCCTGAGTTGGTAAAAGGAAGGAGAGGAGAGAAAAGAATTTGATATGGAAAATGTAGAGAGAGAGTGAGACGGCATTAAAAATTACAAGTTTAAAAATAAATAAGAAAGAGAGAGAGTGGGTTGGGGGGGGGCATTTAAGAAACATGTGGCAGCAAGAATGTGCAATGAGACGAAAGAGGAGATGGTTTTGGAAGTCGGGTAAGAATGAGTTATGAGAAAGAGAGAATGGAAGAGGATAAGGTAGGATGTAGAAAGGGAGGAGATCGTGTGGAAAGGGAATGATCAGGACTTTATTGGCAAAATAGAATTAAGAATGAAGAGAGGATTGATGAAGAGAAGGGATACGAGCTTGAGCCCCCCCCCCCCCCAAAAAAAAAAAAATCTGTTTGTTATGGTATGATGCCTGACGTGAGATGAAGATTTGTCAAGATAAGTATGATACTCTGTAAAACATTATGCCTAATACTAATATTGAACCGTGTGAGTCAAAAAAAGTTTACACTCCGAAAGTTGTCATTTATTTTAAAAGTCAGCTATGAACGAAAGGTTATCATACATGTTTTGAAAGAGTGTTATATCCCGAATCTTTTGGTATGATGCCTGACGTGAGATGAAGATTTGTCAAGATAAGTATGATACTCTGTAAAACATTATGCCTAATACTAATATTGAACCGTGTGAGTCAAAAAAAGTTTACACTCCGAAAGTTGTCTTTTATTTTAAAAGTCAGCTATGAACGAAAGGTTATCATACATGTTTTGAAAGAGTGTTATATCCCGAATCTTTTGGTATCATTTTTGTGTGGTATATGTTCACGCTTGGATGAACAGGAGGCATTGTTTGCGAGAGTGCAAAAATCGACTTGCGCAAAATAATTTAAGTGAGAGAATGAATTGAATGTATCAAATGAGATACATTGCATATGTTTTTTGCAGAAGCAAAGTCACACACACTCGCACATAAATGTTCTTTGATATTCGATATTTTATATGTGTGGCATGATTAATTTTGATAGGGGTGTTATTTGGATCTGCAAAGACCGAATTAATACCCAAATCCCAATTGTCTTATTTAAACATGACAAAAGCATTACTGGCGCAAGTCCATTTTTGCACTCTCTCAAAGGTAATACAAAGTTTTGGGAAATTTTGGAAATTGGGTGAATAGTGAATCTTTACAATTTTGATATATTTGGATGCCCCTGTGGATGTATTATAAGCACTACAAAAATTAACCCCTAAAGCACTTCTGTTTTCGAGAAAAATTTAATATAAAAATTTACTGGTGCTCCCGGTAAATTTTGATAAATTTCAAATAGCGCCTATGGCCGTACAATGGTAGCTGCGACCATGAAAATCTCAGAATATGTAGTTGTGATATATAATTTCCAAACGGGAATAGCTAATCGGTCGATTTTAGTCAAGAAACATTTTTTCATAGCTAAATTGATATCTTGACCTAGAGAGGGAGCTATACAACATAAAGGGCGTATTATTTATAATTTCATAACTTTAGACTCGATTTCAACCGGGACAACGATCAATGAATATTGTAGGAACGCATATGCTTCCAGTAATAAATAATTTGAACCAAATTCATGACCCCATACCAAAACTTTGTAATACATTTAAACAATGCCTGTTCACCCAAGCGTGAACACAAACCACACACAAATGATACCACATGATTTGGGATAAAATACTCTTTCATTAGATGTATAATAATTTACTGTTCATAGATGATTTTCAAAATAATTAGCAATTTTCTAGGTGTCAACCTTTTTTTTGACTCGCACTGTAGTAGCACATGACGTACGTTGTATTGTCAATGTGATTTCATATTGATTGTAAGTGTTTTAATTAGTTCTGGCCGCATTCGAGAAAAATCTGCGATCATAATGACATTTTAATTAAGTAATTGTCTATCGTTGATGTTTTTGGGAGCGTGTATCTGGGACATTGTTCGTTGAGAAAAAACAATGCCCATAATTGCTTTGCATAATTACAGTGATAAACGTGGTAGTGTGAGGAGCCTTGTTCGCCGAGGGGCCGTATACACAACAGAAGTTTTTGAGCAATAGACGCATATATACTCTTGGACCCCAACACCAATACTTTTTCCTTCGTAATTGCGAGCAAGCAAGTAGTTACTGATATAGTATCAATAGGGTTTGTTTTCAACGACATACAAGATCTAGACTGATATATAGGCGGTACTCGGCAACTTTGTCAGCTCAGCTCATTATCAACAAGGTAAAATTGATTTTTAAAAACAAACTTTTGTGGTATTTTGTTTCCTTAGTCAATTGATTATTATTTCTATTAATAAAGCTATTAAAGTTATCTATTAATTAATTTAGCTTATTATGTTTTATATTACGCAAAAAAGATGATGTAATTTTACAAACATATTCGACATTTATTTAAAGGAAATATTATGGAAGGCAAATGTTTGAAAAGTATCACCTCTGGAAAAAATGTTGATTATGTTTTTTTTTAAAGTATAATTGATTTTGTGATATAAGTATAATTCTTGTGTTTTTCTTTGTAATCAATATAATCATGTGTTTCTTATATATTCAACTAATATATGATGGGGAAAAAAAAAATAAAGCTAAACTTTTAGTTTACGGAGTAGGCCTAGTGGGAAAATCTCGTAGAGAAATTATAATGGGGAGTAAAAGGGTATGGAAGCATAGTCGTCAATAATGCTTAAGAATCTTGAAGATGTTAGTACGAGTATCTCTATTTATTCTACGTGTTCATCAATATATTTTACCACACACAAAAAACGATCTTAATCTCCAAATTGAGTAGTGCAGTTATAACGTTTCCTATACAATTATTTCATTGTCCTGCAAAACTATATGTCCGTTTTTGTTAAGGGATTTAAAATGCAAATTATAGAAAACGCAAAATGTTATTAATTTTGAAATAAAGGAACTTTGAAAAGCGTATAATTTATTTTGATTTCATAGAATATTATATAGCCTCCCCCGTCATTTTATGGCGATGATAGGAACTAGTTTAAAGGAAAATATTATATGTTTACTAAAGAAAGCCATGATTAAATGTGAATAATCTTAAATGGATGATTTAATTTATCTTTCTGTAGCTTATATAATACTCCTATATTTGATATTGGTAGTCCTATTTCCAATTTTTTTGTTTTACCTTGTATCTATCTTAAAGTTGAAAAGTTGTTTATAATACAGATGCAGAAACCTAACATTTTACCGGTTCTTGGATGTTTGCTCACCCTTCTCCAAATTCCCTGTAACCCTGGTAAGATATATTCAGTCATTCTGTGAATAAGAAGTCTTTCCTGATAATTTTTTTGAATTCTATAGAACGTACGGTCTCAAAAGGCTCGATTATGACCTACGCTTAAAAGTCGAAGAAACTTTAATTATCTATATTAGCGAGCATTGGCCCCACACTGAACAATGCCCGCTTCCAATTATATAAGCTATTATTAATATAATAATCAATAATTAATATAATCAAGAACGCCGGCACACAATTTCCTCTTTGATTATATGCCATGGGTCAGAAGTGTTGAGTAATAGCCGAGACCGGTTTACTGACAAATTCAATATTTTTGAATGATTCTTTCCTGCAGACCTATAGTGACGAGGTATTCCATTAACATGTTATAAATGAATGAACTATACAATACTTGAAATCCAGTCTGCATAGATTACTTATTGCTATGTCGGGAAAGCCTCGGGCAATATTGGGGAGCAACCTTTCTTCAACTGAACAGTATGCATACCACTTGAATATGTTAGTAAACCGGTCTGCTGTACGTTTAAATGTACAGACTCTATATTGTAAATACCTTTTAATTACTTTTCCATTGAACCCCCGAATTTCAGTTGTCCATTTATTCAATTGAGATTGAAGCAGCTGAGTGAAATAGCTGATTAATCATCAAGCATTATTGGTGTTACCAATAATTTTGATATTTTTGTTATTTTTAATATTTTTGTTACACAAAAAACAAGTTTATCCCTATCAAAATCATTGGTATAATACAAATTTAGTATAATTTATATATAAGAATTAAAACAAGCAAAAAAACACGAATTAAAGATAACATTTCTTTAAAATATAACAGCTTAATTTTTTTTTTTGGTAGAAGAAAGCAATTATTAATGGATACAACCGTGAGAGATAGAGATTGTTTATACTACTTTTTGTTATATGTGTATGGTTTCTTTGTACTTGCTAGTCGCATTGATAATTCTTCTATCTTCTTAGCCGAGGTCGTCGGATCTCCAGAAGTCGAATTGCAAACCATGGTCAGTCTCTGTCAACCAATCCGTGGTCCTAATGGGGAAATGATCCCTACCAAACCAACACCAATGCCCTATTTTCCCTTCCAGGATCATGGTAAAGACATCAGCCATGTCATGTGCACATTATCTGGTGAGTGCTTTATTGTTTCTCTGATCTTGGATCTTTAATTTAAACTTAACCCACCTAGCTGCATCATAGATCCCCCCCCCCCAGGCTCCAGGGTCGGAGAGACCTCATTCGTGTTCCTAAAATCTCCGTTATTAAAAAGGGGTACTTTTTGCGCGACAGTCCGGCCCGAGCATTGTAAAAAGAAGGGGGTGTATATGACTTTTCACCCGGAGATTTCTTTAAAAAGGGTTTTTTCTTTTTCTCTCTCTCTCTCTCTCTCTCTCTCTCTCTCTCTCTCTCTTTGGATTCCTGAGAAAAGTAAAAGGGGGTTATAAAATATCTTGAATATCATAGATAGGGGGGGTACATTGAGCAGTGTTCCGGATTCAGGGGGTTCGCAAAGGCAGGGAAAAGCCCGCGAAAGCCCGCAAAGGGGTCTTCAGAAATGTTGGCAGTCCTAGCTGAGATAGGGGGTGCTTTCTCCACCTTGGTGTTAAATGGGTACCTGACAGGATGCAAAAGTCATATTTGTAGTTGCTCAGCGTTGTGAGCCTTCATAAATGACGCGTGACTGGAATGTTCCCCAGGCCCCAGGGAGTGGAGAATGTGCATACAATTGTGGTCATGCCTGTATTCGATGACCGGGGTAAGTCATGTGTATATTAAGCGCTATCTTTAGTACCTTGGCCCAGAGTATCATAATTGTTACTATTAGGACTTGAACTGAACTTGATAGCCATATATTGCCATATAAGGTATGATTGGTGATGTTTGGTGATACAGAGTGTGTGTATAGGAAGGTTTTTTCTTCTTTCTTTCCCTTTTTTTTTTTTTTTTTGTTTCGTTTTGGTTTGTATACACATCTAATCAACACTGAGAAGGAGTACATACATTTAGTTGGAATGTTGTTATTCGTTCATTCTAGAACGATCGGTGAAGATCTTCGTAACAGACCCAGCAGCGAAAAGCATTTTTGTAGCAGATCTGCAAGATGATTTAATATTTTCTGCCATGCCTTCATCCAGCCAACCTCATGATATCAGCTATGACTCTGTTACTAGAAAGCTCTACTGGTCTGATAGGACTGATAATAGAGTTTATCGAGCAGATATCAATGGTCTAAACAGGGAGAATGTCACTCATCTGAATAGTCAAAGTAAGCAAAATCACTTATACTATTTAGAATTATCAAATCGATTTATTAAAAAATAAAATCATCTATTGCTAATGACTATGTTTATTCCAACAACCTAAGAAGAAAAAGGGAACAGAAGTTAACTTTGCAAAATGAGCCTCAGGAAAAAAATGAAAGAAAAAAAGCGTGTTATCCTTGTTTTTAACAAGTCATTCCAATAAGTAGATAATTATCTTTGTCCTGGAAAATAAAATACATAGGACAATAATAATTATTTACCATTTCGTTTTATTTCATGCGTAACAGTTTTGAGATATCAATAAATCATTCGCTCAATTGAATTCCATTTCACAATTGTTCGTGATAAAATTACAGTACCCTATGGCATTGCCATCGCGGAAGCATCAGGAACCCTTTACATTCTTTATAAAAACTACATAACATCAATGTCGATTGGAAGTAACATCCCTGGAAATGAATATGACTTTATAACCGAAGGCATCAGCAGAGCAAGATCACTTTCGGTCGATGAAACACAAGGGTATGTATTGATCACTCTCATATATCACTGTGATTTATATCAAAACACTACCACCACCCCCACCACCACAACCACCACCGAAAACAACAACAACAACAACAACAACAGCAGCAGCAACAACATCAATCATACTATTACTACTTCTACAATTATACGACTATGACATTTACTCTTCAACTACTATACTACTACAACTACTTTAGTTTGTAATACTGTATAATAATAATAATAGTAATAATAATGATAATAATGATAATAATAATAAAGATAATGATAATGATAATGAGGAGAAGAAGAAGAAGAAGAAGAAGAAGAAGAAGAAGAAGAAGAAGAAGAAGAAGAAGAAGGAGAAGGAGAAGGAGAAGGAGAAGAGAAGGAGGAGAACAAGAAGAATTAATAATGAGAAGAAGAAATATTGTATACACTGTAAACAAAATTTTTTCGAAATAACTCAATAAAATTGAGGAAAAGAATTGCCTTATTTTTATTAAGTAAATATTACCTACGGCATCTTAAGTAGAATTTACTTATTTTGCTGAATAAATTTTTACTCAGTTAAATCGAGTTACATTAACGTAAATAATTTAAGTATTGTAATCATTTTAGATAATTAAAAAAAAGCTATGATAGGATTACATATTGCACGATTTGGTACCCATCTAATCTAACAAGTAACATCCACTAATCATACACTAATTCTATTTAAGATTAATCACTAATCACTAACATTCGACACATATTGAAAGGCTCCAAATTTTATATATACTTGATCGTAGCATCTTAAAAGGAAAATTGGTTGACAATTTCCTGAAATATCAAGTTTTGATTTGTTTTGAACTGGGTAACAATTACAAATTGTCTTGTCTTTGCTTAGCCATGTTAAATGAATTAGTAAATGTTTTAAAGTCCTTAAATTTTCATTCAACCACAAAAAAGAATTGTTTTATTTAAAAAAGAGTTTAATTTGGTCTTAATGAATATTCATAAATTATGTATATATTTCTATTACGCACTGCATCGGTCCTTACTTTAAAAAGATAAGAATAATCAACATAAATTGTTTGAGTAATATGTATAATTTCTGATTTTGAGTTAAAATTACTAAATTAATACAAGCTGAAATTACTTAAAGTTCTTATGTATTTGATTTTACTTAAATATTCCACGTATGTTCTACTAAATTGAAAGTTTGAGTTAGCAAGACTTAAATTTAGTGCGTAAGTGGCAAAACTAATGTTTTCAAGTAAATTCTACATGGAAAAAATACGTAAAAATTACCAATGAACAAATTCTTTTTTACAGTGTACGGTACTTCCAAAAACAGACCACTGTCACAATATTTAGACATCGAGATGGCATGCATAATGCATTTTTTTCTCCAATGTATAGATATCTTTATGTGGCCATGAGGAATAAAATCACACGTACATCTTTAAATCGAACAGGAAGCATTGAGGTCATATTCTATGATCCAGAGATATATAGAATCTCCGGATTAGGCATTGATCTCACCAGTAAGTATTTATATCATTATGGAGATGTCAAATTTTGTTTATCGAATAGCTTCAATATTCCGAGCATCAATTTTTGTTTATTTCATATATGCCACAAATGTAGGACTGTAGAAAGATGAAACTGGGTAGCATGTACCCCCTAAAGAAATCTCAGATGCCCCAACCCCCCCCCCCCCCCTCCCCTCTCAATAAAAAAAAGGTTTGAAAAGTGCAATGAAATGGAAACAAAGGGGCACGGGCGAACTATTTAGAACTATTTAGTATTTAAATGTCGAGTTAATATATGTTTTTTTAATGTAATTTTCCTCTATTCAACGCTTAACCCCCTACCCCCATGATTCTCCATCCCTCGCGTAAATCGTTGGAACCCTGTTTCCTGGTTAAGTTGGCTGTGTTTTATCGTTAACCTCCCTGTAGGCCTATATCCAATATTGATTCATATACTAGTATTTGAAAAAGTATTTGATTTCTTCGCTATGATTGGATAAAGAAGATGACTCGTAATATAGCCTATGTCGCCATGGCGTCACGTATATGGCTGTAACAGAGGAAAATGAATATAAGGTAGATGATTATGACGTATTTTTACTTCAAGTACACGTTTTACATAAACGTTTCTTGTTTTGTTATGTAAATAAGTCTTTTTACGTCTTTTAAAACTGGTAATTCTTAACATGCAGGAAGCACACGGCGTATCATATTTAGCTCTGAGTACGATAATATGACGAGAACCTTCTACAAAGATGTAAGCTCATCATCTCATCCAGATACCACCACCTGTCACGAGTTAACCCCCTATCTCCAAGATCTGGTAGATGTTACCTACTTCAATGGCACCCTCTACTTCGTCAAGCAGAACACACCCAAGGGGATTGGTATCGTGAGGGATTATGATCATATCAATAGATCCTATGACATTCAAGAAATCAACCAATTCGATAATCCGAAGCGAATGTACTTCGCTTACATTTATACTTAATCTTATCTGTCTTTATATTCCACACACACATTCCACTAAAAATAATGCTTAAAATCAAATATGAAGATAAAAAGAGGTAGCCCTATCTACAAAAAGCTTTAAATTTTTAAGGAAAACATAAATAATTCAGATCATGATCAGGTAATATGTTTTTTGTTAATCGGTTTTTGAAAAATGTGATTAAAGAGTTAACGCCTAAATTATTCATACCCTTCCCAAGTTTTGTTGCGAATGTGACATATTGAAGCTTGTGTCTAAAGGTATTCAACAAAGGCCCTAGTCCATCATTCATTCTTGAGTTATGAAGAAAAGAAAAACTCAAATTTATAATAATTTAGTTGTTAACTGTAAGTATTTTGCTTTTCGATCATCGATTACAATTTAAGAAATATGACGGAAATGTATTTCACATGTAGCTCTCTCAATGAATGTTGGATGGTGATCTCGAATATGAGCGGTGAATATTTGCCTCCTGCCGTTACGATGAGATGTCGCAGATGAGTTGGACAGTTTGTTGCCTTTCAGTTTTCCAATAATATGATAATTATCGCAGGCGCGGATCCAGGGGAGGACCGAGCGGGCCTTGCCCCCCCCCCCCCCCGCAAAAAAAAAAAAAAAAAAAAAAGAGAGAAGAAAGGAAAAGAAGGAAAGGGAAAGAGGAGAGAAAGGGAAAGAAAGAAGAGGAAGAAGAAAAGAAAAGGGGGAAGAAGGCGATCGGGGGCCGAAAGGGCCTTGCCTCCCAGGCTGTTGACCCCCCCCCCCCCCCCCCCAATAAAAAAAATAAGAGAGAAGGAAGGAAAGGGAAAGAAAAAAAGGAAAAGAGGAGATACTGGCGTACTGATAGGGGGGGGGGGGCTTGGGGGGAATCAAATTCAAACGTGGTTTATTTCTAATTCCTTAACGGTGGATTACAAATAATGCTGAAATGACATAATTTCCGAAATTTTTCCTCACTTTTTAGTAAATTATACGTTTGTATGTGTTTGTTGGAAAATGACAAATTCCTAAATTTACAGCCAGGCAAAAAATATGATTCTTGAGATTCCTACATGTCAGGGTCCAAGGTACGGCAAAGGATCGAGAGCCTCGAGCCCCGCCCCCAACTCTTTTGAAGAAGTATATTAAAGAGAAATAAAATAGAATGAGAGCAAGAAAGTAAGAATAGTTAACTGCCAGTGTTAAAAAAATAATGAGGCATCAAAATATGCTCATCTGACCATGATTAAATGCTTAAAACCCCTAAGCTTCCGGGGGCTCTGTCCCCTGGATTCCATCTAAGGGCCCTACGGCGGGCCCTTAGATGATCATCTAACGGTAATTTATTGCCTAAAACCCCTGATTTTTGGGGGCTTCGCCCCCCAAATCGGAAGAGGACGTAGGAAGAAAAAGGAGCAGACAAAGAACATCTTTGAAATTCAGACAAGGATTAAGAGTATAGAGAACGGTACAACGCATCGTTTTCTTTCTCTAATAATTTAATGAAACATCAAAGCTTCGCGCAGGAGGGGAGGGGGGGGGCTGAATTCAGACGAGGATTCAGAGGCGAGAACGGTAATACCAATCTTTAATGATTTAATGAAACGTAAAAGCTTCCGCGCTTCGCGCGGGATTGAGGGGGAACTAAATTCCGACGAGTATTATTTTCGAGAACGGTACAACGAATCGTCTTCTTCTCTAATGATTTAATGAAAATTAAAAGCTTCCGCGCTTCGCGCGGGAGGGGGGGAACCTGAATTCAAACGAGGATAAAGAGTCGAGAACTGTAAAACGAATCGTCTTCTTTCTCTTATGATTTAATGAAACGTAGAAGCTTCCGCGCTTCGTGTGGGAGGGGGGGGGGAACTGAATTCAGACGAGGATTAAGAGTCGAGAACGGTACAACGAATCGTCTTCTTTCTTTAATAGTTTAATAAAACGTCAAAGCTTCCGCGTTTCGCGCAGAAGGGGGAGGGGGAACTGAATTTAGACATGGATTAAGAGTCGAGAACTGTACAACGAATCTTTTTCTTTCTCTAATGATTTTAATGAAAGTGAAAAGCTTCCGCGCTTCGCGCTGAATTTAGACATGGATTAAGAGTCGAGAACTGTACAACGAACCTCTTTCTTTCTCTTATGATTTAATGAAAATGAAAAGCTTCCGCGCTTCGCGCGGGAGGGGTGGGGGGGGGGAACTGAATTCAGACGAGGATAAAGGGTCGAGAACAGTACAACGAATCGTCTTCTTTATCTAATAATTTAATGAATCGTAAAAACTTCCGCGCTTCGCGCAGGAGGGGGGGGGGGGGACCTGAATTCAGACGAGGATTAAGAGTCGAGAATTCTACAACGAATCGTCTTCTTTCTCTTATAATTTAATAAATCGTAAAATTTTCCGCGCTTCGCGCGGGAGGGAAAACAAATAAATTCAGACGAGAATTATTTTCGAGAACGGTACAACGAATCGTCTTCTTTCTCTAATAATTTAATGAAACGTCAAAGCTCGGGAGGGGGAAAATCGCCCCTCCCTGCACCGACCAGGCACCGACCCCCCCCCCGCATTACGTCACTGTTGGCCACCATTACGTACCAATATTTGGCTCGCATAATTTCAAATTTGGGCCTCCCCCCCCCCCTAAGAAATCCTGGATCCGCGCCTGAACTACCGTATATAACTACGTAAGGTAGATACCATTAATATTTTCATTATTGTATTTTGTTGTACTTAGCTTTTATTGATGACACACTTGAAAAAATCAAAAACCTGAGAGCACTTGCAGTCAGAAAATATTTCAGGAGATCATTATACATGCTCTACACACAAATTTCTGTGTACTCATAGAACCAATCGACCGTTTTCTTACTCAAACACACCCGCACCCTTTCAAAGAACGAAAAAAAAAAAAATTACTGGTAGTAGTACGATAAACAACAATTTATATTTTAACAACGATTGTTTATAGCTGAACAGGCTTTGACTAGCCTAGAAGAATAGAAATAGAAAAACTAATGTTTTGTACTATACGTACTGTTATGTAATGTGGTATACTTTTATAGTGATCTGCATGGGCCCCGCCTTGATCCGAATCAAGTTTGCAGTCTCCTATATCTCTTATGTACATAGCTGTGATTGATATCAATCGCAAAATAAGTTGTTTATAAAACGGGTCCCTGTTCTGATTATGCTCAAAACTATCACTAAAATCGTGTTCTGATTGAACGATCAATCGATCACCTGATCTTTGTTTAAAAGCCATATTTATCTTATCGTATTGCCCAATTGCTTGTTGAGACTAAATATTGATAATCATAATCAATTGTACAAAATATCACGTAGCCTATATATAGCATTATGTTTCTTAGATGTTGTGAGGATTAAATCATCTATGAAGAACCACATTGATGTGGTATATGCGATAATAGTAAGTTAATACATTTAGTCATTACCGACTTAATGGGGAATCGTCGACTGGCTGCAGCTCCCTAAACGTTCCACACCGACCGGCCACACCCCCCCCCAAGAAAGAAAGAACAAAGAACAGAGAGAGAGAGAGAGACAGAGAGAGTGAGAGAGAGACAGAGACAGAGACAGAGAGAGAGAGACAGAGAGGGAATAAGGAATTAAGGATAAAAAAAGATACTGAAAAGCGAGAACGGAAGGAAAGTAGGAAGGTATACTAAAAAGAAAGAAAGATAAGGATTTAACAACAAATTCTGCACTTTTTTTTATATTGATTGTATCATTGAATCTATCTGAGGGGAAGAATCACGAATCATAATGAAGACTATATACTAATCATATATTCATTATTTTTTTGAGAGGGAGCTCATAAGGCCATTTAAAAAAATATACATGTTTAGCTTCCCCGCCCGCTTCCTTTTTGGGGGCCGCCTCCTATTTATTTATTTTTTTTGATTTTTTTTTTTTTTTGAAAGAAAAAAAAGCATGAAAAACATTGCTAAAATGGCTCTATTTCTGATTTTTTATTTTTTTAAATTGTCGGCGGCCATCTTGAAAAACAATAGCCTCGACTGTCATGGAAAATGTACCGAGCGGCCATTTTGAAAGAAAAAATATAAAATAAAAAAGGCCTCCTCCTTCCTATTTTTCGAAAAAACAGGACGCTGAACATGTTTTTTTTTTTTATTTGGCCAAATGTTGCAACGACCGAGAGAAACATTTTTCGCATTTTGTATTTTGAATCTTATGCATATCGAAATATGAATGATCCAAATATTCATTCTGTCTCCAATTTGGCTAAGACAGCATTTCTTTTTGAGATGATCTTTGGTGATTACTCAACTTCATGGGGGTATACGTACGCTCCAGTTTCAGAATAGTCCGGGAGCTGATCTAGATCGAGTCTCATCGAGATGCCTCATTTGGAACCAATTAGCGTCGAACATATAGGCCCAGGGAACTAACCTAAATCTTTGTCACTGTTTTCCTATATATTCCCCTTCCCCGCCGGCCTAGATCTCTTCCTCTAATACGCCCACCCCCCCCCCCCAAAAAAAAAGAGAGAGATCCGCAATCGAGAAGGGAGGGGGCGGGGTATGTACGGGCCGTGCCCCATTTTCCGCGCCCCTCATGACCTGCCATGAAAATCAAATGAAATTGAAAGGACATATGACGAAGTAGAATTTCAAATTACCAAACAATTCGGTTAATTTCACTCAAAATCGAATAACCATTTGTAAAAAATTGAACATAATTGATGAATGCTGATGTGGATAATGATTGTTGTGTTGACGTGTGACGTGCGGCGCGTGTATACAATATACACGTAGTATTCACAAGTACAGTACACGCACGTACAAATCTCATGCATGAATGATTATCCTCCGACGATGGCAGAAGAGTCATATCAAGATTCGGGCTCATCAATGCCTGAATACTCGGATGAAATTCGCCGAATGATTGACATTCAGATAGGAAATGATATCAAGAAACTCTCTCTTACCGAAGATATGCTTCAAAATGCACTAGACGAAAAGGCACGGATAGAACAAGAGGTAAATTTCACAGATTTGTTTTTACCTCGGTCCCATACGTTTATTTTAGCGTTGGATTTGTAAAAACTTTGTGTTTTAATAAAACGATGACCATGATATATTAATGAGTATAAATCAGAGTAGCAGACTGATGAAGTTTGAACAAATTTTGTCGAACAAAAGGAAGTTATGATATGATTATGAATATTTGAAAGTTGTATTAGACTATCACTATCATCTAGCTAGATGATGATCTATGACTGAGTATGGGAACTTCAAATTGGCTGAATCATTAATGTCACTGTGATGTAGGCAGGACAACTAGACCTATCCAATTTGCTCCAACCCACAAAATGATTTAAATGTCAATTTTTATTTCAAAATTTATGACTCTGGAGAGTCTTTTCTTTTTACAGGACAAGTACAGTACAGTAGGCCTAGATCTATTATCAATGATATTTTTTTGAGTAGTGCCCTAATGGCCAACGTAAGGGGTACTTTGGAGAAATTTATAAAGAAATCAATGTTAATTTTGTACACGAATAACGGGAGAGTAGTCTATGATTATGCCACAATCCGCTGACAGAATTATCCATTTGAGATTTGCATCTATAGAGTATAGTGATCTCATATCTCAAGCATTCATAACCCTCTCACTATTGGCCCAATTTATTTCAAACTTTCTCCATCCTGTTTTTTCTCTTATTTTTCTGCTATCACACAAATGAACTTAATTTAAGGGTTAGATTGCCCTTTAAGTAAAATATCTTTCTTTAAACAATTATTATCAGTTATCAACCGCTAGCACTGAAGCCCCATCAAGAATACAGAGTGCCCTTCTAGAAGCAACAGCAGCGACGGAACGCTTGGATGACTTGACAGCAGACTACAAACAAACCAGGCGTTTGGTAACGAGTCAGGTGACACAAGCTGAGCCAATGGTGACACACCTAGTTGGTCTGACAAACCAAGTCCAGGAGCTAGAGAGATGTATGGAGTACTTGAAATGGATGGCTATGGTTGAAGAGCTAAGGTGAGCTACAATCTGGACTTGTTTGTCAGAAGACATTTTTAGACAGACTTGGGTTGATTAAAAAAAAAAAATAGTCTGAGATATTACCTAATGTACAGTACATCGCATAGAAACTCTAAATTTGCCTTTTCAAACATCTGAAATAATCAGGAAAGGATTATGTTCCTGTTATAATGTACATTTAGAAAGAATGTGGATGGAGTAAATAATTGATCTAACTGAAGTACATGTAATGCTACAAATCAAGCCAGACATAAATAATATTTTAAACATTTTACAATTTACTTAAAACTTTTCTTTTTCTTTCAGATAATCTATGTAATCTCCCATTAGATACATGCTATCTTTCAACTGTAACCTCTGTTGTAGACCTGTGCTCTTTTAGTAATGGAATTTCACCTTTCTTTCCCTCTCTCTCTCTCCTCACATCTTTTGACCGATTCACATTACATCTTTGCCAACATTTCACATCAATTGGAACCCATTTTAAAGTACATCTGCACCTTCCTGTCTGTCTGATATATTGATAATGATTTATTTTATTTATTAAATGCTTCCATGTTAATGATCCAATATATTTAAAACCTATAATTTTTAAACCAATATGTATTTGTTTGACATCTTTGGGATACCTGACATGTAATGTGTATTTACACTGAATGAAAACTTATCAACTAATCACTTTCTTGTGAAATGAACTTTCACTGTGTGTTTAAAATATGCTGGTGTGCACATTGTAATGCCTCTTGCTATTCATTCTTCAATTGAGATGTTTAATCCATTTGATCATGAATTAACCCATTTTCTTCACAAATCGTCATCATTCATTCACTTCATATCTAATTGCTTATATTCTCTCTCTCTCTCTCTCTCTCTCTCCCTTTCTCTCTCTGCCTTTCTCATTGTCCTCTGCAACCATCTTACCAATTCCTCTCATTCAAAATGTTTGCATTTGACATCCCAATTTGTGCTTTGACCTTTCTCCATCATTTAATTTTGTGTATGTCCCGTTTAACTTTTATTTAATCAAATAACCAAAATGATTTTTATTACTGGAATTAATTCTTCCATCAATCCTTCCTTCTGTTCACCCTGTAACTTTAATGTAAACCTATTTCCCTACGTTTTGCTCTGTTCTTTTCCTATCGTTTTTCCCTCTAAATCTTTAACATGTTATTAACCTCATCCATACTGAGTTCCAATCACTTCACTTGTAACTAAATCTGCCACCCTGTAAAGTTCCATTTCCTTATTGTTCTTCCGGTTGTCATTTCATCTGCATGAATCAAACAATAAATCCTTGTCTCACACCTTAAATACATTCATCACCCATCCTTTGCTCCATCTTCTTGTCATTCATCCATTCATCTTTCCATCTATCTATCTATCTATCTATCTATCTATGTATCCATCATTCACATATTTCGTCCACCACAATTTCCTTTCTTTCCTGCATACATGCATGAAACAATAAACCAACTTATCCTCCCTATCTTTCTCTCACCTTTCTTCATGCACCATTGTCTTTTCAACTCTTCCATCAATCCATCCACCCTTTCATCCTCCATCCATCCATCCATCCATCCATCCATCCATCCATCCATCCATCCATCCATCCATCCATCCATCCATCCATCCATCCATCCTTCCATCCATCCATCCATCCTTCCATCCATCATCAATTATGCGCTCTATCTTCTGATGGGGTAACATCTTCCTCTCACCTTTCTTCATGCACCATTGTCTTATCAACTCTTCCATCCATCCATCCACTCTTCCATCCATTCACCCTTTCATCCTCCATCCATCCATCCATCCTTCCATCCATCATCCATCATGCGCTCTATCCTCTGGTGGTGTTACATACGTACAGCACTGAAATCCAAGGCTCACTACTGGTGAACTCAGCCCCGTTTGCCTTGTTTCACAGCTCCGTCGTCCAGCAGTCTCTATCGGCCAATGCCATGCCCAGTGCGGTAGAACACTTTGCCAGACTCGCTAAGGTCAGCCATGCTCTTCAGGGGTCAACCTGCGTTAACCTGGTGGACTTTGTGGATAGGACGGTGCTCTTCTGGCATAAGATCCTAAAGGAGAAACTAGAAAGGTCAGTTTACAAAATAAGATTATACAGTCAAACCTGCTTTAGTGACCACCTGTCTATAACGACCACATTTTTTGTTTCCCTTGAAAACGGTTTCTCATTGAAACATATACTAAAGGAACCTGTACATAAAGACCACCTGCCTATAAAGACCACTTTTCTTGTCTCCCTTGGGTGGTCTTTATAGACAGGTTTCACTGTACATTCAGAATTATCATTTCATGTATATCTTTTGAACTCTTAAGCCTCTTTCAGATATGCAGTAGTAAACCGCTGTAATTTTTGATGACATAAAGTTAACATGTTTTACATTTTCTGCATCTAACACAAATCTCAGTGAATACGCGTAAGACATTTGTTGCACTTACTTGTTTTTCATTTACACTTTTTTTTAAATGCAGCATATTTTTCTTCTGGAGGAGCCTTTAATAAACATGAATTTTCAAGGATTTTGACTATCTCACTTTAAATCCTGGACTGAGTATATGCAATGTCATCTGCCTGTAGAGAGGGTTCAAAATTGACATCATAGAATTCAGAATGGACCCCTCTTTTGTAGAAACATGTACTTATAAAGCATGACCCTCAGTTTCATTGATATGTGATAACTGTGGTTGAGCTGTAGTTGAATGGTTCCATCACTTGCCAGGAGATGCTGGGACCTTGTGTTCAAGCTCTGACTTGGCGCTAAAGTCCTTCGGCTAGATATTAATCTATGTTTGCTACTCTCCACCCAGGTGTAGGTACCTGGTACTGAGTAAGCAATTCCCTGACTGCAATTAGAACTACAGTTGATGATAGCCTAATAAGAGTTTTGTAGGAATTGAAGGGCCATGAGCATGCGATAAGTATTTGATATGAGGACTATTTATAAAACTAATTCAAATGTACTAATTACGATGTTATTGTTATACAGGAACCTTATTGTAATGTGTAATTCATTAATGATGATATTTTCAATGACCATGTACATACTGATACATCATCATCAATCATGATCTGTCAGTATATGACAGGTTGAGTGACCCATTCAAAATTCTATATTAAGTGTCTCTCCAAGTTCCTTGATCTTGAGCCCTCCGTTTCATCGTTTTCTTCTTCTTTCCTTGAATACGACCTTCTACGACTCTGAGCATCAAGCCCTCATCATGCCGCATTATGTGTCCAAGCCATTTCTTCTGTCTCTCTCTAATCATTTGAATCTAATACATACATATTTTATATTTTTATTCTTCTGTTTGAAATCAGTGAGTTTGAGGAGGTATTGAAGTTACTTGGATGGCCCTTTGTGTCGTCTACTGCTCCTCTTCCTGCAGCTAACCTGACTGAACTCACAGCTAAACTCAAGGTATTACTCCTACAACTCATCAAGCTACAGCTACCGTATCCTTAGCAAATCATTGTAATACCAGGGGGTGTTTCACAAAGACTAAGATCAACTTCAAGTTGCTCTCATCATTGGTCTCTCAATTATGATCTTTTGATAATATATTTTCCTACTAGTATAATGAAGTATCAAAAAATGTAAATCTGTAGATTTGTGACCATGACTGGTATGTCCCTTGAGAAACCACTGCCAGTAAATGGTGAGAGAAAATAGTGGCATGAACGGCCTGCCATAGTTAAGTCCAATTTAAAGTCGATCTTAGTCTTTGTGAAACACTCCCCACTTCTCTTTTTTATTGTTGTTCTGGCAAACATTGAATACTACTGGGCACTGTTTCACAAAACCGTCAGAAGTACAAGTTCACCGCCATCCCATTAAAATTGTCAAATTTAATACATGCATTTCAATGGGTTGTTGGTGAACCTGCACTTGGGACGGTTTTGTGAAAGATTGCCCAGGTGTAGTACCTTACATGTAAATATCTTTGACACATTTATAGTTGCCCTAATATATATGATTATGCCAAAGTAAGACGTGAGGGTGGGCTGCTTAAACTCCATAAATATGCTGACGTCATAATATGCAAATTCGTATTTTGAGTTCCAAGGCCATTGTGATGATGTCACGATACACTTAATGGCCAAATGAGACATGGAATCATATCTCCAACTCATACTCTATCCAAATATGAAAAAAAATTGAAGGTCACGGTTCATTCCAAAGAGCTATAATGAATTTTGTATAGGCATGTTTTTTCCCATATATGCTATGTATTAAAAGCGCTCGCGCGCACTGTCATTTATCTTGAATTGACGCTCATCTTGTTATTAATGGTCATAAAGAGATAAACATAGTATCAAATTGTTTGAAAAAATATGGGAATTATCATGAAAGAAAAAAAAAGGCGATTCTACGTTGTGTAATGGTGTTACGCGCGAAAACGCGCGCGCATGCGCGTGTGCGCGATTTTTTATAAAATGCTTAGAATGGCCTAAAACGTATGCAAAATGATTTTGAGACGATTTTGAGCATTTCAAAATTGTACGCGTGCATTGACGCGCGCACGTACGCGCACGCGCGCGTTATTTGGCCTTTAATTGACCGGACGGATATTGACCTTGATCATGATAAATATGAATGAGAAATACCTTTTGGTTATGAAGATATGATCATGAGCTGATTTTCGTAAAATTTTACAAAATGGCGCCTAGATGACGTCATCAGTCAAGGTCAAGGTTGAAAAAAATTCTGTGCTTTGTACATATGCCTATACATATGTGTGTATTTTTAAGTTATCTTGTCCACAAAAAAGTGGTTAGAAATAAGAAAAATAAAGAATAATAAATAAATAAATAAAGGCAATTCTAACGAAATTATAAGGTGGTCTGTACGTTATACAGCCCACCGGATAATATGTCTTGTTTACCCAGGGTAGGTTCATCAGTATTCATACTGTTCTCCCCGAGGGCCCTGCAATAAACCATGATGCTAAAGTGCCTATCACCCGATAAATCTCATTTCTGGATATTGCATGTTTGCAGTAGGATGTCAACATGAAGGGTCTAAAATCGAAGAAATAAGACATGATTTTTAGCTTTACTCTGTAGAAAGCAAAGTCAATTGTGTTGTGGTGTACAAATGAACCAATTCACATGAAATGGAGGTTGTATGGCTTTAGTTGAAGAGCTCTGTTCTCAGTTTCTTGGAACAAGAATGTCTTGGGTTCAAGTTCAAAGTTAGTGCAATAGTGCCCTTTATTAGGAGTCAGAATAGTCATAATCCCTTGGATAGGACTTCGAGATTCAAGTCCCCTGGATAATTAATGGCATGTTAACATATTTCTAGAGCATGTATATGATGATGCAGTACCAGGTAGTTTCCTTGACTCACATGACCCAGAGAAGCATTGGCAGCTGAAGACGAGACATCTCAAGATTACCTCATCATTCCAGGTTCAACCCCTCTTCTCCTACCTCTACAGTTACTCCTACAGCCTCTCAAGAAGAGATTCAAATATCACTTCTATGGCAAGAAACTCACTAACAGCATTGATAAGGTAATACTCCCTCTTTCCATCTCTTATCTCCATTCTTAAAGGTATGGACCAGTTTTGGAAACGCCCCCCTCTCAAAAAATTGAAATGGAAGCTCCTATTACCAATCATGTGAAAGAATATGCTTTGACTAATACGTGATGATACAAACCGCCTACTAATTGATATGTTTGGTAAATGATCCGACCTGGATAGATATTGCGAATGCACTTCAACAATGAACATTTGGGCATATATTTCTGCTTTTTTGCGAATTTAGGTTGAAGTGTTGCCATCTAAACCTCTGAAGACTATATTTAAACAACATTGAATGGATATTTTGCACTCAAAATCCTTGAACTGCAATTTTACCACTACCGGTCTATGTATTTTAAGTACCCTTTGTCAACTCATGTCACCTTTGACAGCATAGACACTTTCAATGCACTTTACATTTGACTTATGAAATTATAGACAAGATTCATGAATTCTGGCACCTCTTTTGACCTTCAAAAATGTAGAGAAGTTGTCTTACTTTCCATTAATTCATTTTAGCCTTGTATACTTGATAGCATTGATAAGGCATTGACACGTATCTTGTGTCAAATCATTGACCATTGCTGTAGTGTCTAGATTTGGCAAACCCGAATGCAATTCTTAGGTTTCATTCATTTGAGTTGAAACATTTGAAAAAGGTTCTTAGAATTGCTACTAAACTTTTAAATGAAAGAGAGGGGATAAATAATGTATTGTATTGTGCAAATTGATCTATATGTATATAAATATGGGAAAAATAAATGAATTGAATTGAATTGAAATAGTAGATCATTAGATCTTAGTAGTGACTTTTTAATGTAAGCAAATACACGAGCAACATCACTTCTATTTGCACTGTAATGCATGCTTACCTAATATGTCCTCACAGTTATGCTACATATTAAAGGTAATGACTTGCTTTATTCTTTGTTTTTCTTAATTTCAGCCTGAATGGTATTTCACCCAGATATTGAATTGGATCAGAGACCATTCTGAGTTTCTTCAGAGCAATGTTCAACCAATATTAAGTGAAGACAAAACTCTCAATATTGAAGCAAGGGTAAGTTATTATAAGGATGTAGCAGTGTGAGATATATTATCAATTAAGTCTGCTTTGGAAATCACTGAATCAATAACAGCTGAGAAAAAAACATACTTCTTTCCTGTATCTATATAAGCAAACTTATTAAAATATGTTTCCTCTCTCTGTCTTCTTTTTATAACGCATATTATCATACATGTATGTACAACCATGTAAACAAATTATGAAAAACTAAATTTAGTCATAAATGTGATAAATTTACCAGTGTACAGTTCATCCTTTTTCCATTTTACCTAATATGTTCATAATATATTTGTTGTCATACTTGCTGATATAGGGTACAAGCTACTGGTATTGTATTTGGTGGCTGATATTGTATTTTTTATTTTTTGAAAATTCACAAATATTTTGGCAGTTCGGTTGATAGCTGTAATAAATATTTACAAAAACCATTTAATTTGATTTAAACTGAGATATCTCAGAGTCTAATCACAAGATCTTTTTTATACTTTGAGTAAATCGATGTCATTATACTCTCAAACTTTTTGTTTTCAGACTGAGTTTACCCGAGGTCTTCTTCACACTGTAGCCGCCAAACTGAAACATGACATTCCAGAGCTCCTCTTCGATGACCAGCTTCTCTGCCATACCATCGATGAACTACTGCTGTTTGATAAAGAGCTGAGGAACTCTTACTATTATCCAAACAGCCAACCTGGATGCTTACATATACTCACTGAGCAGGCTTGCTTCGATAAGTGGATTGCTATAGAGAGACAGTGTAAGTTACAGAGCAGGGATGGATTCAATTTGATTTTCTGTGATTTACACTATGTAGACTTATAGACTCATCCAGACATGATGCAATGCATCGCCTTTAAAACCCCTCTGTGGCAAAATTAAAAAGAGATAATCTTCCCTTTTATTTTTGTATTGTATAATCTGCAAATTGGGAAGTGTATACATACCTTTAATAGCCATTCTTACCTTATCCTTTTATTGAGTAAAGATTGGTTAAAACATCACAAAAAATATGAGACACTGTCTGTTAATCTTCGCTGTAAAAATGACGGAAAGTTTCAATCATTTGGGAATCGCAGACAAAAAGAACCTGATGGCATGAGGGCATTTTTTAAAAGACTATTGACCAGTAGGCGGGTATGAGGGCACTTTTCAAAAGACTATTGACTGGTAGGCGGGCATGGCTAAAAGCACGATTCCAATTTCGACCTATCAGATTGCTAGATTTCTAAAGTTTATTTCTTTGATTGTATGTTGTAGTTGCAGGTCAGAAGCTGGATACATTATTCTCGTCCCCATCAGCTTGGCAGTCACAGTATAAGGGTATGATGGAAGCAGATGAATCCAAGGTCCCTGAATGTGTAGAATCATTCATGACACTCTTACTCGTTATTACAGGTATGTGACATCACTCCTAGATTCATTGATTCATATTCACTCATGATATTCACTTATGATAGTGTAGCTATTAATGTTCACTGCATGACCAGATGAATTCATTTGTTAAGGAGATGAAAGTACCACTTAAGTGTGCTGAACAAATATTACCAGAGGTCCAACAGCATCACAAGCTCAAAACATTGCCTGTGGATGTCTCTGCCAGTCCAAGATTGGCCATCAGAAGACACATACTGGCAGGAGACTCCAAAACCAAATGTAGTCGTAGCCAGACATCCTTGAAATCGGGGCGTCAACCATCATGTTCAAATTCTTGAAAGATTTGTAATCCCTTGAGAAACCACATCTCTTTTCAGAGCGTTACAAGGTGCTACCATCCCCGTCCCATCATCTCAGATTCCTTGACCTTCAGATTGACCTCTTGGATGACTTCCGGGTCAGGTTACTTCAGGTCATGAGACAGGAGGCATCCAATCCACTAGGAGACCACTATGCTGCCATCTTGAATGGAGTTCATTATATCATCATGGTGCTGGGAGAATGGTCTGACCAAGTGGTGGGTGATGCGTATGTCGTTGGTTTGCACTCAAGTTGAGGCTGTGTGTATCTATCGCACGAAGCCATTAGGCTGAGTGCGATAGATACACACAGCATCAACGAGGGCGGATAGATCGTATAATAAACAAATGAAAACATGCATCATTTGTTTTATACAACGAAACTCCTAGATCCTTGTTATTTGATGTAAAAAGAATTAACTCAAGATTGTTTCGTGACAGTATATGGCTGACAAATAAATCTCAAGTTTTAATAAGTCTCAATTTAGTGCGCACACATAAGTATATATATAGCAAGCGCACTTACCTCTACACCCATTTACGCATAGTGCTGCGCAAGAATAGGCCCATGCACACGCAGTATTAAGCGCTAAACTCTACGCGCACTACTGCGCGCTCTGAAAACGAGTTCAATAGTACTGGAAAATATTGCACTCCTTTTCATGAAAAGGAGTGCAATAGGCTCAGTAAATGAATCACACGTGACCGCGCATGACCAATCATTTGATTAGGATCTGGGAGTGAGTTGTATAATAACTGTTGATTATTGATTCTCTCTTGCAGTTCTTCTTGCAGCTACAGTACTTTGGAAAGGAGCAATCTCGCATGGAGAGTCTCAATGCCCAGCTAGCAGAAGGGAAGTCACCCAGCTTACCAACGGTAAGACACATCTTATCATATCATAGTACACCTGGGGGGTGTTTCACAAAGATCCTAAGTCAAATTAACTCTAATTATGGAGAGCCATTTGTAGCCTTGAAATAGAATATATTCAAAAGTAAAAATTCAAGTATTTTAGACTTTTCATAAATTCCACTTCAAGAACATGGAATCTCCTTGATAATAGAAAGTATGAATGATTTGAATCAACATTGTATGCCTTTTAAAACAACTTTTATAAAATATTTTCAAACATGCAAACAGCTTTCCATAATCATTAAGTCCAACTTAGAGATAAGTTCAACTTAGGATCTTTGTGAAACACCCCCCTGCATATTATGACAAAGAAATCAAAACATCCGATATACTTGTCAGCTAAAAACTACCAATAGGTCACAAGAATAATTTTGATATCATTTCTTATTTCTAAATGTAGAAACGCCTGTTGAACCAATGAAGATATCGTGTTCTACTAAGAGCAATTTATGATATTGTATCCAGAGAAATCTACCTTTAGTCACCATTTGCGCTAATGTTTGATTTGTAACTTATTTGTGATTTTGAGATACATAAATAACAGAAATATAAGGGTGAAGAAAACTGAGTTTTTATTAATACAAAAGTAGGCTTGATTCAAGTTGAACTCTTACATTGCCACAGATATGTCAGCTTCCGCCCTGAAAGTACATTACAAAGAATATTGGTGAATCGATGCTAATGTCTTATTAGAGTAGAACAAGATACATTCATAGAAGGCAAGATTTCAATCAATTTAATTAATTCTTCATTAGAACTAATATTGGTTTCACAGCTCCAGGTAGGCAAAGGTAGGGTAATTGAATTATCGGAAACTCACCTGTAAAGACTTGTAATGTATATTAGATGCCTGCATATGGTATCAATTTGCAATAATTTAATTTGCTTTGATCTATAACAGCATGACATCACAGTGTTTTTTTGTACAAATATGTTTTAAATGGAGTTATCACCTTCTCATTTAAAAAACAAATATGTAAGACAATTTTCCAAATTCTAATTTTACAGCCATTTACCCGAAAATGGCCTTGTAATTATGGTGCTCTCTCAGCTTAGGGGGATTAATTCCACCACCCCCCTCTCCCCAGAACTCGACCTTCGATTTATACCATTATGACACTGTCAGTAATATGATAATGTATCTTTAAGTGAGAACCATTTTGTCTTAATGAGAATTACAGCATTATTTAGCCAAATCTATATAGAATATACCAAGAATAGATCCTAATATAATGGATGTGCCTCTATGCACTAATCATGATTTCGCAACAACAATTTTTTCTTTTTTTGTTCTTGGCTCATCCTCTTTGTTTTAAATTTGCACTTTCTAATTCTCTTTCTTCTTTCCTCATCACCTTAACTTACTCTCTTTTCTCCCTCTGTACAGTTACTTGCTGGTAGTCCTACTGAAGCCCTCTCAGGGACGGTCTTTGATGAGATTCTCTCCTTGTTTGAGCTACTCTGTCAGGATATGTGCTCCACCATAGAGAAGAGGGTCGTCAATGAAATCAAGGACAAGGCCAGAGCTTATCAGAAAGAAAAGTAAGAATCTCTCAACATTTATTATTACAGTCAAACCTGCTTTAATGATCAACTGTATAGAAAGACCACCTGTCTACAAAGACCACCTGCCTATAAAGACCACTTTTGTCGTCTTCCTTGGATGGTCTTTATAGACAGGTTTCACTGTATCACAGTATTGGTACAAGTAGAGATGGAGACTCCTGAAATAAGGTTTGAGCAATAGGCTATTTTCGTAATGTAACCAAATTTAAAGGCAGGCTTTACTACTTCAGCTAGAAGGGATTAGACCACCCAGCGAGCCAGCGAGGTCACTGTGACAGGTGGCTATCTCATTAACTCAGCTCTCATTTAACATAAGAAAAAGAGGATCATGGGGGACCAACAGGCACTGATTGGGGAAGTTTTCTATACAGTGTGTCCCAGAAAAAACGAAACCGAGAATTATCGATGTTTTATCATAACTTAATCACATTTATAATTAATAAATGACACATATTTGGAAAGCTTAGATCCTCCTCTTTCATTTGATGCTACTCATTATGATGCATATTTCATGCATGAGTGATTAAAATCAATTTGAAGAGAGAAAAACGAAAAGTCGTTTGGCGGGCAGTATCAGAATTTCAAAGAGAAAATCACATTTCTAGAAAGTTGAGTTTCTGCCCTTTCATATGACACCTCAATCAGGAAAATTGAGCAAGGAATGACAAAGTTCTGTTTGTTTAAAGTAGCCCTTACATTTTCATAATTTTAGCAAACAAATTTGTTTTCACTTGCTGCCTGCCGTAGCAAAAAGCAGAATTGACAAAAGACTTAACTCCGTTTCGTTGACAATCAGCCATGCATGAAGTCTTTTGTCTACGGCTGATTGTCAACGAAACGGAGTTAAGTCTTTTGTTAATTTTGTTTGTTGATACGGCAGGCAGCCAGTGAAAACAAATTCGTTTAATCAAAATGGAAATGCAAGCCCTACTTCAAACAAACAGAACTTTGTTTTTCCTAGCTCACTTTTCCTGATTGAGGTGTCATATGAAAGGGCAGAAACTCAACTTTTTAGAAATGTGATTTTCTGTTAAAAATTCAGATATCGTCCGCCAAATGACTTTTTGTTTTCCTCTCTTCAAATTGATTTTAATCACTCATGCGTGAAATAGGCATTATTCTGAGTTGCATCAAATGAAAGAGGAGGATCTAAGCTTTCCAATTATGTGTCAATTATCAATTAGTTATGATAAAACATCGATAATTCTCGGTTTCGTTTTATCTGGGACGCACTGTATAGAGGGAGCAAGTAGCTACAAGTAGGACAGTGTGCCTTTAAAGTATACGTCTTTGTGAAGTGCCTCGATACAAACTATTTCATTCACCTGATAAAAATAATAGTATTTCAATAGACAGAATCTGAACTGCATACATTAGTTGTTGCTAGGTAAGACAAAAAATATAGCTTGCCCCACCTAGCAACACTTATTATATGCAGTTTGCATTCTAACTATTGAAATACTATTATTCTTATCAGGTGAAAGAAATAATTAATATTGAGGCACTTCACAAAGACTTATGCATTAAATTTGGTTACGTTATGATAATGGCATATTACAACTAGATATTGATTTAGATCTAGTTTGTTACTTCCTCTAAATTTAGAGCTATTTAAAAAATATTTGACTGAATCATCTTATCGGATTCAATTAAGATCTATGTGAGTGCAAATGAAATGTTGGTTAGATCTTCACACATGCAAGGTAGAAAAATATGATTAATCTAGTACATTTAACCAAGTTTTTAAGCCCGTCTGCACTAGTTTAGCAAGGTCACTGACTGGTGGTTATCTCATCAAGTCAGCTCTCAATTAACATAAGAAAAAGAGGATCATGGGGGACCAACAGGCACCGATTAGGCATTGTTTGTTATATAGAGAGTGCAAGTAGCTATAAGTAGTGCTGAGGGGCTTTAATTTACCTAAAAGTAACTTCGGCCCTGCTCCATAGACTATCATGATTTTTAGAGATAAGGGCCCCGTCTTATGTACATAGTTGTGATTGATATCAATCACAAATAAGATGTGATTAATTGCCACTATTCATAAGACAGGACCCAGATCTATTGTATGTATTAGACCCTTGATTGACCTCACCATTTTTATGTGATTTTGTACCGTATATATACTCTGTCTGAACTTCAGATACAAGTCAAATCTTAAGGGGTTTCAGAGTGTTTTTAGAGTGTTTTTGAAGGCATTGCCCCCCTCCCTTCCAGGAAATAGACATTTGCTGTCACCTCAACCCCAAAGATAGGCTGTGTATATTCAGAAAGTTATCATTCCTACATTTAGAACCGACCTTGCCAGACTCCTAACAGTGTAATTCACTGACAGCATGATATCTTATATTTCAAGTAATCTTTTGAATGTGACTGAAGTACTTTGATACTTTTTATCTCTAAAAATCATGGTAGATCTCAACAAAAGAGGACAGGAAAAAACAAGATAGATTGCAGAAAATCTCTTCTGTTCCAATAATTCCTTATAGAATATATGATGTCCTTGGGGGTTATTGTCCATTAGGTACATGTGGTCACGCATCATATCCGTGCCTCAAGACTTATCGTGTATAGCAATACCCTTTCTGTGGTAACCATACCATGGCACCATTTCATCCATGAAGAATATCGGCGTCATGTGAAGGAGTGAGGCTTACCACAGCCAAATATAAATATTTATGTTTTATCTATGTTTGTTTGATTTGCTTTTTATCTGGTTTGATATATGCATTGTTTGATTTCACGATCGTGGGTTGTGCTACTATGCTAGATATAAGTGTAGGTGTAGCTGTAATTATGGCAAGATATCAGCTTAGAGAGGGAAACTGAAGCCCTAGCTTTATCTGTGACAGATCCCCTGAAGAAAAAGAAATTGGATGTAATCAAATCCAATAATTGAAGAAAAAAAAAAAATCTTTCTTTCCTTGATAGTTCCTAAACATTAAACTTGAATTGAATATGTTTCCTGATCTCCATTTCAAAAACATGTATAGATCGTGACAAAATATATTTAAAAAAAAATAACAACATACAAGTAAATATACAAAGAAAAAATAATAATGTTGTTTGTTTTATTTCCACTTTTTCATATCAATACAAAGAAACATCATACAAATAAATATAATGAATAACATGTAAGTTTGACAAGATATGTTTCTAGTTAAAATACAAGTTTCTTACAAAGGAAAAAGCAGGAGACCACATGTAAATGTGGTTTGATCATAACAAGTTTTGTACAACTTGTAAACATGATCCCATTAACATGAAAACAATATCATAAGTACAGAAAAAAACAATAGTGAAAACAAATTAGCACAGAGAATTGTAACTTAATAACCATATTCAAGCTTCTATAAAGAATTGACACTTTTCTAATATCTAAGACATTAAGCAATAAATATTTTTCTTGACTTAAGTTTGAAAAAAGTTTAAAGAATAAAACAAATAATATATGAAACCAGACAATAATACTGTCGGAGTATGAGTATAAGCCTTATAAACAGACATCGCAGTAATGATAATAATAATGATAATAATAATGATAATAATGATGATAAAAACAATAATAATGATGATGATGATGATGATGATGATGATGATGATGATGAAAATAATGATAATAATAATGATGATGATGATGACAATAATCATAACAATAATAGGCCTAATTATGATAATGATGATGATGATGATGATGGTGATGATGATGATGATGATGATGATGATGATAACAATAATGTAAATAATATTGGATATTTTGATAGCACACATTTTCACTGCACAAGGAGCTCAAGGGGCTCCAATATCTTCATTCTTCAAGCTACAAATGTAAAAAAAAAAATGTATGAAAACTATGAACCAGCCAAGGTATTAGGACATCGTTTGTCTGGCTTCTTCCTCAATTTTTATATATATTTTTTTGATAGAATCAATTTTGCTTCAAGGAGTAGAGAGTATATCATCTGGTAGGTTTTTAAGGGATACATTATACCAGTGCCTCAGGGTTATCCATTCTGACTTGATGCTGTTGCATTGTTTAGTATACGGTGAGAGTCGGTGCCTACTTTGGAAATGGAGTCAGTTACATATAGAGAGTATGTCAGTCATGGACGTTAGTCGTGGATATACTATACCATTGCCTTAAGATAATCCATTCTGAGTTATTTTTAGTCATGGATGCAGAGGGCATCAATATTTCACAAATACTATAAGACTTATAAATGGAACTCTATTCCTCTGTTTTTTAGAACTGAAAGAGTTTGATTTGTTTAGAGAGCAGTTGAAAATTGACAAAAGACTTAACTCCATTTCGTTGACAATCAGCCATGCATGAGGTCTGTCGTCTATGGCTGATCGTCAACGAAACGGAGTTAAGTCTTTTGTAAATTCCGTTTGTTGCTTATTTGAAACACAAAACAAGAAAGCTGTTAACACAGAAAATAAGACAGAGGGAGCAAGGGGGGGGGGATGGGCATGAAAGAAAGGAAACCACAGAAGAAATCACTATAAGATTGAAAAAGAAGAGATTCAAGTTTCTTGGAAAAGTGTTGAAGTATGAACATTTGTAAATGAGAAAATGTGAAAAAGAATGAGTAATAAAATGGACCGAATGTAACTTGCAACTTATTTATCATTGTTTCAAAACAGATTTAGATTTCATTTTGTCTCATGTCTTTATCTGTTTGTGATACGTTGGTGTTTTGCAGAGTTATTTTCTGGTAATGTACTCTGGAGTCCTAGAAAAGAATGATGAATATTGCTCACTTCAGAGAAAGCAATTGCCCTGCGGCAGATGCCAATCTTTATCAACTTACACTGTTCTTTGTCTTCTTCTTTTCACATGTACACGTATACCAGGTACTCTACTTTTGCAAAGTTCACAGATAGATGCAAATTTAACTGTGTTTTAAAGGGATCCGGTAACTTTTTTTCTTCTTTTTTTTCTCATGTTTATTCGCCTGTAATTGTACTTGGAACTGGTGGGGGGGGGGGGGGGGGAAACGTACAAAATATAACCACCAGCTCCATATTACACTCTTAAGTTGACCTCATACAATCTTATTACAATGTAGGCAATTTTTTTTTAAACATTACCAAACAAAAACAAAAATAGACAAGACAAAATACATACAATTTACATCGAAAGTGAAAAATTACAGACAGAAAAGGAAAGGGTTCACTGAGCATGTACCCAACAGGTCATATTGCATGTATGTAGAAACACGTTTAATACCCAGAATATAAAGCGTACACATCATTTGGATATTCAAAAGATCCCATTTCTTGTTCCAAGAGTCAAGTCTATCCCGACCAAGGGCAATTTCTTTTTCGATAGCACAACTTAGTTTTAATTTGCAAATAAATTGATACATGGTAGGCAATATCTTGTTACATCGACAGCAATACAGATAATACTTGGCATGAATAATAACAAAATTAAATTTGTCAAAAGCTGGATCCGTGATACAAAAAAAACCATCTCTGTTGGTAATAATAAAACTATTGTGCAGTTCTTTGTGCAGAATTTCCTGCACTTCTAACCAAAAAGAATGAGCAATTCTACAGTCCCAAAAAAAATGTTGCAACGTCTCATCATCAAGTTTACACAAGGAACAGAGTTTTGAATCAATAAATTTAATATCAAAAAGAAATTTATTCAGAGGGAGATATCGATGAAGAAATTGAAATTGAAAATATCTTAATTTAGTGGACAAAGTTGCCTTAAAAGAAAGACGGTAAATAGTAGTCCAATCCAGGTTTGCCTCATTCATGTGGATGGCCCACTTCCTTTCTGAATTTGGAGTATTGAAAATACTATTAACACGGTAACTTTGTCTCAGGTTCTGAAACAAAAATCCTTGATTTAGCTCATGCTGCAATGATAATTATAAACCTTTAGGTCAGTCAGGAACCCCATGACTTTTACCAGCCGATCTGATTATCAAGTTATTTATGATTGGAAATCGAAACCAAATTTTGTGTTTGCCAAACGGTTTTCATAACACTACAGTCCATTGGGGAAAACGAGTATGGTAAATCCGGTCACTCAAAGATTTTTACTTTTTTGAGGCACTTCATAATCATTTTGAAGCATAATTTTTTTTAGGGTTTCAATATTATACCATATTACAGACACTGATAACACGTAGGGCAGTGCATCTCAGATTTAACATTGTTAAACGATACCTTTAAGCTCATAAATTTAACAACTAAATTATTCATACCCTTACCAAGTTTTGTACTTTTTTAAGTATGTGAGAATATGATTATTCAACAAAGGCCCTAATTCAATCAGTCCATCTTTCATTCTTGAGTTATGAAAAACACATAAGACATCAAATTGACAAGGGACACAAATAATAGCCGCCTATACATGTCCTGGTATTGGTACCGGCCCGCCCCCCCCCCCCCCCCACTCCAGGGTCGGAATGACTGGATGTCCGGTAAAGGGGTACTTTTCACGCACCAAAGTCTGGCTCGTACATACACAAAATTGACTTTACACACCGGACTTAGGGGGTGTTTTCAAAAGGAGGGAACATGCATATCCGTACCCTAAATAACACTGAGTGGGGGGGGGGGGGCGGACTATGGTATGTTCCCTCCCACCAGTATTCCACTTCATGTTGGTATTGAAGAGGAAGAGGAACAAGAACACGAATCAAAGAACCATGAAACCATTTCCAGCCTTCCATCCATGAAATATAGATGTGGTGTGAACTTCCTCAGTGTTGTTGTTTTGATGTGATTCTACCTAGAGGGATGTTATTCATTCTATTTTTACGCACCCCGTGGAATTGGAGATAATGAGAAATGACTCAGATGCCTGGAGATCTAACATTCTGTTTACATGGATACAAGTTTCTAGATCTTAAGCCTTTGGGGAAGAGAAGCAGAGGGACTGTTTTTGTTGTTTGTTTAATGTTCTATTATAGAGGGGTAGGGGTAGTGTCCCAAATTTAAGGAGGTCAAAATGGGATGGTAATACTGGTACGTTTTAAAGTGATTAAGAAATTATATTTTGTTTTGATACTTTTAAAATAGCGATTTCTCCGGAATGACTGTTAAAGAAGTCACATGTTTCATGTGGATGTAACAAAAAGAATCTGTCATTGATATATCTGTTGTTGCGGAATTTCCCAATTGTTATTGCTTACATGAAATATAAATTTGAATTTGAATTTTATAAATGTTTTTCCAAAGATAGGGAAGACATCAAAATATATGTAACCTATACAAACATTATTGTGTCAGTATTCACTTTGGAACAGATATGTAGTTTAACACTCCATTTCTTAATAAAAAATTGTCATACTCATTTGCTTTTATAAGCCCTGCTTTAATAAAGCAGCAGATAATTATGTATGCAAGTATTTCAATGCGTATGATATCATACAGTATATGAATGTTGAAATGGGGACAGTTACATGTAGAATGGCTTCAATAAATGAGATATTGATGTTTAAAGTACCTTTTGCTTATGATTTTTTTCTCCATCTATTGTATATACCTATGAACAGGTGGTTTTCCATGCCCTCTCCAAAGGACTTCATAGTGCCGGCACTGTCCATGACAGCTTGTGATATGCTGCAGAGTCTGAAAGAGAGACTACATCTATTGAGAGAGCAGCTCTCACCAGCTCTCTTTGATAAGCTATGGCAGGATATCTCAAGCAAGCTCAACAAGTTTCTTTTCCAAGAGGTGAGTTCTAATTCTCTCTTTATATCTGAATGAGTCCAAGGAATTAAACTGCATTCCTTCTTTCTCATCCACACTTGTTGAAAAAGGGGGGAGGAGGATCTAAATTTCAATCTTTTTCCCCCAGAGACACATATTCTATGGACTTAACTTCTGGACATATCACCTTGAGAAATGGAACATTAAGTTCATTTACTACGAAGGTTCAACACAATTTGGAATAACATTTTATATACACACAGTACAATTTTTTTTTTAAATTTCAATCAAATGAAAAAAATAGGAGGCAGACTGAACAAAGAAGCAGATACCAAAAAGAAACTAGGAACCGAGTGTACTTAGCTGTATAATGTTTGACTTTTAAGATATCAATTTAACTTTTTATTTAAATCAAGATGAAAGTTGGTAACATCAATCGACTTAGGTTCAACTTGAAATTACAAGAGGACTGTTTCCATTGTATTTTTAGGTGATCCTGACTAACTAGTTTAATTAAGGTGGTGCAACACAGATTCAGTTTGATATGACAAGAGGTCTGTTCCCATTGTATTTGTAGGTGATCCTGACTAACCAGTTTAATGAAGGTGGTGCAACACAGATTCAGTTTGATATGACAAGAGGTCTGTTCCCATTGTATTTGTAGGTGATCCTGACTAACCAGTTTAATGAAGGTGGTGCAACACAGATTCAGTTTGATATGACAAGAGGTCTGTTCCCATTGTATTTGTAGGTGATCCTGACTAACCAGTTTAATGAAGGTGGTGCAACACAGATTCAGTTTGATATGACAAGAGGTCTGTTCCCATTGTATTTGTAGGTGATCCTGACTAACCAGTTTAATGAAGGTGGTGCAACACAGATTCAGTTTGATATGACAAGAGGTCTGTTCCCACTGTTTGGAGAGTTCACTCAGAGACCTGAGAATTTCTTTAAAGAGTGAGTATAACCAGCTCTCTATCATTTTACATTTAGTCATAAGGCGTGTCACAGCCCATTGAATTGCAAAATGATATTCCAAAACATTTCCTCATGAAAAATTTAGTGAGTTTACCCGTTTATGTGGGTTCAAAGTTAGGCCATTTTTGCCTAAAATCCCACAATTTGGGGGCCGTATCTACCGAACTCCTCACCCGATTGACCAAAAAATTGAGATTTGGTGCTGTGAGATCACACTCAACAATTACTCTTAAGTTTCATCAACATAAAAAATTGTTTGGTTAAACCCTTTGCCATTGGATGATTTGACATGGTATGACCCAGCATTGAGATTGACATGTAAAGTTTGTATGGGTTTATGAAGTGTGTGGCATTGAATAGCATCCTTAACACTAGAGTTTGATTACTACATTGATCTTGACATTGTGCGATGTTCAAGTACAGCTTGATTGGAAAGAAAGTTGGGGAAACAAAGACCAAGAGAGAGAGAAGACAGAGAGAGAGAGAGAGAGGGGCTCATGAAGAGTTTATGAGAAATACACACTCATAATTTTGTTTTTATGCTTGTCAATGATTTTCCTTGAAGTGGCATAAGAAAAAGACTAAGAGAGAAGACATATGTATATGAAGATAAAGGGAGAGAGATAAAGAGAGAGAGAGAGAGACAGAGACATATATAAGATAGAGAGGGTGGAGAGAGGGAGGGAGAGAGAGGGAGATAGAGAGAGAGAGAGAAAGAGAGAGACAGAGACAGAGACAGATATAAGATAGAGAGAGAGAGAGAAAAAGAGAGAGAGTGTGAGAGAGAGGGAGAGAGAGAGAAAAAGAGAGAGAGAGAAAGAGAGAGAGATAGAGAGAGAGAGAGAGAGAGAGAGAGAGACAAGTTCATAAAGGATTATGAGATATACACACCCATAATTTTGTTTTTATGCTTGTCAATGATTTTTGTTCAAGTGGTGTTATAAGAAAAGAGAGAAGATATTATGTAGATAAAAGAGAGAGAAAGAAAGAAAGAGAGAGAGTGTGTGAGAGAGAGAGAGAGAGGTCACGGAGTAGGGAGGGATTCATTTCAAAAGAGAGGAAGACAAAAGAGAGAGACAACTTTAAAAAACAAACAGATCATATTGCAGGATCGGTCAAGATAGCCTCAGGAGAGATAGTCTTTCTTACTATCATTGATAAATCAGATTCCTTAAATAACTTTGTTTTGTTCAGGGAGTTGGTTTGTTATTGATGTCACAACAACTCTTTGATTGAGCTTAGAGCAGAGAATAGGATAGTAGGCGCGTCTTCATCATCTCGGGATTGCCAAATAGCCCGCTTTCTATGATTTAGTAAATAATCCTGAAGTTACAAATCGCGTCCTCATCAGCTCGAGATTCGACCTCGAAACTTGAAACTCGACCTTGAGAAATTAGCTCGAGATATTTTGCTCAGCGTTCACGCATAGTGCGAGTCTTCGGACTGGTGAAGACGCACCGGACAAATAGCTGGGTATTTTGCAAACTATCCCAAGATATCTTGGGATGACAATCCCGACCAAATATCCTGCTAATTGCAACTTCGGGCTGATGAAGACACAAATTAGCTGGATAGTTTACGAACAGGATAGTTCAAATAGTGGGATATTTGGCAATCTCGAGATAGTGAAGACAGGCCTATTGAGAGCTTGAGTAGGTTGTAATTATTCCAGCAACACACCTTGGGATCTTAAGCCTTTAATGTCAACGGAGGCTTAGAGGTGTCGGGATCAAGTGGATGTCCGGTCGGAATCCCGCCGCGGCACTAATGTCCTCTGGCAAGACATTCATCTACATATATGCCACACTCAACCCAGGTGAGGTAAATGGGTACCTGGTAGGATTATTCCTTGAAATTGATAACGGCTGCCTGAGCGCTAGGGTAATAATTTCCAAAGCTCTTTGGAAGTGCATAGGTACGTTATAATGTGATATGCGCTATACAAGAACAGAATATTATAATTATTATTGAGAGAGAAGGAGAGGGGAAAGAGGGGGAGGGGGAAAAAAAGAGAATCAAAGGAGAGGGTAGGGAGAGAGAGAGAGTAGGGAGAGAGACGAAAGAGAGAGAGAGGGGGAGGGACGGGTTATGTGACAAGGATAGACAGATGAAAATACAATCATAGAATGCATACATAGAGTGAGCGGGAGGAGGCAATTGTAGGAAGAGAGAAAGGAGGAAGGAGGCGAACAAAAATAGAAAGAGAGAGATGGAAATAGAGAGAGAGAGAGAGAGAAAGATGGAGAGAGAGAGTGAGTATGAATGGCGAGACTGAAAATGACTTAAAAACAACTTCAAATCATGTCAAGATAGCTAGAGCTTGGGTTGAGATTGGCTGATCTTCGAGCCAGAGGCAGGAGTGAATTACTTGGATTAGGGTAAGCTCACTAAGCTGTACTCCTTTTCTTACAGGATGTGTGTCCTGGAGAAAACTCACACCTAACATGTAATTTGCTCAAGGCTGATGATGCAGCAGCAGAACCGTGGCATGTTATTTTTTAATGACGGTGTAAAGTGTGATATGCTTCACCTTTCTGTATCTCATAACACAGAGCTATTAAACATGCTCAATTTCTTTTATTGTGCACAGTTGCCATTTACACGTTTAAAAAGAAAAATGCAGCTGTGGTTTTCTAAGCAATATCTGAACAGGCCTTAATTCTTTATTCATTTGAACAGTGTAAGCATGACGAAATATGAAAAATAAGAGAGAGGTAAATAACACAATTTTTACTCATCTGTCCTAGAAAATCATTGAAAATGTAATGAAATGTCAAGGGAAACATTGTTCCTAACTGGAATGTGTTTCATAGACCATGTGTTTCATAGTCAGAATTAAAAGGTTAATATGTATGTAAAAATGGTAACAAATTACTTTTGAAGATGGGCTGTCTCACACATACAAATGTACTCTGTCAAAGGTATGATTTAACATTTCAAAGGCAATATATCCATCCATAAGTGTTCCATGGACTTCAAGATAGCATATTTGTACATGTATAAACATAGGCCATATGAAGGATTTATCACAAAAAGTGAAATTCTAAGTTTTTTTCCACCATGAATGTTTCTAAACATACTCAAATATCCAAGAAATAATCAGGTGCAAAATCCTGTTTAACACATGATTGTTAAAGCTAAAATGTTGATGCGAAATACTTTCCATTACACATATACCTCTTAGTAGAGGTGTCGTGGTCGAGTGGATAAGTCACCGGACTGTGGATCACAAGGTCCGCGGTTCAAGTCCCGCCACGGCACTAATGTCCTTTGGCAAGACATTGATCTACATTTGCCACTCTCCACCCAGGTGTTAAAAATGGGTACCCGGTAGGATGCGAAAGCTAATGTGGTTTGACTAGCAAGTGGCGCTTGTAAAATGGCGACTGGCTGGAATGCTCCCCAGGGAGTGGAGAATGTGCATACCTTGTGTGCGGGTAAGCCTGAATCCGATGACCGGGGTAATAATAATATGTTGTAAAGCGCTGTGATACGCATGTATGTCTGTAAGAGCGCTATATAAATGCCAATATTATTATTATTATTATTAAATCAGTTTTAGTTAAGATTTCCTTTGGGATTCACCATGTGTTCATGTCTAACACCTTAAAGCTTTGTAATAATATATCCTTCATTCTTCGCTCATTCCCTTGATTAAAAACCGAAAAAAGGGGAAGAATGTTTGAACTTACGCTCATTTTATTCTCAACAAAAGAAGTGCCAGTAGGTGGAATGTACATGTTGTAGGTGTGAATCTGAGTTCGCTAGTGTGATGGGGAGCATTGTAATTGTATGTGTACCTGGAGGGTAGCACTTAGAGATTGAAATGCATCCTCAGGATAAATGGTACCTCTGTTGGGAGTTTGAGATGAATAGATTAGGAAATAAATGACAGAGAAAGATGAATAGGAGAGAGAGAAAGAGATGGAGGGAGGGAGGGATGGAGGGAGGGAGGGAGGGAGGGAGGGAGTCGAGAGGGGATAGGAGGGAGGTAGCGAGGGAGGGGAGAGGGGATGGATGGGTGGAGAGAGATAGGTGGAGGAAGGGAGGGAGGGAGGGGGAGGGGAGGGGAAAGGGGATGGATGGAGAGAGATATGTGGAGGAAAGGAGGGAGGGAGGGGAGGGAGAGAGAGAGAGCGAGCAAGAGATAGATACTGTGGAGGGAATGAAAAAGAAAGAGGTATACAGTTTATAGCTAAATTATCCATACCCTTACCAAATTTCGTAAATTTGAAAGAATGTGACAAGTAAATTTGTCCTGAGTTAGGTCTCTTGAATGTGACATATAAAGCTTACATCTGAAATTATTCAACAAATGCCCTAATTCAGACAGTCCACGTTTCATTCTTGAGCTACACAAAAAAGAAAAGAAAAGAAAGGAAAAAAAAAAGAAATAAAAAGAAAAAAGAAAAAATCAATTTTACCAGGGGTATGAATAATTTAGTTGTTAACTGTAGATATGTACATAGAAAAGTTCAAACTTACCGAAGAAATAGGGAAATAGAAAGGGACTAAACCTTAAAAAATTATACCAATAATGAATCTTACAATGAGTTGAGGTTGAGTAAAATACATGTACATGTACAGCTCTTGTAAGATTGAGAACAAAGAAAGGTTAACTAAGATCATTCTCTTGATTCATGGCCCATGAGGATCTGCCCTCTGGATAGTAAGAGGGAATGTGTTACCATGGCAACTAAGATTGTCCTGGCCTGTCTTTTGATCCCAGTGGGGTAGGCAGATACACATGGCTGCTTGAGAGCTAGTAACCCTTCAATGTTGATCACATCTTTACAGTGCTAACAACATCATAAACATAAACATAAACATGTATCATGAAAATATATTTTTTTTAAAGATAAAGACCAGTTCTGGTCATGCGATTGCATTGTAAAAGAAACGTTGTGGAATTGATCAGATAAGGTTGATCATCTAACATATAAGTATTGGTGTGTACTGCAAGTTTCTGGAATCATCAAAATGATAAGAAATGTGGCCCAGTCTCGGTAAAGTTACAAGCACTGTACACAGAAAGTTGTATATGGGACTACGCGTCATGTGCGCGACACGTGCGCGATATCTATCAGGTCCAAATAGAAATAATATTTTACCAAATATATCAATTAGTAGGTGTTTTCTCGGAAAGATTTTTATCATTATGTATTAGTCAAAACATATTCTTTCACATGATTGGTAATAAGAGGTTCCATTTTATTTTTTAAGAGGGGGGCGTTTCCAAAACTGGTCTTTACCTTTAAGCATTTCGTGCTACCAAAAAAAAAAGGGAGTGTATTTTGCGCTTTGCGCAAAGTAAGCAGAAGACGTGGTAATTTAAAACAGTATATATCTCATGGGTTATTAAAACATTGAAAAGTCTTGCCGACTAATGAAATACTGATCAACTCATGGGTTATTCCCTTGCTCCTCAGTGGGGGCTAAGAACAAAAGTTTGTTGTTGTTTTGTTTGCCCGACTCCGTAGCCAGCAAGCCAGGTCCGTGTTCAAAAACCCATTTGGGAAAGGACCTTCATTTCACTGCGAGGTGCAGTTGGGGGTGCCAATTTTTGCTTGTGAACTTGTCACAAATAATAGTAACAATGAAGTTATCACAATAATGAACATTTAGTAACAATGAAGTTTATAATGAACATTTAGTTTTTAAAACAAATCTTCATTATTCTGATAACTAGTTTTTAAAACTAAAGATGACAGATAAATTTTCCTCTAAAGTCCAAACAGAAATCCAGACATTAAGGTAGTGTTGTTCTAGTGTGGAGGGCATAAATCGAAACTTAAAAAAAATATTGAAAAAATAAAAAATGTATACCCGTGTATAAGACACACCCCCGACTTTCACAACAAATTTCGGCGGGAAAAAGTGTGTCTTATTCACAGAGATTTACGGTAATATGAATATTATAAAATATTTTTGAATTGTAGTTGTATAAGTCCCATTATTCATTGTACGTCTTGATGGTCTTTGTTACCTAACTTTAAAATTCAAAATTCAGAAACCCATCTTGATATTCAAAAAGAAAGAAAAGCCTTTCCACTATCTAACCAAAGTCTATACAGTGCCTAACTTTGGGCAATTTAAATCCAGACTAATCCTGTTGAAACTATCAATAAGATACTGAAAGGTTAAAGAATCAGCATGAGTGCTGAATGTACTGTGATTTGGTTGATTCTTTCATTGATTTTCACAGAACAAAAAGTTTTATATCTTACATGTAACACTTTAATTGACAGGTGAAAACAAAAATAGCCACTGAATCAGGTCACACGTGATTTTAAAAGGAATAGCTAAGGTAGGACAGTTCCTCTGCTATTGATACATGTTAACCTAGTTTAGAATTGCAATTATTTTATCCTATTTCACTTGATTTCCCTTTCTCTCTCCCTTTCTTCTTCTCTCTTTCGTTTCCTCTACTCCTTGGACTGGTTTTCTTTCCCACTCTTTCTGGCTTTGTCTGACACAGCCTTAACCTTAGGGTATTTCCATCTTTCTATTTCCATCCCCCTAGATCTCCCCCCTCCTAGATCTCCCCCTGACCCCTCCCTCCCTCTCCTCCCCCTCTCTCCCTCTCACTCTCCCTCCTCTCTCTCTCTCTCTCTCTCCCTCTCACTCTCTCTTCCGCCCCTCTCTTTCTCTCTCTCTCTCTTTCTCTCTCTCTCTCTCTCTCTCTCTCCCTCTCACTCTCTCTTCCTCCCCTCTCTTTCTCTCTCTATATATATATCCCCCCTCTTTCTCTCTCTCTCTCTTTCTCTCCCTCTCTCCCTCTCACTCTCCCTCCTCTCTCTCTCTCCCTCTCTCTCTCTCTCACTCTCCCTCCTCTCTCTCTCACTCTCCCTCCTCTCTCTCCCTCTCACTCTCTCTTCCTCCCCTCTCTCCCTCTCACTCTCCCTCCTCTCTCTCTCTCTCTCCCTCTCACTCTCTCTTCCTCCCCTCTCTTTCTCTCTCTCTCTCTTTCTCTCTCTGCATTTTAAATTCTCCTGTATTATCCAACAGGAGTTTCTCAATTTGATCAACATAAGGAAATATATAACTTCCTTGTTCTTTGTACGATTTATCTCAAACTTTCATCTCCTTTTTTTGTTTAACTTCTTCTTTCACTAATACTTTCTTCGTTTAAAGTTTTAATTTCCATTAAATTGTCAAGAATGTATTCATTTTTTCAGACACTACATATATTTTCTCCCCATCAATGCCAAATATGATTTACGTTAATTGTTTGAATAATAATAATAATATTTAAATTATTATCACTCTGTATTGTAAACATACCACAGCCATATGTTTAGGTTACCTGTATCTACTGATATTTTTTCTATAGTTTATGAAGTGCCATCTTATCTGTCATCGCCTTTCTATGTCTGCCATCGCCACTTTAAATCCATCACCATGTGCTACAGCCCTCTGAGATCGAACCATCATCAAAAACAAACAGGCACGCACACACATGTGCACACATGTATGTTAGGAAATACTACGTCAGCACATTTATGCTATTTCCCTTCTGAAATCCACCTTGATATGAAATCAAATCATCAAAAAAGAGAAAAACAAACCTGTTCAAATTTGAGGAACATCCATTAGAGGATAAGAAGTTATACATATTTAATTTTAAAGATGTTATTGATGACATGCAAATTAGAATTTTATGATATCTATTGTTAGCAGCCTTCCATGTTTAAACTGAGAATTAAAACAAAATCACTCTTCCCACTTGTAGTAGGAATACTCCTATTTTATGGTTAGGGTGTGTAAATGTGCCATAACTAGGGCATAGGTGTAGCAATATGTTCTGATTTTTTTTCTTAAAGAAGAATGAAAGTCCAAGAGATTTTGAAGTATAAATGAAGAATATTGCAAGGTAAAATCTGAGAATTTTCAACCTAAATTGATCAATCATAATATTAAAACTTTCTCATTCTGTATCAGATTTTCTTCATACTCATTGACAAGCGTATGATGCCTAGTTGTACTTCTTTTCTTTTCTTTTAACTTTCTTCAAGTTATTTAGCCCCTCTATGTGTGTTGATACAATATATTTATATACAATTTTGTAAATAAATGATCAAGTGAGCTTCACTTTGTAGGCCTACTTGTGCATTTACTATACTGGAAGAGATCATATATATAGGAGTACGTTTAGTAATAATTCATATTTTCAAAAATCAGTTCTGTGATTTCAGAGTGAGCCACATCAGATTGGGTACAAATACAGATTGAATGAGCATTTGTTAAGATGATATGTTATCTTCACTCAAAATATATTCCATTCATTGAAATGTGTGAAGTAGATAATTATCTTCCCATACCTCATTTCATCCACGTCATTCATTGTGTTTACACAGGTGACCCAGTAAAAGCTAAAATTATTTTACCAGAGTAAAATTTCAGTGCTGCCCCTAAAAATTGTTTGTCTCTGGTCTCTACAAATATGAACTAAAATGCTAACATGTGTGGTGCCCTGAATCTGTACACTTTACTGTGTTCAGGTTCAAGTTCAAGTTCAAATTTAAGTTTTATTTTCCTGTCTTTCATTTTCATAAGTAAAATACACATACATACATACTTGGGTATACATTGAAATATACTATGCATTGAGAAACAAAAGATGAGGAGACCTTAGGAAAAGCTTAGCTTGTAAAGGAAAAGCTGTAAAGGTATTGTCCCTAAAAAACATTAAACAATTGGTTAAAACTCTAGAACTAAGTATACATATGGTTTTAAGTGGTATCAATTACAATACTAACAATGTTAATGTGTTTATAGTGTGATGTGCTATTCACACTATAATTCTGTGAAGCAATGTAGCTTTATTACATCTCACAAGTACTTTGTATCCAATATCTGCTGAAATACTGTTTAAACAACTTCACGCATATAAGAATACATTAGTAGATAGGATGAGAAAGTTGATAAAAAATGATTGCTTTATAATAAAAAATGATTGCTTTATAATAAAAAATGATTGGTTTATAATAAAAAGTGATTGCTTTATAATAAAAAAAGGATGCATTTGGGATGTACAGATCACTTTTGGATGACACTGACCAATCATGTGAAAGGGTTGATCGTGTGATGTCTTTCCTCATTGGAGATGGCAAACTATTTTCTAGGAATCTGGTAAGAGGTATGATGAACTTTTCAAGTAGCTTTCACAGTTTATCACATGTTTCCACACTCAGTGCATCCACATGAAAGATAATTGACATGATTTTCACATTTTTCACTACTAATGTGAACACATACTAGCATTTTTACCACAGGAACTCATCCTAGACAAATGCATAGTCAATCATTCACTTAAACATAAGCTCAATCAGTCACTCTATCTATGTACATCAGGGTATGTATGAAACAATGATCAATTAATCAATCAACCATTCAAGACCTATCTTATCAGTACATATCAAACCATGAAGCTCGAGTGTGAATCAATGATCTTGATCTAATCAAACATTCTGACTTTGTAATGCACATAATGTGCAGCAGACTGCAATGATCAATAAATCAATCAACCATTCAAAACCTATCTTATCATTACAAATCAATGTATCAAACCATGAAGCTCGAGTGTGAATCAATAATCTTGAACTAATCAAACATTCTGACTTTGTAATGCACATAATGTGCAGCAGACTGCAATGATCAATAAATCAATCAACCACTCAAAACCTATCTTATCATTACAAATCAATGTTTCAAACCATAAATCTCGAGTGTGAATGATCTTGGAACTAATCAAACATTCTGACTTTGTAATGCACCTATTAAATGTGCAGCAGACTGCAATGATCAATAAATCAATCAACCACTCAAAACCTCAAGTTGGGACAAGCTGCGCATGAAATGGCACTTAAATGTGCGTGCTGTTATTAATAAGTCTGATGGATGATTGAATCACTTAATAGATCAATAAACCATTGAATCAAGTGTTTTAGTAAATTGAATTATCTATTGATCTATCAGTCAGGCATCTCTTCTCTTTGCGCCATATGTGTGGTTGGGTGCGAGTGTGGGTGTGTTTTTATCTAGGGGTTTTCACACCCACTCGTAATCAGGAAAAGTACCTCAATTCTCAGATACTTTTTTTCCCTGCTCCCTTTGAATGAAATGCAACCAGTGATTGCAATAAATGAATGATCAATGACATTGTAGATTGAATTTTGAATTTGAAAGTCATCGTCATTCATCATTTATGTATGTATCCACACCCAATTGCCACAGAAGAACATCAATATTCTCATACTGCACTAAACATTCTCCCTTTTAATTTGTTTTCACACTGAAGATCTACATTTCAAATCAGGTAGTAAAGAGCAATCAATAAGTTCTCATAACTTGCTTTTACACCACTGAGCTCCCTGGTAGGTTATTATTAATCTGACAAAAACTAATTTTCTGTTCACACTGGTCAATCAATAGCTTGATATCTGGTGATCAGACCCGTTTCACAAAGCCTTTTTTTCAATGACAAATTACAAAAATCAGTGACAAATCTGCTGATAACCAATCAGAAGCAAGGATTTCAGTAGCTTATAACAAAAACTGTCATTTGTCACTGATGGCAAGTTTTGTGAAACACCCCCTGGTGAACGTTCCCTGTTTGGTTATGTGTGAATGCACCTTGGTTGAAGTGTTGTAATTCACCCCCTTGCCTATAGTAATCCATCTGAGATCCTGAGATGTGTTAAGGACAGCTGATTTGACTTAGGTTTACAATCTTTTCTCATCTTTCATCCTCCCTGTCATCCTCCCTTCATCCCAGAGATTGATTCAGCGTGTAAGATTTAAAACCCATTCACACTAGCAACATTTATCATAGCAGTACGAAAACTGTATTCAACAGTTATTTAGATTTATTGTATTGCACTAGCTATATACCGGTAATACAAATTGTGAACAATGTAAAAGGATTTTACACAGAGGTTTGAGCATGACTTTGAATGAACATGATAAAGAATCATGGTTCAGTGCATTTTTTAACAACTGAAAATTGCGTCAAATAAAAAAAAAATATAAATCATCTGTTTGGAGCCTGAAGGGCATTAACTTTATATCTTATCACAGATTAAACGCTTTTCTGGCTATCACTAGAGGATAACTGCGTTGGGTTAACATTGAATTTGCACGCATATTAAGCAGAAACTGTTCTTTGGTACCCTCGACCAATACCTGTGACTTGAGCTGATACTACAGATAATTTATGATGTATGTTGATCTCCCAAAACTAGTTTCTTTGTACATTTCTTTTTACAACTGTCATATCTTGTATGAACTCTCCTCTTGCTATATATATAATGATTCTTGAAATGAAATCAGGGGGTGTTTCACAAAGATCCTAAGTTGAACTTATCTCTAAGTTGGACTTAACAATTATGGAAAGCCATTAGCATCTTTGAATATATTTTGTAAAAGTTATTTTGAATGGCATAAAGTGTTGATTCAAATCATTCATATTTTTTATTATCATGGGAGATTTCACATTCTTAATGTGAAATTTATGAAAACCCTGAAATACTCGAATTTTGCTTTTTTAATATATTTTATTTTAAGGCTACAAATGGCTCTCCATAACTTTTAAGTCCAACTTAGAGTTAAGTTCGACTTTGAATCTTTGTGAAACACCCCTTATACAGATTATATGTGAATATTCTCTAGTGTGAACTACTCTAGGATGTCTGGAGATGAACAGTGAACCCCGCTGAGTGTCCATATGAAAAGGCTTAGAAAACATCTTCCGATATATTGCATGAGCAGGGCTCCCATGGTCACGCAAAAATATGGAAAGTCACAGAAACAGAGACGGAGGCCATCACGAGCATGAAATAATATATATCACTGCATGGTATCCATACGCCGCTTGGATGCCCCAACCCATACTAAAGTGGTCCTTATAAATCTGATCATTGAAAGAAAAGGAAAGTCATGGAATCGGGGGTTCTCATATTTCTGCGGGAATCCTGAAGAGGTAGAGGGTAGAGGGTGTCTTGATTTGGTGGGTGATGTTGGAGGAGATTCACTTCTTGGCATCGTTTCACAAAACCATCCTGAGTACAAGTTCACTGATAAACCATTGGAACTCATTTATTTGATCTAACACGCATTTCAATGGGATGACAGTGAACTTGTACTTATGATAATTTGGTGAAGCGATGCCCTGGTAAAGATGCATAACATTTTGACATCAGAAAATGTAAATTCTTTAGATTTGTGACCACAATTTCTACGTCCCGTGAGAAACCAATGCCAGGAATGGTTAGAGGAGAGAGAGAGGGGGGTAGAGAGAGAGAGAGAGAGAGAGAGAGAGGGGGGGAGGGGAGGGGAGGGAGGGAGGGAGGGAGAGGGATAGAGTAAGGGGTCTAGGAGGAGAGAGATAGAAAGAGAAAGAAATACTCAACCTCTCAAAGGCTAAGATTGTGTCAGAAACAGCTAGAAACAGAGAGGGGAAGAAAGGGAGAGAGAAAGGGAGAGAGAAAGGGAGAGAGAAAGGGAGAGAGAAAGGGAGAGAGAAAGGGAGAGAGAAAGGGAGAGAGAAAGGGAGAGAGAAAGGGAGAGAGAAAGGGAGAGAGAAAGGGAGAGAGAAAGGGAGAGAGAAAGGGAGAGAGAAAGGGAGAGAGAAAGGGAGAGAGAAAGGGAGAGAGAAAGGGAGAGAGAAAGGGAGAGAGAAAGGGAGAGAGAAAGGGAGAGAGAAAGGGAGAGAGAAAGGGAGAGAGAAAGGGAGAGAGAAAGGGAGAGAGAAAGGGAGAGAGAAAGGGAGAGAGAAAGGGAGAGAGAAAGGGAGAGAGAAAGGGAAAGCAAGCGAAACATATGAGACAGTTCTACATTCATGCTATGAAATAAATGGCATTACAATCAGCATTGCCTGGTATACTGCAACATGATTGGGGACATCAGGAGTCAGGAAATATGAAGATAGTGTCACAAAAGGGGTGGAGCCTAACCCCATTTATATCACTCCTCCTCCTCCATGCCATATTTATGTCTATGATATTTATGTCTATGGTTTGTGATTTTTTGTTTATGATTGTAACCACACACATACCTTTAAAGGGATCCGGTAACTTTGTCTCAGAGTCTGAAAACATATTCTGGATTTAGCTCATGATGCAATGATAATTATAAACCTTTAGGTCAGTCAGGAACCCCGTGACTTTTACAAGCCGATCGCCTGTCTGATTATCAAGATATTTATGATTGGAATTACAAATTTTGAAAACCGTTCGCCTGACGGTTTTCATAACACTACAGTCTATGGGGGAAAACGAGTGTGGTAAAACCGGTCACTCAAAGATTTTTACTTTTTTGAGGCACTTCTTGATCATTTTGAAGCGCAATTTTTTTAGGGCTTCAATATTACATCATATCACATCCACTGATAACACGTAGGGCCGTGTATCTCAGATTTAACATTGTTAAACGATCCCTTTAAAGGAAGAATTAACTTTTGAAATACATACCGGTACTGAAAATTCATCAGGAACAGGGATAGGATGCAAGATTATTTGGGTAAAATTTGCATGGAATTCAGTTGGTATAATTCCTGAAATTATGCATAGGCCTACATATGATATCAGCAATCTTCATTTATAAAATGTAATGTCAGTGTACAAGTATAGTTATTGAAAATTTAAATTAATTTTCACCTTACAACATTATTGATCATCTTTTTCAGGAACACGTAGGATTGTTTTATTTGCAATTCAAGGCAACAACAAAAATAGACTTCCATCATGACCCTGTTTATTGTACTACAGCTTGTCATGTGACCTACTTGAGCATGTCATGTGACCTATATGAGTGTTAGAAATGTCGTGTTTGCTGTTGTGAGAGTTTATCTCTTTTGCAGAGAATAAATGTCTAGTTGTGCAAGTGTGAACAAATGTGTGGTTTTGTTGAGTGCATGGGCGCTATGGTCATGACCTACAAATATTTTTGTATGATATGACAATGTGCGACCAATATGGCAGACATGATGAAAGATTGTTTGAGCTTTGCCAGGCTTTGTTGTTGAAGTGCTACATCATGTTAGGGATGTAGGTTAAAAGGTGGACATCACTCTCTCTGGAGGCAAACTATTTCATGAAACCATGCGAGGGTGCGAAGAGAATGTAAAGAAATCCTTCTTTGAAGGTTGACATCTTCATGTAGACATATTAGAGATAAGGGAATAGGAAGCGAAAAAGAGATGCAGAAAGAAAAGAAACAAAGAAGAGACAAAGTGAGTCAGAGAGAGTAGAGAAAATGAGCAAGAGACGAGAGTGGTGGAGAGATGGGGAAAAGAGAGAGAGAAAGCGACAGAGAGAGAGAGGGAGGTGGGATGAGGAGAGGAAGAGAAGAGGGGAGAGAAAAAATAACAGACAGAAAGGATGGTGAAATATGAAGAAGAAGAAAAAGAAGAAGTAGTAATGTATCCTATCAAATAATTTTAGAATATATGCAAGACAGATGAATACAAATGATGGCAAAGTGTTCGGCAAGGTCAATGATTTCAAACAAGTTTTTTCTTGCGTGCAACAGCTTAAAAAAGAAGAAGAAGTAATGTATGCTATCATAAATTTGTAGAATATTTTAATAGGCAAGAGGGATGAATACAATTGATGGTAAAGTGTTCGGCAAGGTCGTTCATTTCAAAGGAGTTTTTTTCTCCCTTGCAACCACTTAATTTTTGAGATTTAGAATGTTTTCTGTGAATAAGTGCAGGGACAGTTTCATCTATGGTGTATTTGTATGATTTGGTGAATTAGCTTCTATTACATGAAGTGTATTAGTAGGTCACAGATCCTTTAAAAAAGAATCAATATTAGACCCATTATATTTCAGAGATCACATTATTCTAGGATCTTCTCTATCCTAAAATGATGACAAAATCAAAACAAAAAATGGTGATGGTGATGATGTTATTGATGATAGTGAAAATAAAAATGATTATATCCCGCATACTAAGAATCTTGCAATCTGATTGGTCTAAACGAGGTCACATGATAAAATATAGATAAGTACTATCTACCTTAGATAGTACTTTTGTAAAGTAATTTTTTGCTGCTACCCAACTTGCCCACCCTTGCCCATTGAATACGCATAGCAAAGTAGGTTACACAAAATGTCAAAGTCAATGTCAATGTCAAATGAGCGCGCATCGACTGTATTACATGTATGCATGTTGCGCTTTGTAAAATCTAGCTGAAGCTAAACTGTCTGCAGAATCAGTTCTTATTATTATGTAAAATTCACTTTAAATAGACGTTATTGCCGATGTGGGATATAAAACAAATATGAACCTCCTTTACTCGGGCAATGGATACAAATTATCATCGCCTCAGTGATCTTGGGGCTACCATCATCCCTCGCCTTGCAGCTCGTGAAGATAGTAGCCCCGAGATCACCTCGGCGATGATAGTTTGCACCATTACCCTCGTAGTCGATTAATATTTGCTTAATATATGCTGATGTAAACATTATTATTCCTTAGAAATGGCTATCTAATGTAGATATTAATGTAGTAGGACACTGGTCCATTAAGCATTATTTAGTATCAGGTACATATTATTAGAAAAACTTCTTCAATGCAGAATCACATACACTCATGTCTGACAAGCAGTTACATGATTAAGATAACATACTATAGTTTTAGTGCAGTCAGTCCTAAATGAGACTACAAGAACCATTATTTCTTATAATGGGAAATCCAGTACACCATAGCATGAGTAAAGTATAATTGCTGTCTAAATTGAAATAAGGCATGTTCAGTACCCTCCTCTATAGACTCTAATTTGACAATTTAACACAATTCTTAAAGCCTTTAGCAGAGCCTAGATCCATCAGTTTCTGGCCATGTCGAGCCCGGATCAGCTTAGATACAGACTGCAGAGCCTAATGTAGATTTTACAGACACTGATAAGGGTTTGTGCCTGCAAAAAACCAGAACGATAGCAAGTACCCAGTGCTTTAAAAGAAATCAGCCTCCGGCAATTTCAAATTTCATTAGCATTGTTCATTACCTATTGAAATGTGGGAAGTTGCGAATATGACAATCATGTATTACATATTTTGAATATGATTTCTATGGGACGTACAGTAGGATATTGAATGGCCCTTAAGATGATTTTTCTAAAAATAGTTGCAATCATGGTTACCTCTATTCACCCTCATCTGCTGGGTTACTAATCAGTCTTCCTTTGTGATTCTCTAGAGCCTAGAGGATAGGATGTTCTATCATTCTATCCTTTGGGGTTAACTCTAGGTGTATTCACTATGATGGATGAGGGTAGATAGATGATTCAGGTCAATGACTGTACCCCTCGTAATAGAGTGCCGAAGCTGTGACGTCATAAAAATCCATTTTTCTAATTTCTCAATTTTTTCTTCATTTTCCGAAAAAGCATCAAAAATAATGTCCAAATGTCGAAAACCAATTGAATATGTTGAGTATTGGCCGAGATATGACCATCTGAATAAAAAGATTTCTTATAGGAACTCAGTGTTATTTGCTCTGGCTCGTAATGGTCATGAAGAAAAAATTGAGAAATTCTGAAAATAGATTTTTGATGACGTCACACTTCACCACTCTATTAGGGCTCTGCTCTATGCATGTGAGGGGGTCACTTACAGGATAGCTAGTGTGAAAGGCAAGGATTGAAGTGCTATTACACATTTGAGAAATGATGGTTTTCTGAGAAGTTTGAATGGTCATTTTCTCTCATTTGACCTTATTTAGTACATGAGAAACAATCTTAGCGTTAATTAGTATAATTTTCTGAAAAGAATTGATGAAAGCCTCCTGCTCACAAATTTGCCCACCACTTTCCTTTTCTAACCATCATGTTTTATCCTTTTAATATCTGTAGTATCCTTATGGATCTATTTTAGATGACATAGAAAATGGCACCAGGGTATCATTGTTTTATTGTTTTGTGTTATGAAAATGATGAGCATGTTCTTGTCATGAATGACTGCCAAAAACCATATCACTTCCGTATGACGATGCTAATGTATCTCTTCTCATTGAGTAAAAAGGTTGCATTAACTTCAGGTTTCAAAGGGGAAAGGCCAAGGCTACTTCAAATTCAAGTGTTTTCTCAATTTACTGATGAGTGATCTAAAAAGAAAATGAAAAATAACCTTTCCAACATATTTTGTTTCCAGTAAAGATATCCTGGTGGAATAGTAAATTGATTTCCTAATGAACTGGATTTGTTTTTTCTGTCAAGCTCCTGTGTTATACTGTTTGGTTGTCACATTGATTTATAATAGAAGAGGCTTGAGATTCCCAATCCACAATCACTCGAGGGAAGATCTATTATTTATATGTTGTAAGTGGATATTATTGCACAAAATAGAGGGATTTAGAAAGAGATGTGGGGATAGAGAGAGAGAGAAGGGGAAAAAAAGAGAGAAAGAGAGCGAGAGAGAGAGAGAAAGAGGAAGGATAGGAGAGGGAGAACATAAGAGAAAGAGAGAGAAAGAGAGAGAGAGAGAGAGAGGGAGAGAGAGAGAGAGAGAGAGAGAGAGAGAGAGAGAGAGAGAGAGAGAGAGGGGGGATAGAAGCCCAGGAGAGAAACAGAAAAAGATGGAGAGATGGAACAAAATTATTGAGTTATTAGTAGCCTACCTGTAGATATCATGGGGGCTTCGGGTCTTTACAAAATAATGTATGTATTATATTGGGGGTAGGGGAGAAGGGCTAGATCCCCCTACTCCTGCCTTGTCTTGTGTGATTGCTTTTATAATCTATTTTCTCATGCATTTAATTGCAACCAACTGTTCCACCATGAAAGCCATATTTTACTCATGTTGGGAAAGAAGGGAACAAGACTGCCATACTAACATGAAAGGAGAGTAGATGGATGTACAGCTGGTATGTAGGCAGGGATTTCAAAGCTTTGGAGGTAAACATCAGTACACCTATAACTTGAATGAGACCTTTGTACTGCCCTGGATGGACCTAGGGGAGAGGGGGGGGGGCAGCTTTGGTAAACATCTTCAACTTCTGATGAAATCCTTTGACTGCATGGTTTGTACACTGCCCTAGAACCAGGGGGGAGGGGGGGGGGGGGGATAAAGCTAGGGTGAACATGTTCAACCTCTGATTTAATCTTTTTGCCTGCAAAGGAACATGGTTGTAGTATTGCCTTAGAACCAGGGCGAAGGGTAGAGCAGAAGTAAACTCCTTTCTCCTTTTATTTAATCCTTTGACTTCAAAGGAACATGGTTGAATTATTGCCCTAAAACCAGGCAGAGCAAGGGTAAACATCTTCATCCTCAAAGCATGGACCTACATGCTCAGATTTAATCTTTTGACTTCAATGGTTTATAGCACTGCCCTGAAACCAGGCAGAGCAAGGGTAAACATCTTCATCCTCATGGCATGGACCTACATGCTCAGATTTAATCTTTTGACTTCAATGGCTTGTAGTACTGCCCTGCAACCAGGGAGAACAGTGGTGAAGATCTTAACCCTCTCCTCCTCAGGAGAATCCTTTATCAAACATCAGTAAGACTTGAACAGCTGGTTGCTTGCCAGGTTTGAAGGAGCAGCCCATGGAGACATGTTGGGATTAGTCATTCATGAAAAGATGTTCTATAGGCGTGTCGTCATCAGCTCGAGATTGCCAAATGATAGCCCGCTATTTCTGATTTGGGAAATAATCCCGAAGTTACAAATTGCGTCTTTATCAGCTAGAGATTCGACCTCGAAACTTGATACTCGACCTTGAGAAATTAGCTTGAGATTTTTTGCTCAGTGTTAGCGCATAGTGCGAGTCTTCGGGCTGGTGAAAACGCACCTGACAAATAGTGGGTTATTCGGCCAAATAGCGGGATATTTTGCAAACTATCCCAAGATATCTTGGGATGATTATCCTGACCAAATATCCCGCTAATTGCAACTTCGGTCGACCGGGATAGTTCAAATAGTGGGATATATGGCAATCTCGAGCTGATGAAAAAAAAGGCCTAATGAGACAGGCCTTATAAGACATGTTGGGACTCTTCATGAAACGATGTCCCTTGTCATAGAAATGAAGAGACCAATCATGTAATGGATGATGTCATGCCCTAGGCATAGCAGAGACTGTATAGGATTATGATGAGGAGGGAATTGATACATTAATGTTGTAATGTCAAGGGATGACTGGCTTCCGCTCCCAAGTCTATTTAAAATGCGTCATGAATTTTTACGAATCGTATTATTCAATCTCACAGGGCCTAGCTCTCAATTTAGATGATTAGATGATGTGATAAATTGTTACTATGTAAAGCCCCATCTTGGAATCAATTGAATTGACTGATCCATTTAAGTGAACTAAACCAATTCTATTCAAAATGCATCATGAATTTTACAAACGGTACTATTGAATCTCACAGGGCCTCCCAATTTAGATGATTTAGATGAGGTGATAAATTGTTGCTCTGTAAAGTCCCAAATTGGAATTAATTAAATTGACTGAACCATGTCTGTAAACAAGTATTCAAAAAATATGAAAATAGTGATATCCCAACAATGTTTTTTATTTGAATATACACTGTACTTGCAACTTTGAGTCGAGCTAAAATGTAACATTTTAAGGAGAGGGGCTGTGTATTAAAGGAGGGAACAACATAGATGAGAAAACTAAAGAGGATGAGAGGGAACGAGAGAGGGGGAGAGAAAGAGAGAGAGAGAGAGAGAGAAAAGAAAGAAAGAAAGAGAGAAGAAAGTATTGGTGAGCGAGAGTCTGTTATAAAGTTGATGTACATGTAAATTTATGTTGTTCAAGTTCTGTATTTCCATATGATCTCATTCATTATTTTAAGATATTTTCAACCACATGCCAATGACAAGAATATAACAAAGGTTTTGATTAATTATTGATAAATAATATGAAATCATACAACATCAACATTTTATGATTTTTTTTATATTTTTGTTTAGAAGTGAAAATAAATCATTTCACAAAGAATCAATCAGGAGTGTTGATGAATGTGTCCCTGGAGGATCAGATCTAAAGGGAAAAGAGACGGTTAGTTAGATCACTTTCATCAAACTAGTTTAAACTTTAAAGACAAACAAAAGCTCACTTCATTTATAACACATGCACGTAAGAGTCAGGTATTAGGTGTGACTAGATATGGGACAACTTCAAGTAATATGAAAGCAGAGAGATGCGCACTAGTTATTCATCATTTTATTTGGATAGGGACCTATTAGAAGTGTTAGCCTTGATTCAAGGGCTCATCAATCATTAGGTTGCTTTTCACATGCAAATAAAGTAAATTTCTTTGCTATTTTCTCTATTTATATGTTTTCTGTATTTTCGTTCTATTTTCTCATGAAAAAAAAAATTGAAAATGGACAAAACATATTTTCAGGCTGAGGATTTGGAACAAAAGATATCCAGAGTTGAAAATAGTATTCAAAGATTAGATATTTAAAAATAAAAATAAGCAAATATTTTTTTTCTACTGCTTCCAAATGTTGGTTAATGAAATACATGGAATGGAATTCATCTGAAGGACTATAATATTTAGCAAATTTGATAGTGTAAATAACCAAGATATGGTGGTAAAAAAGAAACAGTTTGTAGTCAGTGTTGATGATTGATATTAGTATTCACATTTCATGTTGTTCTAATATGACAATGTGAATGCCAAGAAACTGAATAAATGAACATGTAATCTTGATACGATATGCCGTATTAAGATGTAACTCCTATCTTTTTTAAAGGCCCTCAATTTGCGCGATACTGCTTACACAAGGGTGAAGATATATCTATGGGAAATAATCTCTTAGGCTTTTCATTTTTGATTGTCAATAGCTCGCGGGCTGTATCTAGAACAAATTGTGTTACAATAATGAGCAGTGTTATTGAAAGGTCCCTCGAGAATGATCATGTAGGCCAATTAAATGTCATTTAAACAAGATGAATGAGGCAATGCTTTAAGCAAACAATTTGAGAAGAAAGAAGCCCTGTAGACAATACATGTGTTGGTTTATGTTACAGTCAGACAAAGGATCATGATTTTAAAATCCATCAATGACTGTCATGAAAGTACCCATTAAGTAACTGACCAAAAGGCAAAAGCTGTCAAACATACATACAAGAATTATTAGGGATATCGTAAGTAGCGAGACTAACTCTTAAAGCCCCTTTAAAATGTTGGGAGCCCCAAATTTGCCAAACATTTGATGGCAAAATTTTACTTGAATTGCATCATAATGTGAAAGAGGATGTCATCACTTTTGCATATTCTGCCCCCTAACAAAAATAAAAAAATAAAAAAAATAAAAATATGTGTTAGAAGGTTTGAAGACAAATATTGATAAAAAGGATACATAATTTGGTTATCTGTTGTACGCAGAAAACCTAAATTTAAACTTCAAACACATTTGTTTTGAAAATCCTTGCAGAATTGTGTCTTAAATGACATCCTCTTTCACATTATGATACAATTTAAATGAAATTTTGCCATTAAATTGTTGGAGCTCCCAACACTTTAGAGGGGCTTTAAAAGAGTCTTATTTGGAATGAGTTGGTAATGAAGAGGTAATATGATATGACAATGTTATATAAAGGAGTATGTGAAGGATCTGACCAAGTCTATGTAAGAGGAGATGATAAAAGCTTAGGATGTTCGTCTTACAGGATACCTACCTCTCCTCCTCCTCCTCACGCTAATAGAATGCTTTCCCTTAATTCACTGGATTGCATCCCAAATTCACTGCAGTTTTTCTTGTAAAACATTATGAACCTTTTTTCTTTCCCCGTTTGGATTCAAATATTATCCAGTAAATAAATGTACATGAGGGTTCTTTGGGCTGATATGGCCGGGGCATTAGAGTTCACTTTCATTTTGAGCTTCAAAGGGCCGAGCTTGTTTTCCGCGCATTGGAAAGAATTAGGAAAGAATGGGTTCCTTAATACATGAATGTGCAATTCATTTTAATACTCCTAAAATGAATTAACCCCATGCACAGCCCAGACCAAGAGATGGGAGCTCGGCTAAAACCATTGAAAAATAGGAGGCATGGCTTCTGAATAGCTTTATGTTGTTACCTCTGCTATAAAACTGCCAATTATATCATTTATCCTTCCATTACTTTGATTGATGCAAATATAAATGAAAGTAAAATAGATTTTTTAGTTAGAATAAATATGAAAATTGGAAAGTAGGCCTTGCTGGAAGAAAAAACAGTCGGAGATCATTCAACTTACTTGAAAAATTCACCTCGGCCGTGTAGTGAACCATGTTCAGACATATTAGTGCGGTACGGTATGTAATCCCGTAGGATTTTTGTGCCAAAGTTGATTTTTGTGCTGTTTTGGCTTCAAAAGCGTCCAAATTGGCCAAAAATGATGGGGTGCAAATTTTCAGACCCCTCCTTCATTTCCTGGGGGGTCCTAGACCGAGGGCCAGGGGGGGGGGGGGGGGGGTCAACATAGCTGAGAAGAAAACCAATTTTCATGTGCACAGATGTAAAGATCGCATAGCTCCACATAACAAATTGACCGTCTGACATGTTCTAAGTGGTCGGTGTGGCCAGGGGGACGCCCCCACCGAAAAAGTGGCCCTTTTGACGACAAAATAGTATTATGTAAATAATATTTTAAGGAAACCTTAAACCACCGTGAGTTTGGTGTCATATAAAAGAGAGTTTAATTATTTACATTTTGATACCAATTTCAAAGAATTTGGGATTAATTAACATCGCAAATTTAAGTTAAAAACATGATTTTTGTGATTTTTTTCGAAAAATTGAATTTTATCAAAAAACATTATATTCCACATATTAAAATCGGAGAATTGCATTTTTCATAACTTTCCAGGAATTCGCTTACATGTACGTACAACGACAATATCGTGTGCGAGGGAGAGGTTTATATATCGTTTCAATAAAAAGTTATAGCAATCCTAACTTTTTTATTTGATTTCCACAAAAACAACATGTCTCAGTGCCCACATGTGTATTATCTGAATGCATTAGTGTTTACATCGAGTTTTTAAGATAACTTTGAACTAAAACCTCGAATCACCATGTATTTGGTGTCAAAAGATGGATAATTAAAATACCTTCATTCTGATATCAATTTCAATGAGTGATGTAGTGTGTGAAATATAAATTTTGAGCCAAAAAGGTGCTTTATTGTAGATATTCCTCTGATTTTTGCCAGTATATCGGTATATCAACTGGACAAAAGTGATTAGACATTTAGTAGTGCAGAAAGTTCAAAGGATTTGGAGCGCTGAGTGCAATTGATAAGTTCTTCTCCTGTACTCTGGGATGTTTCAGGAAATGTGGACATTGGCAGTTGCCTCCCCCCCCAAAAAAATTGCATAAATCATATGGTCTCTTGAACATGTTGCTGAAATGAAATGATTATCTGTGATTTTTTTCTCTTTTTGGGAGGTAAATTATACTTTGTATGCCTTTGTTGGAAAATGACAAGTCTCCCAAATTTACAATAAGGCTAAAAAAATGTGCTTATTTAGAAGCCTCCATGTCAGGGCCTGCAGAACGGTAGGGCCCGAGCCCACCTCACTTTTTTGAAAAAGAAAGAAAGAGAGAAAGAAAGAATGAGTGACCTGCCAGTGTCACATATCAAAATATGCTCTTCTGACCGTAATTAAATACCTAAAACCCCTGAGCTTCCGGGGGCTCCACACCCTGGACCTCACCAAGGGCCCTAAGACGGGTCCCTGAATGCTCATCTGACCATAATTAAATGCCTTAAACGCTGAGCTTCATGGGACACAGCCCCCTGGACCCTACTTCAATTAGTGACCTGCCAGTGTCACAAATAAGGTATCTAAATATGCTTATCTGACGGTAATTTAATGCCAAAATGGAACCTATATGAAAATATTTGCCACAGGCCAACGATACACAAATGGCCATTGCCAGACAATTTAAATGGTGGGGAGTGACTGCCAGACGCCCTATTTGATGCTAGATATAGATTGTTGAGAGAAACCTTGCAGGACTATGTGAATTAAGGCAAATTGTACTTCGGTTTAAACGTCCCTTTCCAGCCCTCCTTCCTGATATGAATACGATAACAATTAAGAGATATATACCCTACGATTTAACTTAAGTCCTATGCCACTGTAGAAGTCAATGACGATCTTTTTCAAACTCTACTTATCTTTACCTAGGCCTGTACAGTAATTATTGTTATTAGGTTATTAAAATTCACAAAACAATGTCCAACCAAATGCTTTATGCAAGGCCTTTAATAATTGTATTTCTAAAGGCAATATCACAACGCAACACATAATGTTTTCAACATCAAGGAAAAATCCATCTGAGATCAAATACAGCAATATTAAAACATGTCCATATCTAACTCCAGGAAGCTCCAACGCCGGCGTCGGAGCTTCCTGGAGTTAGTCCATATCATGCATAATTTATGTCGATTTACGTACCAAATAATTTGCCAGAAATATTGTGCCTACTTGAGTTGGATCGTATATGGTACATAATACGCTTGAAATGATCAGTTGTAGCACATTTACGAGCTTGAACTTGCAGAGTATTACATGCAGATTTCCACTTGAGAAACTGCTGATTTAAAAGTTAAGCACAATTAGCACATTGACTTAATTTCTTCTTTCCTTGTTACCCACATCCCAATTAAAATTCAATAAACAGAAGTAATCAAAGATTGTCTATGACAGTGTCACTGCATGGTGAAACTGTAAGTCGAACATTGTTTCAAAGGAAACAAGCTACGACAAGTTTGCATTTTATTTTATTCTGATTTAAAAAAATGTTATTCTATGTTTGAAAAGATCATATGATTTATGCAACGGGCATGATAGAACTCTAATGTAGACGGTGACGTGTTATCAAAATTATAAGCTGGTACCTAATGACATTTTCCAATCATCAAATCGTGAGATCCTTTGAAGTTCAAGGAGTTAGTAACGATTTTAAATTATTCATGGCTAAGCAGAAAAGACTTCAAATTGATCTCAATTGTAGTTGTGGAACTTCCTATTTGAAATACACAAAGACTAAAACTGAGATTCAATCGAATCAAGTAGTTTCATAATGTTCCTTCGATTTTTGTACTGAATTACTTGTAATCCAGAGAAAAAATAACTTTGCATACCTAGCCGAAACTACTTTATGAGAAAAGTTTATGTCATTCTTATCTAATCACAATAGGGATAATGCAGAGTATTGGTTGCATACAAGCATACACGTGTTTTCTTAGTAGTCAGGCAAAATTAACCATTAAACCAAACATGGCGATATTATATTATCTTCATGTTGATCGATGCACTAACTTTTCTTGGTCATGGACAAGATTATGACAAGCGACTGGAAGGGGGGGGGGGGGGTAGGTGGTGGTGGTGGTGGGGGGGGGGGGGGGAAGGAAATTGCCAATGTCCACATTTCCTGAAACATCCCAGAGTACAGAAGAAGAACTGATCAATTGCACTCAGCGCTCCAAATCCTTTGAACTTTCTGCACTACTAAATGTCTAATCACGTTTGTCCAGTTAATATACCGATATACTGGCAAAAATCAGAGGAATATCTACAATAAAGCACCTTTTTGGCTCAAAATTTATATTTCACACACTACATCACTCATTGAAATTGATATCAGAATGAAGGTATTTTAATTATCCATCTTTTGACACCAAATACATGGTGATTCGAGGTTTTAGTTCAAAGTTATCTTAAAAACTCGATGTAAACACTAATGCATACAGATAATACACATGTGGGCACTGAGACATGTTGTTTTTGTGGAAATCAAATAAAAAAGTTAGGATTGCTATAACTTTTTATTGAAACGATATATAAACCTCTCCCTCGCACACGATATTGTCGTTGTACGTAAGCGAATTCCTGGAAAGTTATGAAAAATGCAATTCTCCAATTTTGATATGTGGAAAATAATGTTTTTTGATAAAATTCAATTTTTCGAAAAAAATCACAAAAATCATGTTTTTTACTTAAATTTGCGATGTTAATTAACCCCAAATTCTTTGAAATTGGTATCAAAATGTAGATAATTTAACTCTCTTTTATATGACACTAAACTTATGGTGATTCAAGGTTTCCTTAAAATATTATTTACATAATACTATTTTGTCGTCAAAAGGGCCACTTTTTTGGTGGGGGCGTCCCCCTGGCCACTCCCACCACTTAGAACATGCCAGACGGTCAATTTGTTGTGTGAAGCTATGCGATTTTTACATCTGTGCACATGAAAATTGGTTTTCTTCCCAGCTAGGTTGACCCCCCCCCCCCCCCTGGCTTCCGGTCTAGGACCCCCAGGAAATGAAGGAGGGGTCTGAAATTTGCACCCCATCATTTTTGGCCAATTGAGACCCTTTTGAAGCCAAAACAGCAAACAAATCAACTTTGGCACAAAAATCCTACGGGAGCTGTTTCAGTGACATACCGTACCACACTATTCACAAATGCCAAGCCTCTCTTCATTGCAAGCTATTACCGCCCTCCTTCTGGCCGAGAACAAGGACTCGAAGAACTACGCAACTCAATTGCCACATTGATGTCTAGACACCGACGCAATCATCCAAATATTATAATCGGCGGGGACTTTAACCTACCAGATATCGATTGGAAGGAATGCATTGTTAAAAACAGCAATCGCACTAGCATCCACCAACTCCTCCTTGATATCCTGCTAGAGAACTCTCTCTTCTCCAGTTTGTTAATGAAGTTACCCGCCCTGCATCTGAGAATACACTTGATCTTCTTCTTGCGTCAAATCCAACACTGGTGTCCGATGTCTGTGTCCATCCAGGAATATCGGACCATAACATGGTTGCTTTTTCGATCTCGGGGAATCCAAGAACTTGCCGCATTCCGCCAAGAAAAATCTACCAATTCCACAAAGCTGATCTTCAGAAACTCCGCAAGGCTGTTGCGAAATTCTCAATGGATTTTCTATCATCTTCACCAGAGCTGAAGTCAGTTGATGAAAACTGGACCTGTATCACATCACTCATCAACAAGTGCAAGGATGAATTCATCCCATCCAAGATGTCAAGAGCCAGACGCAACTTGCCTTGGATCACCATTTCCCTCAAAAGGCAAATGAGGAAGCGGGATCGTTTGTTCAAGAGGGCACGAAGTCAACCTAGTGCATCCAATTGGAAGGCCTACAGGCAGCTTCGAAACGAACTGACCAAACGTGTCCGCCAAGCTCATCACAATTACGTCTGCAACATAATAGGTGAGAGCCTATATGCGAACCCCAAGGCTTTCTGGTCATATGTAAAACAGCGTCGATCTGAAAACTTTGGTATACCACCCTTGAGAAATGATAACAAGCTCCATATCACAAACAAGGACAAGGCTGAATGTTTGAATAATTACTTTCATTCTACCTTCACCAAGAGCAACGTGGATCAAGTTTGCATAAACCGGCCCTCCCTATACAATGACATAGGGCATCTCCACATCCACCGGTCTGGTGTAGTTAAGCAACTGCTTCAACTGAATCCATCCAAAGCCAGTGGCCCAGATGAGATACATCCAAGACTTCTGAAGATGCTAGCACACGAGATAGCCCCTGCATTGTCATTTCTGTTTCAACAGAGTTACAATACCGGAGAAGTGCCTTTAGACTGGAAACGTGCACTTGTAGCCCCTATTCATAAGGCAGGAGATAAATGCTGCCCAGGTAACTACAGACCTATATCGCTGACGTGTATCTGCAGTAAGGTGATGGAACATATTATGCTTAGCCACATTTCTAAACATCTTGCAGCTAACAACATACTCATTGATGAACAGCATGGTTTCAGACAGAATCTTTCGACAACAACACAACTTGTCACAGCTACCGATGATTGGTCATCCTCTCTTCAATCTAGAGGCCAAACTGATATCGTCTTTCTCGACTTCCAAAAAGCGCGTACCACATCCACACCTTAGATCCAAACTACATTACTACGGAATCAGGGGAGACTCTCTCCGCTGGACTATGTCACTCCTAGCGAATAGACATCAAGCTGTCGTCGTCAATGGTGCTCGCTCAGCATGGATGCCTGTTACTTCAGGAGTACCGCAGGGTTCTGTCATCGGCCCCGTACTTTTCCTGCTGTACATCAATGACATCAAACTCAACATCAAGTCCACAATGCGTCTATTTGCAGATGACAGTGTCATCTACCGGCGTATCGACTCTCCCTCAGACACTCATATACTGCAAGAAGATCTCCATGTTCTTGCAGACTGGTCTACTAAATGGCTGATGGGATTCAACATCAAGAAGTGTGCTTCATTGTCAATCACAAACAAGAAGCACCCCATCACAGTGGACTACACCCTACTAAATGAGTCAATTCCTCGAGTAAAACAATACAAGTATCTTGGTGTCACGATTACCCATGACCTTAAATGGAACACCCAATGTAAACTCACCACCCAGAAAGCCAATAGAACCCTTGGCCTCCTACGCAGAACTCTATCACCATGCACCAAGAACATCAAATCCAAAGCCTACACAATGCTTGTTCGTCCCCAACTTGAGTATGGCAGTGAAGCTTGGAACCCTCGGACTCTGACATCAATACAAAGTCTTGAGAAAGTACAGCGAGCTGCCGCCCGTTTTGTATACCAAGACTACCGGAGAGTAACATCAGTCACAGCACTTGTCAACAAACTGGGATGGGATACCCTTCACAATCGCAGGCTTCTTGCACAGTCCACTTTGTTTTACAAGATGCACCATCATCAACTCAACATGCCTTTTCCCACTCACATTATCCCAGCTACATATCTGGGCAGAAATGATCACCCTCTGAAGTATGCAGTACCCCCAGCTTCCATTGATAGCTTCAAGTACTCCTTCTATCCTCGCACCATCTGGACGTGGAACCACCTATCAGCTGCTGCGGTAATATCTCCAACAGTAACCATCTTCCAGGAGGCTGCTCCACCCATCATCAGAGCGTTGCCTCCTCCTGTTGGGTCCAAGCTACTGTAGACTCCACGTCCTGGTTTTTACTTGCACGTCCACCGTTTTATTGTAAATAATAGACATCATTCACTGTTTTGAATTACTTCATGCACTGTCACTATGCCAGCACGTTGCACAGACATCCCAGTTTAGCTGTATGATAGCTGCCATCGGGATTATCTCTACAAGTAACTATATGCACACCTTCTTTTATACTTTGATATGTGAAGTTGAGCTTTCTGTCCTTGTGGGAAACTTTGATGTTAAACTACTGTAGTTGAAGAACGGGCAGAAAGAATTTAAGCCCCACTGCACTGCTTATAGCTACTTGCGCCCTCTACATAGCAAACAATGCCTAATCGGTTACCAATGGTCCCCCATGATCCCCTTTTTCTTATGTTAATTGAGAGCTGATTTGATGAGATAACCACCTGTTGGTTACCATGCAGGGAGGTCTAATCCCTCCTGGCCAAACTAGTACAGAGGGGCTTTAACATTCATTGAATGTTGATCAGTACCTTTAAAACTGAATGTTATCCTATGCAGAACTTCTCAGCTCTGCTCTGGCAATGAGAGACAAGGTGGTGAAAAGGCAATCATCTTCATGTTACCATGACGATGGAGAACATCAGGAGGGCATCCTCTTTCAGAGTCAGGTTTTCGATGGTAATTGCGAGGAAATAGGTTACTCTCCGCTAAGGATTAGTGCAGGTGGTCCATCGGGGGTCTTCCCTTGTAGCGAGGCAGAAAAGCATAGATCTATACAATAACGAGGAATTCCCTTTTTTTAATCAAATCTGGAGCATCACTTCTTTGCTCAATTCTTGTCACAAAGTAGTAAGGCTTTGTTTGTTCTGTCACTTAAAGGAAACCTCGCCGCAATGATTAAATATAGGTATACTGAAAGATGGGTTTTATTCCTGCCTATTGATGTACAATATTCCTTTCAACAATGTACAAGAGATATATAAATAAAGATATTCTTGGCATAATGTAATGTGTTTTACCATGATATTGGACGCAGCCATTTTCTTGATAATGAGATATACCAGATGAACTTGCACATGTACCAAGCTCAAGTTGGAAAAACTTTTTAATTCAATAACAAAACCTTTACTTATCGATGAGGGAAAAGCTGAGAAGGTAACAATTTGAACCATCACCCCAAAATAGCAACAACCTTTTTTATGCAATTAGCGCTCTGACAGTAATAATACAAAAGATAATAGCAGTTACCACACACATGTGGGAAGGAAGTATCTATAAATTTGAACAAAATTACTTAATAAAACAACTTTGCATACCGGTAGTCATCACGTTATAATCAACAAAATGGTGATGCCTCATGTCGTGCTGATAAAGTTAACATTTAGCTCAGGCGGTAGAGCAGTGGTCTCGTAATCTGGTGACCCGGGTTAAAAAACCAAGGCGATGCGCTAGTGCCCTTTGGTAAGGCATTAATCCTCATTACCAGGTCTCTTGGAGAGGACCTAAAGCTGCGGCCGTCTGGTTGCTTACTAACAAGCATTTACATGCATGCTTTCTTAGCAGTCAGGTAAAATAACCACCATCACCAATTATTTTTGGAATAAAAAACAAAGCCAAACAAAAATCACACACACACCTAGAGGAGTGTTGAATAATTGAGCTCTCAAAGCTTAAAATGTACTCTGGGGAAATAATGAGACAATTTGTGCTGGAGGTAATCTCACGTTCTATAGAAAGGTAACACAAATATAGCTCCCTTGAACTTCCTTCAGCACTGTATTACTTAATTTTCAAAGAAAATCACAACTGGAAAGTGGGGCTTGAGGAGAGAAAGAGAGACAGACAGACAGAGGGAAAGGAAGAGAGAAAGAGTGAGAGAGAGAGAGAGGAAGAGTGACAGGAAGAGGAAGAGGCAAGAGCAAAGATAAGGTGTTTTGGTTTCGCTGCAATTAGCGGAAGTCCACCTGACACCTTAGGAGACAAACCAAGCTGAGAAATATGTCAAGGCTGTTCCGTCCTTCTCTCCTAAATCTCTCCATCTCATAGCTGAGGTGTTAGGATGAAATCAATGTTTATTCTCTTATAATGTGATCAATATAATGACCTAGCTGTTTGGACTCAAATCAATATCATCAATAGGTTTGTATTCATCAGCTCGAGATTGCCAAATAACCCGCTATTGATGATTTGGGGGAAAATCCCTAAGTAACAAATCGCGTCTTCATCAGCTTGGTCTCGACTTCGAAACTTGAAACTCAAGCTCGAGAAATTGGCTTGAGATATTTGCTCAGCGTTAGCGCATAGTGCGAGTCTTCAGGCTGGTGAACGCCCACTGGACAAATAGCAGGATATTTTGTAAACTAGCCCAAGATCTCTTGGGATGATTATCTCGACCAAATATCCGGCTAATTGCATCTTCAGGCTGATGAAGGCGCAAATTAAATGAATAATTTGCTATCGGAATAGTTATAATAGCGGGATATTTGGCAATCTCGAGCTGATGGAGACAGGCCTTCCTAAATCTTCTCCATCTCATAGCTGAGGTGCTAGGTGGAAATCAATGTTTATTCTCTTATAATGTGATCAATGACCTAATGACCTAGCTGTTTGGACTTCAATCAATATCATCAATGTGCCTGATCTGAGATAGATAGCAGCGTGGTGTGGGCATGTAGGTGTCTGGTGTAGGTTTCTGGTGTGGGTTTCTATGACTAGACTGTAGGTATTTCCTCGCCATGAATGGGACTAAAGAAAATATTGTGTTGCACAGGGCCACTAAACATGATCATCAAATAGTTTCAAGTTCCAAGTGCATGGCACATCACCCCTTGCGCTATTCTTAAATCTGTTTGAACTGCCCAAACTTTGGATGAAACTTGAAATCTAGTTTTATGAATTATGAAGTTAATTACTTAAAAACAATGAATGTATCAAAACTTGCATGCTAACAGCCAGTTATAAAAAAAATTCTCTCTTTGTAGTGCATGTTTTCAAAATATAATTGCTCCTGTAAAAATTCAAATGAATGATCTATAGAGGTGACCTATGATCTGCCTCTGATACTTCATTCAAGTTTGTGAATTTTGTTTCTTTCCCTTCTGAGGTTTTAATGATATGAAGGAAATGTCTTTTATTAAAAAATTATTTACATACTTGTGTCTGTCTCATATTAAATGTATTGCATTTGGTGCTTTTATTATCCATTAATAAAAGTAATAATATTAATAGTCTCTCCCACTCTCTCCCTACATCTCTTACATTCTCTCTCCCTACATCTCTTACATTCTCTCTCTGCTTAGTGTCAAGGAGGCCTGTGTACTGCTGAACCTGAAGCGAGGCTCTGCTCTGCTCCTCCAGGAAGCCATTCAGCTGCAGCAGGAGAAGCCATCCCATGGATCTTCCGTTGCCATGCCAACTGCTGAAGCATCCCTCAATGATGTTGGTGTATACCGGTTATCAGCCAAGACAGCTGGTAGAGTACTGGCACTTAGGAATGATTGGATGAAAACATGAGGAGGATAATGAAGAATGCTTTGAGGCAGGAAATATTTAGTAATGGACCGATGATCTTTCAAGTTAGTCTTGGAGATCACATGGAAGGTAAAAAATAGGGATAGCGACTAATCTATTCACATACAACCAGATGTGATGCTACAATTCAGCTAGTTTCCCTCTCATTAAAGGGAATGCAATGCCATATGATTCTGATTTAGAATGAGGTCCATGGTCTGAAAGCATTCAATGTCATTTTTACCCTGTCACACTAAGGACACCGACACCAGACAGACAGCAGACCAAACCTGAACCTGCATTACATGGAGTGGCGTAGAGTCGGTCGATTTGGAATAGGCCTGGAGTCTGTTTGGCGGTGTAACTCGGGTATAATAGATCATGTCTCTAGGATGCATTCCATTGTAGGGACGTGGCTAGACGTTTCTGTGTACTGTTCTCTCTCTCTCTCTCCTACTCAACCCATAGCAAAACCATTTACAAAGACCCCAATGTCTACAACTTCAACTGAAATGCGGTGTCTCAGAATCCGGCCTGTGCTATGTAACAGAATTTGAAGCTTCATTTTTTATGATAGGGTTGATTGAATTGATGCATCAGAAAGGACAGGAGTTCATCATAATTTCTCATAGCTAACGGTGAGAGGACATACTCCTGCCCACTGGAGGAGCAAAATGACCCTAACCTTATAAGGTTTCAGCGATTCATTATTGATTGGCGTATAATATAATTAAATCAAATTATTATTTTTAGTTTATAAATTTAATTTAATTTATTTTAACTTACACAAAAAATACATTGGATGACCCCCAAGAATGCAAAGCTTATAAGAAGGGGCCCTGTACAAAACTACAAATATCAAGAAATAAATGACCCAGGTTGCTTATATCCTGAATTGAAAGATCTTTTAAAACATTATTTATGTGCATCTTGTGAATGGTCCGGATGGCTTGGTTGTACAAAATATGTTCATGAATAATAATATAATAATATTTAGCTTTTATATAGCGCTTAATACAATGTCTCTATTAAAGCGCTTTACAAATATGAAGAATGTATGAAAATTACAAAAGGTTACATACCATAATGTATATCAAAGAAAATGAAATACTGTGATGGATGCACTGAATCAAATGTGAGATGTAACACAGAGCTCCTTTCAAAACAAAAACCCTTGCCAATGGCAGATTCCTCAAGATTTAAGCCATTGGTAAGGTCATATTTCCATAAAGTAATCTTTTTTTCTGGCTAATTTTCTAAGGATTGATTCAATTTTATCCACTGATAAAGAGTTTTGAAATTTACATAGAGATAATGTAAAAAATCTGAAGAAATCTACTTTAAAAATACAATCATGAATATTATCGATACAGTGCCATTGATTAATTTCAGGGGGTTCCATAGGCAAGATGGGGATTATGATATATTTTTGTATCGGTAAATAATTCATAACTTGATGGGATGAAGCTGGTATAAAAGATAGAATACGAAAGGTGAGAAGTGAATTCTATTCTACTTTGCAGGGGCATGAAACCTTTAAACATGATTCCCACTCTTGAGTGTCTGTAGTAGACATATGCTGGATGAATTATGCGGACAATTGTGGTTCCATTTTGCGTCAATTTATTGATTGTTTTTTTCCTTGGGGGAATATATTGAAAGTTTAATTTTGTCTTGTTGACAGACAAATTTGCCTTGCTTGTTTGTTCTTTATGTTCTCTCAGCAAACAGACGTAGACAAATACATCACAGTATTAATATTCCACTCTGCCTTTATTTTCATGGTTATGTTGCTGCCCAGAAAATGTTCTGAGTCGTTGTACTTTAATTATTAAACAGCCACAATGTAGAGAGCTTCATGAAGTATGCAGTTGACTTGATTGAGTCTGTGCTGAGATACATTTATTGTATAATAGATAAACTGCAAATAAAATAAATTAGAATATTTGCCATTTACTCTATTCATGTGTTCCTTGCTTTTATTGACACGTTGTGACATGAATAATGCAAAAATGGTAGTAAGAAATGGACCGAGAGAGAGAGAGAGAGCAGGAGCAAAGGAAATAGAGAATGTTGTGTTTGTAAATGAAATTGCCTAATTACGCTTTATCATAGTTATCAGACCTTGAAGTCATTGATGATATCCGATCTTTGTGGTGTTATAAATGCTTTGTTTTGATGACTACGGTATAGAAAAAGCTCAAGTATGTCTCCACATTGCCTCTCATCTTACATCGACTGAGATAGAGTGTCAAAGATGTCTCTCAAATACTTTCTATCAATAATGTTTTGATGGACATTGTCTCAGTCTTCGTGTGAAAAAAAGACCTCCTTTCATGTTCCAAGGGCATGTACAGTGATAAATAACTTTCAAGAAAATTGTTTTTACATACTTTCAACAACAAAAAATTAAACATTGGAATGTTGCAAGCAAACTGATTATCGTTTTCAAAAGAATGTTTTCTTTGTATTGTACATCTATTGTATTGTACTACAAATGCCTTAATTAGAATAAAAATACTTTCACATTTTTTGAAGAGAAAGAATCCTTTCTCATCACCGTCGTATCCATAGCAACACGTGGAATGATTTTGCTTCACAAAACTAACAAGAAGAACCTTTAATCATAATGAACCTAGATCCATCCTACCTGATTTCATAATGATTGAAACTCAATGACCACGATAACATTCTATTCTTGTCTTCTCACTTTGTGTAGAGGTGTGACGTGTGTGTTACATAATCAGCAAACATGGCATTGTTTGTGCATCTGAAATATAACAAACACAATGCGGAGTGTAATCAAGGGTCTCATTAAGAAGTATTTTACGTAATTAATTAACATTAGGTTGTAATCTCTATGGTATTCAGACAAACATAGAAATGAAGAATATAGCAGAAAGGCCTTAGATTGAGTACATGTATAGTGAAACGTAGATCCATCTGTCTTCAGACAATGAGTTTACATGTACTCACCTGTCACACGTCCTTCTGAAAACGGCTGAACCCCCCAATGACTACTTTTTGAAACATTGGTTTTATTGGGGTTTTTTAAAGGGACTATGTCCCATTTGCAGGCCAAAAAAATGAAAAAGTTAAATTCCAACTGCATTTGAAAGATAATACTAATTTAGAACTTCCCTAAAAAAGGTGGGGCTTGAAAATGTCTTCAAGTGGGAAAATAACGACTATTAGTTGTCCAATCGACTTTAGGGCTATAGAGCCCAAAAGTAATAGTCTTGATTTTCAGACAATTGTACCGAATGGTATACGTTTTATGCTGCGCAAAGATTCAATCAGTTTAATCTTGGCCATCACAAGAAGTAGGTTATTGATGTAGACAAATGCTCATGTACCCTTTACAATTCTTTTCATGTATGTTATTACCAAAGAAGAAAAAAAGCCAGTCACTCACTCAATAGTGTCTGACAGTGAAGTCTAGCAAGTAAACGGTTTTCCTTGCATAATTTGAATATGAGGACACTGCTAACGTTTAAATTTCACAGATAGGACATACGTGACATATTTATAATTCCTGCAAAGTTCTACAGCATTTGAGGTTGGCTGCAAAAGGGACATAGTACCTTTAAAGGTCAATCTACTGAACTCAAGAAAATAATCTTTACAAGAAATAACCCATGATTACCTTGTCATGATCTTGGCTTCCTTCGCATCCTGGTATCATTATTTAAAATGAAATTCCACTGTCGGTTTCTTTTAATACATGTATTCGCATCATTTATCAATTGGGTTAATCGAAACAGCGCAGTATTACTCCATTTAGTTGTTAACCGTCGAAGATCCTGTTATATTACTAAAGTGGTAGAGTATTCACTCAACAGGAGTGCCTTTCATGTATCGAAACTGTAACGTGACAAGATTAAAAACACTGAATCCATGCACGTCAAAACATCGAGTTATCATACTATTCCCTTTCCCAGCTTATATGTAATTTGATTTGCACAAGGTAAACTATTTGGTATTATTAGACTGAGATGTGTTACATACGTGAAGATAATGATAAAATGCTCCCGATCATTTGGCACGTGTAATCCATCAGTCTGACTATCGGACGTGGCGTAAAGTTTGTTTGATAAATGCCACTTTGTTCTTAAAGTTAGCATTAGCAAGACAGCTCGATTACTTCAGTATGTGGTATACAGTGGAAGCTAGTTATAAAGAGCTTTGATATAACGAGGTATCTCTTATAATAAGGTGATTTTGCTGGTCCAAGCTCTTTGCCTCTCTATATTCTTTTGTTTTTACCCTGATATAACAAGATTCTTGATATAACAAGGTAATTGCCAATTGGCATGGTCCCCAGGACCTCATTATAACGAGTTTCCTTGCTAGTCGTTGAAAAAATAACAATTCGTTAAAAATAGGATTATTTAGTTGATTCGCTGTAATCCATTATGCCATACTGAATTGGTTCTAATTGGATTTACATTAATATAATCTCTTCTCTCATGTTTTTGTACGCCATTTCTTAATCGTCATTAATAGAGTCCAAACCACCGATAATTCAGTGATACACGCACACCCACACGCGCGCACACATTATACCCACGCGCCTACACGCACACACAACACACACATCTCGCACACAGTAAATGCCCAAGGTCACCTATATACCCCTTTTATAACATTTAAATCCATTTTTTAAATAGAAGTTTCATATTAAATTGATTAATGAGATAACCGCCGAGTATACATACCAATGGAGGTGAAAACCCGAAAACGGAAGAAAAGATTGTATTCAGAACACCATCTTATGATAAGTGTTTTGTTTTTGTTTTTTGGTGTGTGTGTGTGTGTGTGTGTGTGAATACGGGGTTGGTATAGGTATTGGAATGAATGGGTGTATGTGGGTTTATGTTTTAATTCTATTAATATTGCCTGTTGTTTAATTTTTATTTAAATTTCATTTATGTTCATTTATTTATTGATATTTGTAGTTTTGTACAGGGCTCCTCCTTATAAGCTTTGCCTTCTTAGGGGTCATCCAATGTATTTTTTTGTTTAAGTTCATTTAAATAAAAATAAATTGATTCGATAATCAATAAACAATCGCTGGAAAGCTGGAAACTTACAAAGTTAGGGTCATTACGCTCCTCAATCCCTCGTCCCTCAGAAAATATTAGTCTTTATTACTCTTAATCGAAGTCTAAGAAATCGTATTTCAATGTCTGTTCTTCACGTGAAAGTGAAATGGACTCTTAATGATCTCTCTTGTAAAGATTTACTTTGAATTTCCAGTTTGAGAACGATTAAACTATGGTTAATATGCATAGGAGGAAAGGGGCTGTCAAAATATATCACTTTGTTGAATGATGTATAGATTTGATCATCCAATAAAATATAGTGGTAAAGAAAAAAAATGACCCAGTATTATTCTCATCACGATCTGTCGTATTCCAATATCCTTTATAAATTCATATCACTGTAACTGTTTGTTCAACATTTTAAGCAAAAACAAAAACATTATCTGCCTAATGGGTTTTGTATTAAATGTGGCCTTTATTTAGGATAGGAGAATAAGTTTTGATCGATATTCATGATTAATTCTCATGCCTAGATAATCCGAATGTGACCACATTCATGATTTTATATATCATATATCCCACTTGACTTTCCACAGGGCAAGGCCCGGTGTAGTAGTACACTTGCACTTCTCAAATCTCAATCAATTATAAAGGGAGGAGAAACCTTAGGGTTAGAGTGATTAAGAATTCCCCTACCATACACGGGTGACGCCGATAATGATGATTGGTCCTCTTTAATTATTTAGACAGTTTTTGAAAGTTTGTTTCACATTTTGCTAATCAGAGGTGTCGATCAAACATTTTGAATGTCACTAAGTTTGAGATTATGTCAACTTGGAAGAAGAAAAAAGAAAGAGTCGTCGCACACTACATGATCTGACTGCCATTCTATTTTTGAAGAAATGGCGATTATATTAGTGATGGCAACCTAAACAAGGAGCGTTTTGCTGATTAAGATGGTAAATAATGATAAGAATACTATAACAACCATATTTTAAGTGCCTTTAGGCCTTCTAGTAAGAATGAATGTTGAATTCGGCTTCCAATCGTAGACAATCGTACTAATGGTCTGACGTCACTAGAATCTTGAGCCGATGGAGCTTTATTCCCCTTTTAAGGATCTTTAGATCCCCTAAAATTGAAATTGCCACGACTAACACTACCTTTGTAGAAGAGGGCATCGAAGACGACACTGACGACACTATCCTTAATAGCGATATTGAGGATCTGCCCGGAAACGACGGAAATCAAGACATAGGTCTAGTGGAGATAATTATGGTGCCGACAGCTAACCGCTTCGAAGTTCTTGCTGTTCAAGAAACAATAACAGAAGCTTCGCCGTCAACACCTACTAGATCTACTTCTACTTCACCACCATACCAGGAGCAGATAGGGGGATACCGCCACCGACATAGTGTGATCCGCAACAAACGAGATGGAGTTGTGTCGGTGATTCCATGATAAAACACATCGACGGAAGACATCTCTCCCGCAGCAAGAACGTGAAGTGCATCTCTTTCACCGGTGCAAAAGTGAGAGACATCTCCACCTCTTAACCTTGCGAGTTTCTCAAGCCAGGGGGAGAACTGATCATCCACGCTGGCACCAACAACATCTCTAAGGGTGCTGGTGAAGTTTGCCACCAAATCACAGACCTCGGCAAGTCTGCTGCTGCCGAGGGGTTTACCGTCTAATTCTCTACGATCATCCATCGTAGATGGGAGAGTGAAGCGGACAAGAAGCGGGTTGATGAGATCAACTATCTGATGGAGTTGGCAGCCAGCGAGAACAGATGGGGCCTCATCATCAACAATGATATCAGCGAGCAGCATCTCGGGCGTGATGGCGTTCACCTCAACAGAGCCGGTCAACGAATCTTGGCAGGCAACCTGAAACGCCTCATCAACAGTGCTGACCAACCGACAACACGAGGCCATGGCTGGACTCAACGGTCGTCCGATCAAGAAACAGGCAGTAAACCTGGAGCAAGGCGGCATCAAGCCATCTACCGAGAAAACCAGAGTCTTCATTTTCAATGAGGAAAAAAGCAGCCCCGTAAAGTCCTACGCCAAATATGTTTCTGGGAGATCTTTGGATTTCAGTGCAGTCGATCAGAGGTCACGACTGAAACCAGCCTTCAGACCATCCAAGGTGGACATGAAAGACTGGGCGAAATATCTTCAATTTGTAAGAAGGGTATTGAATTAAGTGAAAGTTTGACAAAATCAAGTGATGATCCGAAAATTATAGTTGACGGTCGAAAATATAAGTTCCCTTGTGGGAACTGTGATAAGCCAGTCAAATGTAGTCAACACAGCCTTCTGTGTTCTCATTGTAAAAAATGGTTTCACACTAATTGTCAAGCTATCAGTTTTTCAGAGTACCGCAGGTTATATTATGAATGCCCTGATGAGAAGTGGAATTGTTTAACATGTTGTCTGCCATCTTTTTGTGACTCATTATTTACTGACGATTGTTTAGAGAAAGAAAGCCAAAACGAGGATAGACTAAAAGAAACTATTTTAAGGTAACGCGCGTTTCACCTGAAAAGCAAGCGATAGCAAGAATAATTCAGCCAAACCTCATAGATGAAAACTCTTCTCTTTATCAAGAATTTGAAGAAAAGTTTAAAGTTAAAGGTCTTCATTTTTTACACCTTAATGTGAGGTCTATTCTAAACAAGATATCGGAACTTAGAATTCTTTTTAAAAGAAAAGGGCTGTCTATTATTGCTTTCACTGAAACATGGTTAAACAATTCTATAAATGATGAAGAAATTGAAATAGACGGATATAAAATCATACGCCATGATCGATCCTCTGGCTCTGGAGGTGGTGTATGTTTCTATATCAGAAATGATATTGCGTTTAATATTATGGATGCTATAAGTACTGGAGATACGGAATCCCTGTGGATAAATTTGCTTATACCAAGATCAAAACCAATTGTTGTTGGCGTTCTGTATCGACCTCCGAAAAACAATTTGTTTATCGAGAAATTGTCCAATATTCTTGATACATTAAAGATCGATGACGAAATAATTCTTTTAGGAGACATGAATATTTGTCTTCTTCACAAATCGCCACTGGCTAAAAAATATATTGACTTGTTGAGTCTTCATGGGTTTAGTCAACTCATTAAAGAGGCAACACGCGTTACACCTACATGTTCTTCTCTATTGGATCATGTTGGTTGTACCAAAGAAAATAAAATAAGTCAAAGTGGTGTCATTGATCTAGGTATTAGCGACCATTCTTTTACTTTCTGTACCCGGAAAAATATTAGACTGGCTATAGGTCATCACAGGACTAATGATATCAGATCCATGAAAATATATACGGAAGAGTCTTTCAATCTTCAACTATCTGTTGTTGATTGGTCACGAATAACTGACTGTACAGATGTAAAAGAGGCATGGTCAATATTTCAACATGTTTTTATCTCAAATTTGAATATGATAGCGCCACTGAAACGGATAAGAATAAAACAAAGATCAGAAACTTGGGTGACTAAAGATATTCTTTCCCTAATTCAAGAGAGAAATATAGTATACAAAAAATTGAGGAAAAGAGCAAAAGATGAGACGCTCTATAAAAGATACAGAGTATTAAGAAATATGGTCCAAAGAGAGGTGAAAAAGGCTAAACTCGATTACTTACAAAACAAGATAGAAGAAAATAAACAAGATTCGGAAGAAAAAAATTGGCAGAATCTAAAAAGCTTAGGATTGAAAAATAAGAAGCCAAAAAACAATAATCTGTCATTAAAATTGATGGGGAATTATGTCATGATAAGATGGCCATCGCTAATGAGTTCATTTCTCATTTCACAAATGTGGCTGCCAAATTAGTAGACAAACTCCCCCCTTTCAAAGACTTTTTCAGCGCAGACAATGATTGTATTCGTGAGTTTTACGAAAGAAAAGGTGTACGTGAAAACAGCTTCGAGTTATTACCAATCAGTGAACAATTTGTTTTCAAAGAGTTACGTAAGTTGAATGTATCAAAAAATACTGGGTTAGACTTGATTCCAGCTAAATTTCTAAAAGATGGTGCGAAGGTTTTATTTAAGCCTCTAAGTTACTTAATGAACCTATCTATCTTGACGAGTACTTTTCCAGAGGATATGAAAATAGCAAAAGTGACTCCACTTTATAAAAAGAAAGATAAAACTGATGTTAGCAACTATAGACCTATTAGTGTTTTAAGCGTAGCATCAAAGATTCTAGAAAAATCGGTCTGTGTTCAAATTGAAGATACTTCAAAGAAAATGATATAATTTATGAATTTCAATCTGGTTTTCGACATGATTATTCGACTGAAACATGTTTAATTCATTTGACTGATTATTTGAGGAGAGAAACTTCCCAAGGGCGCTTTGTTGATATGGTGCTCCTTGATCTGCAAAAAGCTTTTGATACAGTTAATCATTGCGTCTTATTGAAGAAGTTACAACTAATGGGTTTTGATAAGGCAAGTTTAGATTGGTTCAGATCCTACTTATCTAATCGACACCAAGTAGTGGCCATTCATGATATTCGTTCCAAACTTATGCCTATAAAATGCGGTGTTCCTCAGGGAAGCATTTTAGGAATACCTAATACTTGACAGTCAGATAAGAGAAGTAAATGACATGTTATATGATTGAATTTTGTATTCTTCTGCCGGTTCATACTTTTTCATTTTGTATATACTTATGTTTTCGTACGTTATAGAAATTCTACAAATTCATCATTATTTTCCTCTTCTTCCTCCGCCTCTTTTTCTTCTTCTCCTTCTTCCTTTTCTTCTTGTACTTATTATCATTTCTATCATCAGTTTAATGTTGTTATTATTATTATCTTTAATAAGTAATTTTTTTATTTTTCTTATCTGTCTGTAAATAATTATTACTATTTTAAGTTGTTAATTTTATACATGTCTGTAAGGGACCCCACTGGAAATAAGCTCTCGAGCTTTCGTGGGTTTTCCTGTTCAAGCTGACTTATTTTTGATCTGTTATTATTGTATATTGTTGTATGTTGGAAGCTTGTCGAATAAAAATCAATCAACCAATCAATTAATCACATGAATAATCAGGTCAGCAACGCGATAGACTTTCATTAAATAACCATACCCCCCCCCCCCCGGCGGGTTTTAAACACAATATGCAGATCATCATCCCCTCCTCTACTACCCGTTCCTTTCCGTATTGACGCGCCGTTTATACCACATTTGATCACTTAAACCACACAGGAACACTCTCTGGGTTATATCTCTTGTCGATCAGTTCTAACATTTGGTCACTTAAACCCCACAGGACTATATTGCCCTTACACTCTCTGGTTAATATGTCTCCTCGGTTCCATTCTTCGCAGGAAGATGCCATGAATGCGGTTGATAGATTACAAGAAAACAAATCTTTTTCTTTTAAGGAAAGAAACGCAGCATTAAAAAAAATTATAGTCTTTTGTTTCGGTTTGTTTCAGTTTTTTTATTGGTGTTAATTTTTTTTTTTTTTTTTTTTTTTTTTGGGGGGGGGTTTAGGATGATAATCAATTTATCGATTCATTCATTTGATGTAAAAAATCAATTATTCCCACTGGCGTTTGTTTACTCATTGTTTTTCCTCTCATCCATTTTGTACACATTCGATCTTTACGCTTATGGCGTCATTTGGTAATTATTGTAAATGTAAATGATCTATATTTCATTCATCATAAAAGCGTCATAAAAAACATTTAAAATACAAAACATAGTGTACAAGTTAAAGAAAAACATTTACAATAAAATACAACAACAAAAATGTCATATGAATGTGGAGACAGCTAAGAGAGCCAAAGGCTATATTGGTGCCGCCACCGAAACAAAAATACAGTATAATATTGTTGTTTAAAAAGGTAACTGAAAAGAAAACAAAAATAAAGCCAAAAATAGCGAGGGAAAAACAATAAAAAAACAAAAACCTGACCGTTTACAAAATTAATCTTTGTTTATATTTTTGGAGTTTCTTATCTGAGCATGATGGCACTGTATCATGTCACACCGATAATTACCCATATACGTGATGGCGTTTGAAAGTAATAGCATCGATGTTATGATACCATTGTATAGGAGTGTGAAGGGCGGTCTTGAAGTCTTCGGATATAGTTCCACAAGACGCCTCCGTTCATCTGATACATCCTACCCTACAATAACATGTTTATCCTTCACCTGAAGTCATTATCTCTGGAACACGATCCCAGGCAGTGTCTTCCAGGTCCCTCGCTCACATATACTGATCTTTTTTTAATCCCCATGAATTTGCACGAACTGTAAAAGAGAAAAAAGAAGAAATGGAAAACACGTTTAATGCGCTAAAAATGTCAGTTTTCACAATGTGTAAACAACTTGATGGTAGGACAATAGTATTGCAAAACAAATAACGGCGATCAGAATAATACACTTCCAATAATTATTGTCATATCTTGAATATAGTAGTATTGTAATATATTTAATTGAACTCGGCTAATTACCCTAATCACTGATGATTATCGGTAATGTCTGAGACCATTAATTGTTTTGGCTATCAAAAACCACATCTTTATTTTTTGTTACATGATGATAGATCTGTAAACAAAACGAAATAATTTGTGTTTTTGTAGTACGAGAGATGTTGTTGTAATTGGCTGTAGGCCTATTTGTTTGCGCTCAGACAAACTTGACGTTAGTCGAGGTAGTCGAGTCGTAAGAGTCCTTAGCTTGGAAACAATGTACACCTGTCCTTCGCTGATCCACTGGAGGGGGTGTATCGCTCCAGAATATATCGCCCTATTACCAAAGATGGATTACATGATTGAATTAAATCATCTCCCAAGACCCAACGCCTGAGAGTCAATAAAATGATATATAAATGATGTAAAATGTCCTCTAGTGTCAACCAACTAAGGGATGTAGATGGATTTGAACTTCCTACATATTCTAAAGCTCTGATATCCAGATGTAGATGGATTTGGAATTTCTACATGTTCTAAAGCTCTTATATTCATGTCTTTCAAAACTAACCATCCTTCAATCTCTCTGTCTCAATTTGATGGACAGCACTAACGAATGACAGTAACTCTTTAAGTACTGGACTGACTAATAAAGGGCAAGACTTGGCATTCCGTGGTTTTCGAGCATTACATGAGTCTCCATATAATATTCCAAGCATGATTGTACAAATTAGGAAAGAAAATATCAAAATTTAACACCACATCACCTCTCTGACGGACACATTATCTTAAAAGCTGCTGGCTATAATGCTGACGTGCTTCCATCTATTATTCCAAGAATGGTATACTTTCCGTCTTGCTGCTTAATGCCCTGTCTCATAGGTACTAACTCTAGAAAGCATTGGTCAATATGTTCCTCGCATTCAGAGCTCAAGCGAATGTCATGACCAGGGTCTGGGTGATTAAAGCTGAAGGAGACAAAGGTTCAGTTTACATCTTGCAGGGGCCCAAGGGTTTTTGTCGTAATGGCTTTTCATTTCCTGTACAGGAACAATAATGTACTAAGAAATTTGTTAACTTCAAACTGTCAACCTACGGTGTATTTTTTTATTGATGATATACCCCTTTCGGCGTGTACCTCATGTATATATGAAAACAAAAAAGTTGATTTTAATGAATTAGGACAGTTCAAGTAGTGACGAAAACCGACATTCTAAAGCTTTGCGTCTAGCACTCAGCAAAATAAATCGCAAGACTGAAGTAATCGTTGCTATTCTTTGATTTTGCAGTACCAATCATCTCTTTAGTTCAAGTAGTATTTAGGCTCACAATTCAGGTTATGTCTTTTCATTGAAGAATGCCCTTTGCTTGTCTTGTTTCCTTTGTAAGGAGACAGAGGTTTAACAAGACTGACATATTGAGTTAACACCCTTCGGGTTCTTTGCAGGAAGCACATATGCCTATCATGCTTGGAATTTGAAATAATTGTTTTATCGCCCTAATTCAGACGATCGAAGGGGGATGTCTCCCCCGTAATGTTAATGCAGCTTTTGTTGAAATATATTTTCAAACGTCTTATCATATTACTACAGTTTGGTTCATGATCTAGGGTGAATTGGGAAGAAAAAATATATAATGCTATCTGGTTTAACTACTGTAAATAAGATTATAACAATAACATTTACATCAGGTATTCTGTTCTTAACCAATCCTTCTCGATGTAAAAGAAAATTTAAAAACAAATACTCTTGCTCAGATGTGTGGGCGTGAAGACATTTAAAAAAAGTACCCCTCTTTATTGCCCCTCAAAACTACATCCTTGTACTGCTTCATGGTTTAACTTGGAAAAACCAAACATCAGGCTAGAGATTTACATGTCCTTTTTGCCACCTTGGTTTTCCTTTTATTCCCTATAGAGTTTCGGTAAGGGGAAAAGGAAATCTGGATTATGAGGATTGACTGCCTTTTATCCTGAATAATGAGTTTATGTGGTTACATATGTTTTTGGTTTCTTTGTCTGATCTCTGTCTTAATATAGTTTTTTTTCTTAAATTCTGATTTTGCGTCAGACCATACAAGCAGAACAAAAAAGATGATACAAATTCTAGGTTAAGCGACTAAGAAAACCCACACACTCTTATGAACTCAAACAAGGAATATAAAGTACCCTGAAGCATTATGTTTTGAGCCTCGATTTTATTGAGATATCTCTTTTCAACTTGTTATATGAAACAGGAGTATTATGTGATATTATATTACACACATTAGCCTAGATGTTCTTTAATTGGGTAACCTCCTTATAACAAAACCGATATGTGTTCAACATTATGTTATACGAAAATTTCATGTCCAGACTGCGCTGATACTGATTGTGTGAAGAAGAAACTAAATCTTTAGGCCATTATGATTATGACCTGTAGAGAGAGTGTTGCAATGGGTGATTTAGAAGATTGTTTTTTCTTAATTCCTGCAAAGTTCAACAGAATTTGATGTTGGCTGCAAAGGGGATGCACCATCTTTAAAGATTCAATCAGTCTGCGCAAATGAAGAGGGATTTAAAGCATCACATTTGGACTTACAAATGAAAACGTCTCATAATATTAGCGCATGCTGAACACAGCTGTCTATTATTCTACACGATAGCTTGCCGCTAAAGTTCGGCTAACTGCACATAAACATTATTGTCGCTGGGCCACTACTTGTAATTGAGATACTGAAACCAAATATCCATATCATCTCCTGTGTAATAAAAAATATATAAAACCAGGTCAGGCAAGTAACTTTTCTTTCTATTGATATGTATGTTTCTCTCTCTCTCTCCTCTATAATTTTCCTAATATTATTTTGCACGGGGGTTGCCCCAGATAAGCCTTTATTTGGCTTTTGGTGAACCCCCGACATTCAAATATCCAAGTGTACAGGTAGTTCTTGCCTTCTCCTTGAATGTTTTTGATACATTGTTTGTTTCTCTGTTATTTGTATATGATTTTTTTTAAATATATCATATTGCATTTTCTTGTTTTAATCGTTGAATGTAGAAATTGATAAATAACTGAAATGAGTTTTCAATTCTTTAATCATGTTAATATAAATGTTCAATTAACAACTAAATTATTATAATTCATACCCCATGTAAATTTGATGTTTGTTTGTGTGTATAAAAGAGGAATTATTATTATTATTACAAGAATGTAAAATGGACTTGTTGAATTGGGGCGTTTTTTGGATAGTTTTAGATGTAAACTTTAATATGACACATTCTCAAGAAAAATATATCAGGACAAATACATTTTCGCATACTTCAAAAAATACAAAACATAGTTAGGGTTTAAATAATCCACTTATTAACCGTATATCCTCATCACAGCCCCATATGCCGACAAGTAATATGTGCATCAGGGAAAGGAAAGAGAAGAAGAAATAAATGTCGGAAAGGAAATGGTGCGACAACATTTGTGTCCCCCGCGAGGCAAAACGATAGACTATAAAGCAAGCATTTATACGGGTCGCGTACCAATTATTATCCACCGGTCGGGTACTTGAAAACACCCCAGTGGTTATCGCAATCGATGGCCTTTACCAAGGCCAAAGAGGTGTCTCACCTCCCTGTCTATACTCTATACGCTTATTATGATAAGTGCGTGATATCTGCATCCAGCCTGTTAAATGGATGTGAATATATACAATGACACCAACAACTATAGAGTCATTGTCCTAGTAAATTATATATATATAATAACTATAACAGATTTATTTGAGTACTTCCCTACAGTCACTCGATGTTACTATAAACATGCCCCTTCAAATCATCACCCTCAAAAGAAACAACAACAAATTAACGAATTAAATGGCCAATAATCTCACAGTATAGTACAATTTACCTTGCCTTATCAAAAATTAGAAAAGGACAAAATCTTCCTTGACCGTAGGTCATAACTTTTATTAAGATAAAATGAAAAATATAGATCGTATTTAATATAGGCTCGCAGGGCATTGTGTATATCCAGGGAGGTGTGAGTTTAAACTCACATCTCCCTGGTATATCTGAATCAGGATTGATTCTAATGACGTCCGTAAGCAATTACAGTATCACGCTAAGTATGTTTCCAATACAGACACATAGAGCTGATCGCCTACAGCCACTATGACTGCAAAGTAAAATCCGTTTGGTGGAAACATAATGTAGCTGCGGGGTGGATATTGTTTCACATAACTGATTTGATACAAATTAATGTACAACATTGTACAGGGAGTAGATAATCTTCAACCAACTCTTTTGACTTTTCATTCGGTAGGAGAACAAGAGGCCATCGATATAAAATTCTGAAGAAGTATGTTAAGTCAAAGTTGAGGCAACGTTCCTTTTTTCACAAGGAGGGATATCGGAATGGAATAAGCGACTACTCTATAAAGTATAGATAGCCCAGAGGTCAATATTCTTAAAGCAAATCTTAATATATAAGATATTTTTGGCATCCGGGAGAAATGAATTTTGGCCGAATGAATTATTTAACTGTCCATGTTCTATAACATGTGCACAAATCCTGTCTTATACGACATAATTTAAATATATTTGCAGAGGGACTAATACGTTTGTTATAACTTTAAGCCCGCTTTCAAGGTATGAATAATGAATATTTTTGGCATTCGGAAGAGATGAATTTTGGCCGAATGAATTATTCAACTGTCCATGTTCTATAACAGGTGCACAGATCCTGTGTTATATAGGACATAGCTTATCATTTTAGTTGCAGAGGGGCACATAAGTTTTTGTATAACTTAAAGCCCGCTTTCAAGGTAAGAATAATGAATATTTTTGGCATCCGGAAGAGATGAATTTTGGCCGAATGAATTATTCAACTGTCCATGTTCTATAACAGGTGCACAGATCCTGTCTTATATAGGACCTAGCTTATCATTTTAGTTGCAAAGGGGCAAATAAGTTTTTGTATAACTTTAAGCCCGATTTCAAGGTATGAATAATGAATATTTTTGGCATCCGGAAGAGATGAATTTTGGCCGAATGAATTATTCAACTGTCCATGTTCTATAACAGGTGCACAGATCCTGTCTTATAGGACATAGCTTATCATTTTAGTTGCAGAGGGGCAAATTAGTTTTTGTATAACTTTAAGCCCGCTTTTAAGGTATGAACACATTCTTGCGGCTTTGATTACGGGAGGATTTCTTCTATTAGCATTTCGAATAGCTTTGTTATCGTTAGGTACAGCACAGTGTGACACGTCTGCGATCCCATTTTTTTTTTTAAAGTAATGATACTTTCATTATACAGTGTGTCCCAGAAAAAAACAAAACCGAGAATTATCGATGTTTTATCATAACTTAATCACAATTATAATTAATAAATGACACATATTTGTAAAGTTAGATCCTCTTTGATGCAACTCATATGATGCATATTTCATGCATAAGTGATTAAAATCAATTTGAAGAAAGTGTACCAATAAGTCATTTAGCGGACGGTATCTGAATTTCAACGGGAAAATCACATTTCTAGAAAGTTCATTGAGCTAGGAATAACAAAATTCTGTTTGCATTTCCATAATTTTATTAAACGAATTCGTTTTCACTTGCTGCCTGCCGTAACAGGCCTAGAGGCCCTCAATTTTTCTGAATTACATTCTATGATAGAATGATACAGGATGAAACTTCTCCAATGTTAACATGACAGAGAAATGGTTTGGATTATGATGTGAAAAAATAGCAACCTATGACATTGTTTAAAAACAAATTGGTTTGCAATGAATAAAAAAAATAAATCACAATATGAATGTTCAAAAAAGCGTGTAATGATTTGAATGCTTTCCCACATCGTTTCAGACTTTACATACCCGATTCTCTTAACCAATTTCATCTCCTCAAGGTCGACTTTCCCTTTAAAACAACTAGTTTCTACGGTTCTGCGCATGCGTTCTTTTCCATACATTTGACCACTCATGTGCGCTTGATTCAAGACGATTACATTTCACCACTGCGTTCACATGTAACCGCTTCGCTCAGCTCACGTCATACAACCTTTGCCATCACGCACGCATTACTGATCGCGCACAGTTTATCGCTCAGTGAGTCCTCCTGACTGTTTTCAACTTTTTCCTGCTCTCTTCACGGTACGGTCGCCTCAAATATTGGCACCGAGCTGGAGACGAAAATAGAAACGAAGGAAAGAGTGTGTGCGTTAGTGTTAGGCAGGTGCAGAGCTCAAATCACTGTCAAGAAAAGCCGTGGATAGCTCTTCAGGGTGTGAATTAATCAATCAAATAGTCCATCATCATACCTGCTCGTTTACTCGTGTTCTGTTCGCCCATTTATCCTAAGATAATTTGTCTCCCCGGGCGATCATTCTCTTCCTACGCATTTGTAAGGATCGCCGTCGGCCATCGGGTTACCTGGAGTTATCTTATTGGTACAGGAATCTGGGAATTCATCTAGGCGTTGAGACTAAGGTATCATGACTTGTTTTAGATCAGCAAACAAGACCTGCAATTAGACTACATCATCCTAAAAGCTCGGTGATTTTATTTCTCTCTGTTTTCTTTTCATTCTTGGTCATCATTATTTTTATCAGGGAGATAAAGTTTGATGATTTCATGACTTCTTTTGATGATTATTGTCTGGATTTTTTAGTCAAGAGCGTCAATATAATTTATGAAGTTCAACAAAAACTTGGTGAAACGTGCAGTATTTTGCTAGTTCAACACGGAGAAGGAAATATTTTGAGGAAGGTTGTGAGAGAATTATCATGCACCGATATGAATCATTTAAGGTAAGTACTATTTCGTTTGAAATCATAATTTCATAACCGCATTATGATAGGAACAGGCCTGGTCATAAACAGCATGTATACACATGGTACAAGAGCTAACAATAAAACCATATAAAAGTATAACATAAACATATTATATAATGCAAAGGGTAACTTATTTCACACCATAAAATCGGCGTTTATACCTTATTTATTACCCATAGAAAAAAATGCTAAAAAAAGAATATTTATGCATGTTGACTACTGATTCGATAGGTTTACAAGAATTTTTTTCACAAATTAATTTTAATTTATGACTGATTTAAAATATTTCTTACGTAAGAAATGAATAACTTGATAATGCATGTTCCCATCTTCTCTTGAAATTTCTGTATCCTTTCCTGACTAAAAAAGCATTACACGCAAAAGTAACCCAAACAATTTATTCTTAAAAAGGTTACTATCAGTATTACGTTTCGACAAAAATGCTGAATACATAACTTCATTTGTTTATAGATTTACTTATAATAAGTTAGCAGGATTAAGGCGCATTTAGGAGGCAAAGTCAATCTTCGAAAGCCAGGTATTCATGATATGAATTCGATTTAGGCCTATCTGAAATCGAATATTTTACGCTGATTATATAGGCCTAACAATATTTGGAAGTGAACGTTTTACAAAAGGAAGACATGCTAGACATTTAAGAGCGGTATTAAATCGAATTACCGTTTAAAAAAGGACAGCTTTAAAATCTTGCATTTTTTTCTCTTCTTCATGACTGATGAACATGTTTATCGCATTTTCAGATGTTTATTAATTATTGGACTCATTAGCTGTTCTATATACTACCATCATGTATCTACCTCTATTTTACACCCATGCGGTTAAAGCCAATGATCTTCATAAGTGCGAACATACGCCCCCACCCCACACAATCATGTGTGCGTATTTGTCTCCTCTCCAAATCTATTCCCTCTTATCACTATTTCTCCTGTGTCATCCCTCTTCCCCCTCCTCTTCTCTGCCCCCCTTTCTCTTCCCCACCCCTCCGCCTCGCGTTTCCTTTTTCTCCACTTTCTTCCAATCCCCCTTTCAACCTTTCTTCCTCTGGTGATAAACTGTGTAGTTTGTTTCATATTATTCGTGATAGATCCAATTTCCTATTCGAACATTACGATAGGGGAGATGGAATGGCCGTTTTTCTCCTCGTTATCTGAATTCCCTCGTTCTTCAGACATTATAAATCCAATTTACCTTCTCACGATTTCGTGCATTGTCTAGTAACTAATAACCTTGAATGATGAGATGTAAGAAGATCTCAGCCGTTACGCTCTTGAGGAACTCTTTTTATAATCATGAAGAAATCCGCCAACAACAATTTTTGGAAATCGATTAATTTTTCAAATCCTTTTTTATTGGCTTCCACTCTATTTAATTATGTTATCGCATTTCCGCCTCTTTATTTCCTTTCATTTCGGGGGTGTCTCAAAAACAATACTTTTGAAGCCCGATTCCTTCATGTGTAGTATACTTCATTTCATTTCATTTATTCAATCAGTATCAAAACAATTTACAATGAAAATACAATATACAATATACAATATAATGGTTAGGACCCCTAAGAAGCAGAAATCTGCTTGTAATCGGGGCCCTGCAAACAAACAATAACAAGATAATGCACATAAATTAACAATACAAAGTAAAAGACTTGAATAATACAAGTACGCACCCGTACATCAACACACACACACGTCCATAACGAAGGTTACAGAGAAAGAATAGAAGGAAGCGAAAAATAGGACAGAAAGAGATAAAAGTAGAAAAAAGATGGGAAAGAGAAGTACCTACTCAACCATGGATTGAAAAATACTTTTTTTTTATACATTGATTTAAATCTGGTAATTGTAGAACTGGATCTTAGGTCATGATTCAAGGAATTCCATTCCCATACCCCAACAAATGATATAGAATTATACAGTGAAGTTGAACGACATTCTATAGTATTGTACATTCATTACTTGTCCAGAATATTGCAACCGATTATTTCCATTCAACTCTGCAAAGACCCACTTCACTAAGTTTTCATCCAGCGTTTGAAATGCTTGATTTGACTGTCCCTTTAAATGTGTTGCTATGAGATAGTATAGAGTTAGATGTTTTGTCCTCTGGGTTAGATAAACATTACGACCAGACACGCCTGATAACTATCTATACATCTTGTTATGATGGTTATGTTACATCCTATTAAGAAACATTAACTGAGGGACGTATAGGATATCCCAGCTTTACTGAAGTCAATATGGACCATGTTGACCGTATCAGGAAATCGCCTTCTTGACTAGATTGAACCCTCTCCTCGTTTCTGAACCCGCTTTAGGTATTAGTTCAATTGGCAAAAATCGGTCATGATATACATTCTTCACAGTTCATAATATGGTTGGTACTCCCGAAAAAGCTTATGATATTGATGTGTATACAGGTATCGTCTTCTTATCTGTATTTTCCCACAGTATTAAAATGTCATCTTTAGTAGAATATGATGCGACTCGACCAACTTTTGGAGTGTTCCAATCACTCGAAATAAATGAAGATAAAAAGGTCAAGTGCCTTCTTCGTCTCATAATGTCTCACGTTCACAATGAATGAGACTGTAAGTTACACCGGTAAGATGAGAATAATAGGGGCTGTGATCAGATACTCTCACTCTATGATCTTCATGACAAATCAGTGTTGAGTGTGAAAACAGGTATGTATTACTTATCCCTCTGTGCTGGGTGAAATCATATTGATCGTGGTTTTAAATTTCCTCATACAGGAATATCATGATGCTCCAAACTATCACGATTGCATTTTGAGAGCATTCTTGACCAACATCCTGATGTATTTGGTCAGCAAATGTTGAAGTTGCAATTTCGTGTTTTGAGCGTTTCTTGGCGGTTCTCTTACTTGAATGCCGTCAGTGTTATCAAATTTTTCTAGCGTTGCCTGGCGTTTTTCTTTTACTTGAATGCTGTCAGTAATATCAGAAACTGAGGGCGTTTCTCTCATACTTGAATGCTGTCAGTAATATCAGACACTGAGTAAGAATTTCACGAAGATGTGATGTCTAATCAAGTGGAATTTGTCTTCTTTAAAATTTTCATCCAGAAAAAAACTGTTAAGAAGAAATTATGTAGGTTTTAAAAATGCTAGAAACTACGCGAAATTCGATCATTATTATCTTGAAATAATAATACTCGGCTTTTAAATAGCGCGAATTACAATCAAATCTATAAGCGCTTCCAAACTTGGAGATTATTACTCCGGCTTTAGCTGTGCTGCCATTACGGCGCTCTAGCATTTCAAGAGAATAATTCCTGCCAGATACCCATTTACATCACCTGGGTCGTACGTCATTTTATATATTAGGTGGGTTTGTAAGCTTACGATGTTTGTAATGACATAGTCCAAAGCTCAACATGGAAAGAAATGAATCATACCATTTTCACATCTACTACTGATCAGAATCCCCGTTTCACAAAAAATTGTCATCAGTGACACATGACAGTTTTTGTTATAAGCTAGTGAAGTCCTTGCTTCTGATTGGTTATCAGCAGATTTGTCACTTATTTCTGTCATTTGTCATTAAAAAAAAGGCTTTGTGAAACGGGTCCTTGATTCAACTGTTGTAGTAACTCTGCAGGAGTAGATTTAGTTTGACTATTTCACATGGGGGGGGGGCTCCCCCACCCCCCATCTTTTGGTGTTTTGAAATATGGCACATACTACTAGTAAAAATGATTAATAAATATACCCAACACATTTTCATATGTAGAGCAACGGTCTATTCAAGACATAAAGCAGCTAGTTCTACAAATAGATCACGGGTTATGTATGGGAGCGGGAGCGGAAGGGTTAAATAATCGTCCCTTTTAGGGTTAAGCACCATTTAGAAAGTAATAAACAAGAATGTATTACTCCTTCATCGTGTTCACCATAAGGCGTTCATCTCATACTGATGGCACTTAGCTTAAAATAGAGCGTAGCCTGATAGCATCTGCTGATTGACTGATCGATGAGGTAATGGATGACGAAAAGAGATAGCGATTCCAATAAAGCTATTTCCTCCTAGGATATTGCAGGCGGAGTAAACATGATTTTGGATGTTGGTGATAATTTCAAGGATGCTCTAACTTGTGGGCGAATTGAATTCGCTCACAAATTGGCACAAAATCTCCAGAGAAAAACAAAATACCCAAATCTTATATATAGACCTGCTGAAAAACAATGAGAAATCATGGTCTTTTTAAAAGGCCTATTTTCTGCTGCGACTATAACATGCCTACTCTTCCACCCCTCCGCCCTCCCCCCTTATCTCTTCCGGCGACTTTGTCTCTCCTGACATGCGCGTAAAGACGTGGGTGTATTATTTTGATTGAATGCTAGATGAAAATATTGTTATTATGATGGAGTAAGGGGTCTTCAGCTGCTCATGCGAGAGTTTTAGCGTCTATAATTAACGACACACGAGAGACGGGTCCAGAATACATAAGGGCAACAGGTTATTGACATTTATTTGACGCATTTCACCGTATAGAGTAGAATATTAGATTTCCTTTCCGCATCGTATTGTAATCCAAGAAAAAATAACTTCCTAATATCCAATTTTAATGTACATTTCACGAGTTATTGATGAAATATAGAAATAATTGTATTTTTGTCGCTCGTATAAAAAAAAAATTGAATTAATAATCACGGTAACCACAATCATTCTCGCCATATTTTTTTTATTATGTGTAATTATTATTGCTTTTTTTTGGGGGGGGGGGGATTTGTCGTTAAGGAGATCTGTAGAGATTTAAAAAAAAAAGGCTTGTAAAGAAAAGTTTATTGAACTATATGGCTTTGTATTCAAACCAAATAATAAATTGCAGAGTTAGCTTGTTGTTTTCCAGTGGCTATAAATGGCTTGTCACAGTTCTTATCGATTCACGTCACCAAATATTGTGTTTATCTGAGTAAATTTCTGTAAATACGCTGACAGGAGCTGAAGCATTGCTTTTGGTTTCATAGTAAACTACACTTCAGTAGTCATCTGGATTACAACCCATCGTAGTCAATTCAATACTGACAGTTGAGAACATCATTATTGATGATTGTATATTATGATCATACGAACAGGGACGATTGAATTCGGAAGTGTGATGTGGTACCAAGAATTATTAAAAATGAAGGGGAGGGTGCTATAACTGATTAAAAGCTGTTTCAAGTTTAGCCCACCACTTTCCCTTCGAGAAGAAAGTTATATTTCTTGATATGACAATAAATAAGTGAGTTTGTAATTAGGATTTGCGCATGGGCAGATAAAGGTCATTCGTAACCAAATTGTAAAACCATTGAGACGAATACTCGGATCGTGCTCATGAAAGTTATGTAATCAGTATTCATTTATGCACCAACAGTACATTTATCTGATACACAGGTGGAAGTATTCTTCTCAAGAGGCAAATAAAAGGTATTCATGAAGCACCTCCATCACTTCGGCAGTGATTTTTCTAAAATGCACACGTGGGAAGTATCCATCGTGTCAAAGATCTGTGGATATTTTGGGGTCATGCGTTCCAGAGCTATTTACGAACTCGCTTATTATTGTTGCTCTTGAGATTAAAAAAAACATGAAATAAAACATGATAAAATAAATATATAACGCGGGCAGTTTTCCTAAGATAACCTTATCAGAGAAAATAGTCCGAGGGCGAATATTCCCAGGATCCTTCTTTAACTACGTACTCTCTCTAAACAAAAGGGGTGAATTTTCACTCTATTTTCACTTTCTTGGGAGTGAAAATCGATTGATTTAAGAGTGCTCTCTAAGATGAAAAGAGTGAATGTTCACTCTATTTCCACTACATTTTCACTCTCAAGAGGAGTGACGTCCGTGATCATTCAATTCTTTTAGAGAGTAGCAAGGTCTCACACCGTTTGTATATACTAGCTCATTATTATCACTCGTGTATATCTCTAACCCCACAATGGAAATTTCTAGGTTTGTCCCCCCCCCCCCCCCCCACGTTACTTGTTCGGATGTGAGGTGAGCATGGTGAAGTGAACTCATCAGGAGGTTGGGAGCCTGTGAAACAGACGTCAGATTGAATTATTCCTCCATCGTGGCCACTGGCAAGAGCATTCTAATAATAACGTCGAGTCTGCAGGGTAGTCCTCATCTTATGCCATAACTCTATGCATTACCATCAATACGCACGAAACGCGGCGCATTGGAATTCTTCGAAAGAAGTGCTTTTCGAGATAAAAATCGAAAATCGTAGTGCACTTCACCAATTCGATATAAGGCACGGTTTTATGTTCACACTGCACGCGATATCGGTCTGGGGCGATCTAGGAAACGAACCGGTCCAGAAGACCACATCGCTAGGTGATCTTCTGGATCGGTCCTGAATATCGCTTCCTGGGCCGCTTGTCTGTTCACATTTACATTTTATACCAATCTAGCTTAGAACGATCTAGGCTGGAATGGTCTAGGAAGTGAGTGAGAAAGGGTTCCAATATCGTATTCTCAGATCAAGTTTTGCTACATCAGTCAGCATAGTAACGATTATCTAGTTTGAAGGTATAAGCCTCTATTATTCGTGGGTAACACGGTATGCAGTTCGAGACTTAGCTGACTTTACGGTCTACTGCCCACTACTATAGGCTGCTGCTGACACAGCCAGAGACCGTAGACGAATGAGGTAGTCATAGCCTGACAGAGCTAGATTCTTCAAGACTTCAGGAATTGTGGTTAAGTCTAAAATTAGAGTTTGTGCTTGCAGAATGACGATTATCAATCCCCGGTATCAATCATTTGATTTTCACTTCAACTGCTTTATTAACAGAATAAAAGCATAACAAGAAATGTTTAAGAGTTTTGATTGATAACCCTGGGATAGAATCGGAGTAATTTTATTTTGTGGATTGGATCAAATGATATTTTCCCGCTGGTGGCCGTTCTTTCCGTTTCCTAATCGATAAAAGCTGACGATAGTCTTACTTTTCTCTAAGAATAAAATCCCGAAAGATATTGGTCGACAGGATGGAAGTATTACTTAACCTGAATGATTCCAAGGGAATATGAACACAGTACGCTAACCATGCGTGACTGACATTGGGAAGAGGGAAATCTCAGCTGCATTAACCTGAATCTTTCCACCTACACATTGCGATCTCGTAAGCTGGAAGCGGAATCGTGGGCTATATACATCGATCACTATCAATAACGAACATTTCCCAAGGTAGACAGAGTACTATCAAAAACAAAAGATTCAATGAGAACGGTAATTAACTAAGCATCATGCTTATTGAGAACCTGATAAAAGTGCTTAGGAGGATACCACCAGGTTTCTCTCAGAGCCAGTGCACTTTTTCTCTGATGGTAGGATGGTAGAATGGTATAGGTTCTTATAAGATTTTCTAAGAGGATGCTGTTTGAGCCTGTTTGAGTCCCGTTGTGCATTGGGTGTATCCATTGGGTACGTGATCTTCATCGCACGGCAAGAAAGGGGAAAAGAGACATTTCGAATAGAGAAAGGAGAGGGAACGAGTATTTGAGCAGATGGTACGACCCCATAATCACCAGGCACGTAGCCACGGGGGGGGGGGGGGGGGGCACGTGCCCCCAAATTTGTTTTCTTCCAAGATTGGTTGACATTTTTTAGACCCCTCCCCAGGACGTCGATCAATTTTGTATGTGCTCCCCAAACATCAAACTCTGGCTACGGCCCTGATAATCACACCCGTCCTCTCAATCGAGAGCCTCGTTGTCTCAGTGTTACTCACCTGGTAATACCGGTACCTGGGATGAGATTAGCTATTATGAAAGTGACGCGGCTAGGAAATGAACCCAGATCACGAGTGAGGTGGCACAGTCACATGTCCAAAACTCTTGAAGGGGTATTATCTACATGAATACTTTCCACCCTGGTTTCAAATGGGTATCTGCCTGGGTAGAATGCGATAATCATTGTGGCGTGTTAAGCATTACGAGCGTCTGTAAAATGCTTGTAGAATAGCTCGAATACTCACCAGGGTGTGGTGAATGTGCATACATCGTGTGCAGGCAGATTTTATTCCGAGGGCCGGGGTAAAAATATTGTAATCTGTAAATCGTTTTAATAGAGACACTGTTTATGTATTAGATGTCATGTAAACGCCGAATATGATTTTATTATTAATTAACATAAGAAAACATAAGAAAAATCAATTAACTGAAAACAACGTATTACATCTTAGCTATAAAGTAAAGACGTACGTAAAGAAGTAGTACGTACTATCACGTAAAACATCATTATGTATTACATTTTTTGCAGAGATAAAACATCTTTATAAGTGTCCACAAGTCCGCCATGCAGGGTTTTCCAGAATCATCATTTAATCTGACAGACTTTTTCATATCGGAGACCAATCCTCAATGTCTGTCTTTGCCTGTCCATAACATTGCAGCAGAGTGTTGTAACCTCCTCACACTCTCGATACGTCTGTTTGGAGTCAGAAGGCCGTATACCTTTCTGGCTCTGAACAGATATATTTCCTGTCAGTAAGACAGTGTTAGGGCCACTTCGTGCGCATATCCATTATCACTTTTGGTTGTGCATCTTTGAGCATTGACCATGTAAGAGTACGCAAAGGTAATCTAACTTCTGACCTTTGCCTTCATTTGGACATTGCCAAGAATGTGTAGATTTCTATAGCGCACGAATACGATATAAGCTGAGCTTTAATATGTCCGGGGAAACGCCATTATCGATTTGTTTAATCATGCAACAGAAGGCCTGTCAAAACAAACAACGTTCCTGGAAACTACAAACTATGCTTCGTAAAACTACAGTTGACGTAATAATCGAACAATGGTTGCATTTCTAGGACCAAAGCCCCAATCATAATTTCTCTAATCATATGCCTAATTGAAATAAAAAAATAGACCTCGCGCTAGATCAGCGGTACTCGTAGGGAATGAAAAAATAGTTACAGTAATACAAAAAACAGTATCATTTTATAGCTCGGCGCGAAATCGGGCAGGAACTCATAGGATCTCGAGATGTATTGGTATGAGCTGGGGAAGAAACCTGGAATAACTCCGTATAGCTTGGCATGAAATCGGGAAAATATTCGGAATAGTTCGAGATAACTATGACAACTTGGCATTATTTGGGAAAAATATTCAAGATAGCTCAGGATAGCACGGCACGAACTGGGGAAACATCTCAGAATAAAGGATAGCTTATGAGCATATCCGTAATAACTCGTATGCTGACTCTCGTGCGAGTCATGTGTTTCTAAATACCAAGATCTCACAACAAATGAGAGCTTTGGAACGATCAGGACCATCTCCATTCTAAGCCGGAAGACGAAATACAGCAAAGGTCACGGCTCGAATGTTCACATCTACTACAGATAGCAAAATGTAAAACTTTGAACCTCTTCCGGGTCAGTCACTAGCAGGGTTTCTTACATTATTATAATAGTATTATCATAATTATTAATATTGTTATTATCATTATTGTTATTATTATTAGTAGTAGTAGTATTATTAGTATTATAATGATAAAAATTATTGTTTTAATAATAATTATTACTATTATCATTATTATTATCATTATCATTATTATTATTATTTTCATTATTATTATTAGTAGTAGTAGTAGTAGTAGTAGTAGTAGTAGAAGTAGTAGTAGTATTAGTAGCAGTAGTAGCAGCAGTAGAGAAGAAGTAGTAGCAGGAACAGCAGCTGCAGTAGTAGTAATTAGTAGTAGTATTTGGCATCAGTCATACTTTTGAGAGGAAAGCGAATTGGTTCACTGAAACCCTTGGATCTCTCCATATGGAAACGTTGTATCATCCGCTCAATCTGACTTGCGTGCATAGAACAAATAAGCATTTTTCCATGAAAAAGTGAATTCTAAAATGTGCGTTTCTTTCCAGCATTGGGGCGCCCGGAAGTCACTCGGGTAACATTTCATAAAGTATAATATAAAAAGACCATATGCAAATTTTCTGTACTTTTGTCGGAAAAAATACATTTATCCAGCACAATGTCGTCTCTTTTTGCGTTGGAGAAGAGCAAATAGCGAGTTTCAATCACACTTTGGCCGCTCTCGCAAGCTCTCACTCGTTTCACTGTGGTCAAGAGACTTTGGGGCAAGCGGTTATTTAATGAAAATACTAATCGTTAGCTTTCTTCTGGTATCAAACTTATTTTGATTGATTGTATAATTTTGTCGGAATAAAGGAAACAAAAATGCTCGACCCACAACTTATCAGCGTCTGAATTGACCTTTTGACCTTGAATTCCCTGATGCAAGCGCACTAATGACGTGATCTTTGCTAAATCGGTGTCTTTTATCGTAAAATGCGACACTTTCACAATGTTTATACATCTTTTTTTAATTATTAGTAAGATATAACATATTTTTTCTAATATCACTGAAGTTTTGGGTTTTATTTAATGAGTAATTTTAAAATAAGAGCCATTTTACTGTTTTAATTTACTGGATCGTACCATTAAAGTTGCAGGGTAGAAAGATGCATTTTCCAACCGCGCCAAATTTAATTTACGTTGCGACATTCTGTTAAATGGGTTCGGGTTGTTAAGAATCCACTGCTTTCTGCTCCAACAAACATCCACATGCGGAGTCGTTTATCAACTAAATTATTCAAATTTATGGATGCTTCCTAGCTTCCCAGGTGTTTGTGTTGCTGTTGAAGCATTTCATTCACCTGCTATCATTCTTTGTACTCCAATTGCCAGAACGCAAATTTCATTTTGGTCTTATAGTTTCATCGGAGTCGTTTATCATTATGTATTCAAATGAATGCTTCCTCCCGGGGTGTTTGTGGTGTTTATGCATTTCATTCACCTGTTATTATTCTTTGTACTCCAATTGTTAGAATACAAAATACATTTTGGTTTTTATAGTTTCATGCAATAAGTAAGTCAATAAAAGAGTATGTTCTGCACAATAAAAACAATGTGTGTCCCTATTGTACAATGTAATGTGTCCCCTCATTTTGTAATAGTTAATTTACCCATTCACATAATTGAACTACCTGCCCGATGAAGCCAGTGGCCTGTGACCCCTGAGCACTCAACACCGTGTGGGAGTCGGTTCGTGCTCAAATTCTTTTATGTGACAAATACAAGCAAACGTTTCCATATGTCCCCGTTATAACTGTCCAGGTAGACCACTACGACGGGTTTACCCCTGCACTTATACAAATAGTGCGATGGGTTGTTTACGTGCAAAGTTGGTGACTCTCCTCCACGCGGGACCTCTATTTAACGTCCTATCCGAGGGACGGTGTGTTTTCACTATAAACTAGCCTTTGTTTATGAATTCGCCTGGGTTGGATTGGAACCTACGATTTCTGGTTTGACAGGTAGACGCTTTACCGACTGAGCCAACCTGCCCGAGTAAGTTGTATACCTCAATGCATAAGGGCAAATGTTATTCAGCATTGATAATTATATTTCTCTCCCCCTCTCCCCCTCCCTGTGTCATTTGTTTTGTATAGGGGAAGGGGTATTTAATGTACCTTAACTACACCGAGTACTGTCGAATAGTTCAAAGTATCCCTAATGCGTGTTGTAAAACAATTTATATTGGAAATTAAATACGGTGTTCCCCCTTCACGAATTTCCAGGAATCCTGCGATGCCGGGTCGAAACCTGGCGAAGACATCGTACTCTGAGCACTGAGCTCGGTATCTTCCGTACAAACAAGGCAGTCAAACACTTCCACAGTGTTTGCATCTACGATGTCAATGCAAAGTTTACCATTTCCCCAAGACTACTCGCTTTCTAGGTCGTTTGTCTATATGACTGCCTCATGTCGGTCTTATTATCACTTTGTTTCTCATTCGCCTTTGTATCACTCCCACCATCTCGACAGACTTTCGTGAAGCTTTCACATCATCCTGCTTTTATTCCTGTATTAGCATCTAGAAACAATTATAATTGACATGTATAACTCTTTCTCTTCTCAATGTCTACTACCTCAGACGAAATGCGTATTGTCTCGGCATTCGCATTTATATCAATTGATAAGATCTAATCTTGGATCAGCCTATTCCAATAATACCGCTGCCCTTTAAATCCCCTGCCATTTGAATCCCCCATCTCCAATTTGTAAAGATTGTTTGTTAGTTCTTCGCCCGAGTATCCCATCATTCATGACTCGCTTTGTCTGTTCCGGGACTTGATTTCCAACATCACCGTTAACCAAGATGACAGGCCAAGGTGTGTTCCCATTATCTGACAGAACTATATCGTAGAATTTGGATACTGGACAGAGATGGAGCAGGTATCCTGATTTAAAACATTCTATTAAGATGGGGCTTTCTAGATGATTTGATTGCGGAATGTGGAGCAACGGGATATGAAATGCTGAAACGGATGGCTAAAGACCGAAGTACTTGGAGAGACACTTGAAGTAGAACTCTGATTGGGTCACTGAACCTGTCATAAACTGACAGATCACTATTGGTGATTAAGATGAGGGGCGTATAGCTACGGGCCACAAATGGGAGCTTGACCCCCCTCAAATGGTGGGAAAGGGTGGAAGAGAGAGAGAGAGAGAGTAAAGGGGATGCATAGGAAGGAAATGCTAAAAGAAAAAGATATGGGGTTTCACAAACTTTCTCATTATTTTGATGGCCTTGTTCCCTCACATTCCATCCTTCCTACTGTAAAAGTGGTTCCTCCCCCTAAGAAAAAATAGTTATTTAAAAAAAAATGCTAGACCCACTCTACGCCACTGTTTCAGATAATATTCCGGAAGTCTCTTTCGGCGATAATATTTTCAAAATATTGCCTTTGGGCCTTTAAAATATTTTGAAATTGTCTCGTGTCTCGTATGAAATTCCATGCCTTTCGAAATTAGTCACTAATGTAATATTTCGTCCTAGCCCTTCGAGGAGGCACCTGTTTATCCTCGAACTCTGGCAAGATAACAACTAAAGCGCTAATTGGTATCCCTCTGGTGCATCTCCTCGCTGCAAGCAATTCAGAAGTATTTCGCTATCAAGTCTTTTCATTTCAGGAGCTTCTCACATTTCTGAGACATCATTTAAGATTGAGATTTGTATCGATTTGTACTCAAGTATGTAAATCAAAACGTTTTCTGATGAATGCAAGATTATGACACAAAAACATGATGTCTGGCATTTATTTATAGAGGTGTCGTGGTCGAGTGGATATGTCACCGGACTGTGGATCCCAAGGTCCGTGGTCAAAGTCCAGCCGCGGCATTAATGTCCTTTGGCAAGACATCGATCTACATTTGCCACTCTCCACCCAGGTGTTTAATGGGTACCTGGTAGGATGCGAAAGCTAATGTGGTTAGATGAGCAAGGGTGCGCCTCTTAAAATGACGCCTGGCTGGAATCTCCCCAGGCAGTGGAGAATGTGCATATATTGTGTGCGGGTAAGCCTGAATTCGATGACCAGGGTAATAATATATATCTGTAAGGCGCTTTGAGAGGACCTGCGGTCCTGAAAAGCCTATTTAAGAACAAACTTTTATTATTATTATTGAAGGTAGCTAAAAAAAGTCTTCGCGTTAACTCTAAAGCAGTTTGACATTCTATAATTTGATGAGAGTAACCACGTTGTTAGACATGATAACTATCTCTGCATCAGTAGTGTGTCTCCTTTAGCTTTGTATTTGAATTGTGATTGTATTTAGCAAAAAAATAGAAAAATATATTGAATGCGCTGCTATTTCAGCCACAGACGAGAGCAAGGAAACGAGACGAGAGCGATGGAGAGCGAGGAAGGTGATAGTGAATATCTGAACTCCCAGTTTCCACCGTGCACTTCGAAATATTTTGAATTGCTGCCGGAACAATTGATTTCCTTCAAACCAACCGTACTTCCATAATGACGACAATCTTGATTTGTTTTCTACCGCAAGTTCAGCATGGCAGATATAACATGAAACTATTTATAACATGGCTTTACATATTTCATTTTCAAAGAGGCCCACCAAAAGAAGATATATTTGGTTTAAAACTTTTGCAAGGCACCATACATGGGTTGATATTATTTTACTCAAGGCATACATGTGTTTAAGCCATTTTCCCTTGCAACCTGTTAGAATCAAAGCTGACAATATGTCAACACTATAATGCATTAAGCATTGAACTCATGGTGCACCTAATATTGCGGTTATCATCAGCCACGCCTTCTCATCGACACGACCACTTCTTTGGTCAGGCATGGATATTCAATGAACAAATTTAACCTGGTTTTTTCATACATTTATTTAATCTTGATGAGTTTGTTCAAAGGGAAGGAAACTGCACAAGCACGAGGACTCACTGTGATTAGGTTAGCGTGTGTCAGAAACAATATTAGGCGATGAATTTAGAATGCTTGCCTACACGTTTCTTACATGACGTTAACATGTGGGTGTTGATCTAATAACCTTCAAAGTGTTTAAATAATTCATGGTTTCTAGGTGGGTGAACACCTCTCATCGTCTCCACCACCTCGGTCATATTATGGTAAAAAGGAATAAATTGTATTTTATGAGGATTCATGAAACAATCCCGCAGAAACCACTCAAGACATCTCAAATGGCTCAGGACCATGACAAGTTACATGGGAAAAGATTTCAGATTAGACTCTCTACGGGAATGAACTTGGAGTGACCAGGAGTTAACTTCCGTACTTGTGCATGGGTTTCGATCGTCTACTATTGCTTTTAACTATATTGAACCAGTAATTTCACCATATGAGCTTTCCATATCTTTATTTTGCAATACAATATGGAAACTGATATATACTAAATGAATTTTGGAATTCCACAGATACAGAGGAAAATACTTTTTTTCTTCGGTCCCTTCCAAGCAAACCAGTAAAACTGGTAACTGCATCCAATATTCTTTTTACAAAAATGAAAAATATTGTACTTTGTCAATTCTTTCTTTAAACCATTTCTAAAACGTATACGCTAATTATTGACGGATTTTATTCACTCCCTAATAAATTTGAATTCAAGGTCAAAGAATTGAAACATTTTTTGTTTTCCTCAGTCGCCGTAATATTGCATAGAATTCCCGATAATACCCGTCGACTGACAATTTTTAAAGGACAAAAAATGCTCGTTTTTTTTTCTTAAGAGGCCGGTCATCCAATTCTACGAATGATTATTATCTTTTGACCTTCTGCGTGTGTACGAATTTGGAAGATAATTTCGATGAGGAAAATAACGCACTTGTTTTTGTCAAAATATTGCCAGTCATGCTGTCGTATTCGCAACTAAAATGTGTTTCATGACAGAAATATATGTGTACAGAAATTTTTGATAAGTTTATGTTTGTGTAGTGACCATTGACTCAGGTGATCACCATAATCTATGATGCATAAGCTTAATACACGTTCTCATTTCAACATTAGAAGCACATGAATCGCAGAGAAGAACCGTTATGGTGTTTTTTTAAGAGAGAAAAGAGAATTATCTTGTATCAAATACTTCTGATATTTTGATAAGATCAGAACAAAAAAATGTTTTGGCAATTTCTGAAGACGACCTTGATTCTTGAAATAGGAAAAGGATGAAATTAATGTTTGCCAAGTTTTTATTTGGAAAGATGTCATTCGAAAGTCTTACGGCATCTACAGCTGAATCTCAATTGTTTATCTATATGGAATACCCATGATCATCTCTCAACTTCCAATTTCGCCATGTAATCAAAATGATGTCTTAACGTGATCATGCTGTCAATTCTTAATGTAATCCTATCCCCTAGTAGAAATAAATAGAGCTGTTACCATGTTCGAATGTGACAGACACGTACACTACTTTCATGAATGTAATGCGATATTATTACCATCTCATATTAGGAGAAACTTGATGAGATTTGTAGTAAGTAGAATTATATGCTTTTGTAAATAGGTTAATTCAAATACCCTTATTTAAACACGAACCTATGAACCGGGACCTACATAATACAAGCTTTGCTTTTTAGTAGATCCCCACTTTATTGATTGATTTATATGATTTTATTCTCTGTTATAACTAGTATCATGTACATTATGTTTTCTATATTGTATGTTTAGTTATAATAATTACCATTGTTCATTATGTTCAATTATGTTTTTTTTTGATAAAGTGAAATAAATAAACTTAAAACTTGAAACTTGAAAAGCATTCTCATGTCCTTGTGAACGAAATACTAAGAAATTGGGCACTTAAGAAACACCCCCGAAGTGATGACTTACAAACAAGTTTGATAGCAGATATCCTTAGAAGAAGACAAAATATGCCTATGTATACTACATGTATATAAATCTAATTCTGTATTTCTGAGCCAGATATTTATATCTTTGTAACCATGGTAACATATACCCTTGTTATTTGTGTATATTACAATATCACAGGTGGCTAATTCCTTCTATCCTTTATCACTAAGCTATTTAAGTCTTAATACTTCGTAAATTGAAATGAGCCCCCGGCAGCAGTCTTTTATAAAACGACTTTAAATTGGAATTACTTTGCTATAATTAAGAAATATATAGTTATTAATATCACATACACTCAAAAGAATATGGGACTATATGCATGTTCAACCAGTGCAACTTCATACTAATTATTTGCTATTGATATGAAAGATTTCACCTATTTAAAAACTGTATTAATTATAATTTGTTTTAAATGTTATTAGAACTACTAGTGTGTAATTTCCTTTCATTTGGGTCTACTCTTTTTTGTATTCCAACTTTGTGAGTGAAAGAAACAAATAATGTATTCGATATTCACTATAATCCAGAACACCTGTCTAATTTTCTTTCTAATCAGAATCTGCGATGTCGAATTTGAAATGGCTATACGCAAAGTTGTTTACAGCCCCCGTGTGTTGTGATGTGTCCAGTTAAAAATAGCTATCCTTGATCAGCATTACCAAACAGTGTGGTTCGATGGTTTGATGCAACCGAGCAGATCTAACATTCGCTACTTTGATGTAACCTGAAACATTCGTGTTTGTCTTCTTCCTAGTAATACGTAGAGTGAAGCGTTGCTAGTTATTCATGAGCCTCGTGGATTCAGAACCTTTTGCACAGCTGGAGACACAGTCATGCTGTCATAGAGTTACAGGGGAGGTTCGGGAGGCTGCTGAAATAGAGATGCTTAATTCTTTCTATCACTTGTTAAAAACCTTCACTAGCGTTTTTCCTTGCCACTTTTATATTACCCTTCACTATACCTTAAATTATAATTTTTTCAAACCGTCTTATACAGTAGTTTTAATATTGCTTACAAAACTTCGACACTTTGGCATTTCAAATTTACTTTAAGTAATATATTAAATTTTGTAGAGAAAGTTCGCTTTTTTGGACAAAGCTATAAATAATATAAATTGTATTTTATCACACACATTTTATCACACGTACACCAATACGCACGCACACACGCACCCACAACACAACACAATTATATAGGGCGTCACCCTGCCATTCCAAAGCGCCTTACTCTGGTAATGTATTTCAAAAGGCGTCATGAAATGGTAGGTGTAATAGCCTACACCAGGAGCATTGCTTTTCTCTTATTTAAGTCCTAGTACGTAACTTTGAACTTGACAATCTTCAAACGAGTTTGATGTCAGGATCAATATTTAACTTATTATTCATTAAAAACATTTTTTTTGTAATAGGCCTGTCTTGAAGCTTGAAGAAGGAAAAGAGATATAGTTATACTGAATGTCACCAACCACTCGATTCATAACAGAACTGAATTGAAAGGCCGGAAATATATCTTTAACACGTTGGCTCTGCAACACTATTCATCATATCTCGTATGGATTCGTTAACTTCCCTCCTTTTAATGGAAAGCTGTGGGTTGTTATCAGTGGCGTACGCAGGATTTTTTCAAGGGGGGAGGGGGGGGGGGGTAAGGTCACCTTTTTTAGGTCAGCCATTGGTATATATATATATATATATTTCTTTTTTAATTAAACATACCTAATACATACAAATAAAAAAAACTCAAGGGGGGTTTAACCCCAAAATCCCCCCCCCCCCCCCCCCCCCTGCGTACGCGCCTGGTTGTTATCTATGCGAGGATTTTATTGTAACTCGATATCCATCGCTTAAGGGATGTGCAAGACAACGTTCCACAATAATATCGTAATAGTTAGAAAATAGTTATCAGTTTCACGTGCTTTGAAAAAGCGTTCACGATCTAAATAGTTTATGATTTGTGGAGTCTGTTTCACAATGAGGGAGCTGCTGACCTAATTTTTGATATTTCCATGATAGCACTGTTTTGGTGCCTCGGAAAGTAGATTCATTCGAATGAGTATGACAACATTTATGGCATCGCTAGGACCTGAAGTTGAGGTTTCTTGCTATTTGTGGATATGTCATGGGATAGTGGTTCAATCACTTGACTCCCAATCGAATGGTTGGTGGTTCGAATCCCAACCCAGCACTAAAACATTTAGGCAATACATAAACCCACATTAAATATGTCGCCACCCTCCACCCTGGCACAAATGGATACCTGGCAATTGTTGAGGTTATGATAATTGCGGGGCCCGCATGGAGAGCAGTTTCAATACTGATGTGGCAAACTTGGGTAAATAAGAATAAATTATTAACCAATTGATATCATCTTTAATTTAGTTCCCTGGAATAGTTTAATAAACAATGAATGTGACCGAGCACTACATTAATAATGACATTAGGTCTACCGAGTCCACTTTCCACACTTAATGTGCAGTTTCAGTTCTGAGTAATCATACCGTTCCCATGGCGATCCGGAGGAGGACAATGTGTCTCTCACAGGAGCAGATAGGACATTGCTCTTTAGTGAACCTGATTGAACTTCATCTATAAACCAGGGGGGTGTTTCACAAAGATTCTAAGTCGAACTTAACTCTAAGTTGGACTTAAAAGTTATGGAGAGCCATTTGTAGCCTTAAATTAAAATATATTCAAAAGCGAAAAATCAAGTATTTTAGACTTTCCATAAATTCCACATCAAGAACATGAAATCTCCTATGATAATAGAAAATACAAATGATTTGAATCAACATTTTATGCCTTTTAAAATAACTTTTACAAAATATTTTCAAGGATGCTAATGGCTTTCCATAACTTTTAAGTCCAACTTAGAGATAAGTTCTACTTAGGATCTTTGTGAAACACCTCCCAGGCGTGTCGCACATCTCACATCTTATAACTAGAACGGAAGAGTTAGGCGCCGAAACCATGTGAACAGCCATGGTGAGCCATGATGGCTGATTAACGAGTTCCCTCGCGAGGGATACTCTTTCTTAAAGGTATTACAAAGTTTTGGGAAATTTTGAAAAATGGGTGGATAGTGATTCTTTACAATTTTAATATATTTGGATGCCCCTGTGGATGTATTAAAAACACCAGAAATGTTAGCCCCTAAAACACTTCCGCTTAAAGATATAAAGATTTACCGGTGCTCCCGGTAAATTTTGATAAATTTCAAATAGCTCCTACGGCCGTGCAATAGCTGCGAAGATGAAAATCTCAGAGTATGTAGTTGTGGTATATAATTTCCGAACGAGAATAGCTAATCAGTCAATTTTAATCAATAAACATTGTTTTATAGCTTAATTAATATCTTGACCTTGAGAGGGAGCTATTCAACAAAAAGTGTTTATTATTTACAATTTCATAACTTTAGAGTCGATTTCGACCGCGACAACGATCACTGAATATTGTAGGATCGTATATGCTTCCAATATGTTCATTTGAACTAAATTCATGACCACATACCAAAACTTTGTATAACCTTTAATGACCTAAAAGAGATCACTGACGGCAAAAGAATAGAGGGGAAATGGGCTGGGCTCTTTGACTATACTATGGGACCTCAACTTGTCTGGTTTACTGAGATGAGTTTTTAGGGCAAACGAGGGGAATAATATTTCTAACACCCTTAAAACGTTGTCTTGGCTTAACTCAGGCTTAATTATAGCTTCCATCATCTCAGATGTTATTTGATACTAACTCCTCCTCCTTCCTGTCTCTGTACGTTATACACTCAAATGCTGACGGCAGAGAGGATTGAGAGTGGTGGATTGTCTTGTATTATAATCGTTGGATTTGATCATCTAAATTGTGATTTATTGGCTGTGTAATTGTAATTAATTAAGTACCATTTATACCGATTTATACCGATTACTAAAACTAGACCGTCTGAATGAGCGATGGACAAAACACCTAGCTTGTATTATGTACCGATCAATTCACCAACTCTGCCCAACCTATCTTAGCAACAACAAAAAAATCCACCAATCAAAATATAATACAAGATCTGGCCCACGTAAATTGAAACTTTCCCAACCCAAAACAAATTACGGTAAACGATCACTTGCCTATCGAGGTTCAAAGCTGTGGAATTCACTTAGTACCATCGCTCAATCAATAGTCTCAATTCAAGCATTTAAACACTTCCTTCAGGGTAACCCCATCAGATGATTTGTTTTATTATGTTTTGATTGTTTTATACTGAACAATTTTATATTTGGTTTTCTCTCTCGCCTCTCTATTCCTTGTTTCTTTCTTTCCCCTATCCTGCACATTTCTGTTTATCTTAATGTATATATAATAATTTTGTTTGTTTTTGTTTGCTTGTTTATCATTGTAATCATATTTCAAATGTATTTTATCAACAATTTGTATTTTTATCTTGTGGATGGACCCCTTTGAAGACCAACTTTTAGCTGAAAAGGGTGATCCTTCTCATATGTGGAAAATAAATAAATAAAAAAATAAAAAAAACATTGTTAATATTACTAGTAGATAACTCAGACATTCAAAAAGTAGGCCTACATTCGAAACATATTTAGTCTGAAGTAAAAAGCTATTTTTATTGTGATATCCCATCTTATTTATTCTCGTGACGGGATTATTTATCTCAGTCATGTCATCTACTACCCTGCTATCTCAATATGCTCTTTCAATGTCTGAAAATATGGAGTTAGCTTGATGGATGATATAATTTGCGAGACTAGCAAGACGCGTCTGTCATTTTGGGAAAGTACAACGTAGAATATCAAACTCTGGTCTGTATGGTCGATGTTGTAAGAGCCATCAATTCAATTCAAATTAAGTTCAAAGTTTATTCAACACTCTTCATAAAAACATTTAAAACATACACATACGGGATGGAATGATAAAAGCAAAAGAACAAGATAGTTATAAAAACTACGATGGCAATTTATGAGAGCATTTGGTAAAGGCAGAAAAAAGGGATTCCTTATGAAAGACTAGCCCTCAACACACACATGCAGGGATAAAAAATAAAAAAATACCATCATGTACAATCGAAGTTACACATTTACTTTACAAAAGTGTCAAAGCTGCCAATCTATTTCACTAATTATTATACTTATATACTTATTTAACAACAATTGTTTATATTTCATTTTTGAAAAGATTGAGCAAAATGAATATGTTCCTCCATTGACTCAAACGACTTTTCAAATGAACTGTCTGTCTCTCAACTTGATTACGATATCACATGCCGACAGTGATAGTGCTATAGACCTTCTACACACATCCATCACCTATCAGAGCCATAATGCAATGTTGCAAATTAGATCTAGAGTTGACCTTCAAGGGGAGTCTACATCACCCTTACATTCATAGACCAATAAAAGATTGGCATGTCAAATTATGACATCAAAAACCTCACCCCCACCAAGACCATGCGTGACTCTATAATATCTCCGCATATGAGAACAGTTGGAAGGCCTCGTTGCTTGGGAACGGTATTCATCTATTCGTTTTGATTGTACGCTCCAGTTCAGATTCATTATAATTTCTTTCTTGTTTCAAAACTTGATTAACACTCAAGGTTATCCAGCAAGTTTGTTTATTTTTGTCATTATCTAATTTGGAAATTGTTACAGTCCTGTACTTTACCAATTACACACCACGCGATTCGTGAGTGCAATGATAATGAGTAGGTCATGGCTCATCAGAGTGAACGATTGTCTATTTTCACTTTATTTATTTTCGATCATCTGCTTGAGCAAACACGAATAATTGTTTTATAATTGTCTGAATTTCTCTTTTATCTTTCATTTCATCACTCATTTCCGACTACCAAAGAACTCTTTGTGTTGCTTTCAAGCTCATTTCATCCTTCTTGTGCTCCGTAACATTTACCTGTGCCCACCCCTGATGGTCTTCTCTATAGTTATTAGTCCTCTCGGCTGTGAAAGAAAATATGTACTATTTGTTTCAGTATCGAGGGTGTTGGAAGGGTTTATCATCTTATTCCACGTCACCTTTATCCTCTCCCTGTCTTGATTTTATTTCCTCTCCCTCCCTCTTTTCTTTGACATCCAAATAGGGGGGGGGGGCATGAAGCCTCGTACCCTCGTAGAAACTCATCAATGGTAATGTGTGTTTTTTTTTCTCACTTTTTAAGTCGAATTAGAAAACAAAAACAATTTGTCAATGAATATTTAACATTCAAATCCACAGAATACGATTTATGCACCAAATATTTTACATCTATGGGGCACCTTTCCATTATATGTTTGAAAGTAATTCTCTATGAAAAAACCGAAACATTTCTTCTTGAATTTCTCGTTATAGCCTCTATACATTTGTACTTAAAAGTCCTAAAATTGAATTTCTTTCATCGCACCAGAATGAAAAGCTCTGATGACTGCATGTATACAGAAGCTATCAAGGGCGTAGCCAGGATTTTTTTAAGATGAGGTTTTTTTTCCCCTCCCAAATCGTGAAAAAATATTTTGCGGCGAATCAGCAGGGGGGGGGGGGGGTAGGCACTACTTTTGTTTTGCTCAACGGCCCTCAACATCCACCCCTTCCCCCCTTGAGCAACAACAACAAAATACATTTTCTTTACTTTTTTTACTTTTTTGCCTTAGGGGGGGGGGGTCAGAGATAAACACAGACAGGGGGTGTTTGAAAACCCAAAACACCTCTCGCTACGCCAATAGAAGCTATACAGTTTGTTACAGTGCCACTCAGTACCCTGTCCTTCTATGTTATGCGGCATCACGATACCAATCATGATACCAATCAGCCGCTTGGAGGCGGAGTTCTTTTCTTCTTTCAAACCGGTCCTTTGAGCGTGTAAATCGCTTTCAGGAGATCACGGTTAAAAAACTATTGTTTCTTCACTGAAAGTCAAAAATGACTTACGTCATCAAGGTACTAGTTCATAATATATTGACAAACTTGTTGAACAATGTTGATGATGGACTTATGGTCGCTATAGCAACGCTATCAAGCTGTACTCTCGAGATGTGCTTTGAATGCGAGCGTGTAAACATCAAAGGTAAAGAGGTATAATGATATTGATAATAAAGGGAAATTTTTGATTGGTTTTAGGTAACCAAATTGTGCTTGGAATATTCCAATCAAGAATCCTAACTTAAAGGCCCACTGTACTATTTGTAGCTACTTACTCCCTCTATATAGAAATGATATAGTAATGATAACATGAAGACTAATATTTTTTTAAGATAACAAAGAGGGGAATAGTAGATGAAGAGAAAGAATCTTATTTGTTAACAGTATGAGAGTAAACAATACCCAAATCAATAAATCATTTTGTGAACATAAAATCCAAAGAACATGAATGCACATATCCCTCATACGGCAAGATATTGTTATTAAATACCAATTGATACCAAAGCGTCGGATTATTTGCTTTCTTAACGAATTTGCTCAATAATCACCAACAAAAACAATTATAAGAATATCATAATAAACAGCAAAATATAATCATGCACTGTTCCGGAATCTGAATTAAGCTTATAACGAAGCATATGTTGTTGCACTTGTTCTTGTTGTTGTTTTTCATTCAATACATCTATCTATCTTTCCATTCGAAGCACGATTGTTCTCCCCCTATAGTCATCTTAATTGAAAACATGCTCGTCATCCAATACCAGAATAAAAGCCTACTCCATCTCATTCTCTCTTGAGCGACCATTATTCTAATAGACCAGATGAGCTTCCCCAATCCTCCGACTTCAATCACTATAATGTACCAATGTTTATCATTCCATGATCATAGAATATTCCAGATTGTAAACATTGGAGCTCACGAGACCGCACTGCAATTATAATCAATCTCCATGTTTCTTTGAATAGGTTATGAAATAGAGAGAACATAAATGAATCTTGTCAATCTTTTTTTAAACTTTGCTCAGTTTATTATCTTTAGAAACTATATTACAGAATGTTTTGGAAGTGAAAAGCACAGGATACATGCTGTTTATTTGATAAAAGAATTAAAGGTAGAAATTCGCACCTATCTCAATATGAAATGAAATCAAAAGAAATTCGATACAAACGAAGTAACAACAAATGTTTTCGTTATTTTTGTTTGTGATTATGTCACATTAGTTTCATGTTTTGTACTTTATATGATATGTTACAATAATATTGCATGAATTCTGTAAATAAACACTGTTGTAAATAGCTGTTATTTTATGATATGAACAAATAAAGTCTATCGAAAGACGACAAATAGAAACAAAAATCAATCTCCATGTTATATTCATTGCCATGACAAGAAATGTTATCATTATTTAAAAACAAAGTAGATAGTTTTTAGAATGCTTTTTAGCTACCAATTTTAGGTTAGAACGGGACAATTTACCATTTTGGGGTTTTGACAATAAATTTTCCCACAATATTAGATACTTGAGGGAGTAAACTAAAATATTAGGATATTAGTAATAGCACTATGATATAGAACAATAGCAACGACACAAATAAAAACACGAAAGTCCCGTCTGTGTGCTACACATCACACAAAAATACTTCATTTTAAACTGACCAGTGTTTTTTTTCTCTCCGTTCAGATTTACAATCAAATTGTTAAAATGATGAAAAAGGCCCAACGAAAAGCTAAACTGTTAAAGGAGTTACAACATCTTGACATAATTATTCTTTCTGCCTTTTCTTCATTTCAAAACATTAATGAGTTAGAACAATTAATGTTATGCTTCCGCCTTTACGATCTGAGGGAAGTCATAAATCAGACATCCAACCATTTTTAGATCACATACTGGGATGTCTTACAACCATTTATAACCACCCGAGATAAATTTGAATGATTGTCAGAAAGGAAGAAAACATGTTTTGCCATCATATCCATTACGTCATACGATAGATGCTTATACATAGCATTAATTCCTGTAATGGGTAACGGCTCATACCTTTCGTAGTTCTCGGTAACCTCGACGTTCTATAGAATAAATTACAGGGCCGTGACAATACTTAAAACATTATAATGTTAATGAGTATATCCGGAATACAAATTTGTCCGGTATGCATTCTAGATAGAAAATACACAGATGTACTTAAAAGCTCTTCAAAAGAAAACAAAACAAAAGAAGCATTTAAAATAGGAAGAGACTCGAGAGACTTAAAAAGACAGGGAGTATGAAGTAAGGTGAAGGACGAAATCAGAAGGAGATTTGACACCTCCCACTCCCTCCCCCGCTCGGTTTATAATCGCTTTCCAAATCCTGCGAAGCCCTAAGGGGTAGTTGTCCTATAGGGGGTAGTTGACTGGGGGTGGTTATCTGGGGGTGGATGACCAGGGGGTAGGTGTCCGGATACGCACAATGTGATATGCGCTTTGTAGAACTGTATATTATTATGAAAGAACATAAACTAAACATTCTTATTTCTCAGTAGACGAGTATTATAATTATAGAGGAGCCTTGATTCACACAGCTCTTAATTAATTTTCCTTTTTTCTCATTCAAATTACTGCGAGAGTTATATATAAAAGCGGAATATTATTATTATAATTATCATTATCATCTCCACTTAAATGTGAAAATAGTAGCTTCTTGCTCTCTGAGCAACGAAGAATAAATAATGAAAAAGCTTCATGAATATATTGAAAATTGGCTTTTCTTGTGTCGTGCTTACACATTATATTATTCTGTATGAATGAATATAATATAAACATGTAGGGTTCTATCAGTTTGTTTCGTATGAATTATAATTTCTGTTTTGTTTGATAAATTGGATTTAACTTCTATTGTTGAGATTAGATTGATGAACCTATTCCAATTATAGTGTGTATTGTCATGTTTATCATGATGGCCGGCTGGTATGTCTTTGCCAGCAAGCACTTACCATAAATGTATTCTTCTCAGTACCAAGGTTGGTCATAACCATTAATTTTGTCACGACTTTATATTTTCCTTTCCCGATAAATTCTGTTTTGAAAACTACTGTATTGTTTAGACTATACCCTGGATGGTTAGACCACATTGCATCCACTTACACTGGTCGATGAAATTGACTTCTAAACACGTCTAAAATCAATATTTTATTCTGTCGAAGAACCTCAGATGTGAGTTTTCCGTCAGGGTACCATTACGCAGACTATCTGCGCACCTAAAATTTCGTTTAAAATTGACAAGAATTATCTATTGTATTCCGCTCATTCTTGATCTCATCTTATTCCTTAAATTCTAGAGAATAAGTGTGCCCACAATATTGTCAAAATGCGAGCAAGAAAAATATTTTCACAAAAATAGACTGCGGTGTTATTTTACATTGAAAACAAGGTTCCCATGTCTGCGCACTTCGGTATAGCATTTCAAGGCTTGAGGGTGAAAAGTATAAAATATTTCTCACTCCTTTCATGTTTTTATTTTGTTAATGGCTATAATGGAGTTATATATTTTGTGTTGGTTGCGTGCTTTGATTTTATATAAGAATCGTGCATTTACTTGTATGCACATAAAAGGGCGCCGCGCAGACATGGGCACTCTCGCCATACTTGGAAGACGTATCACTGAGTTGGCTAAAACAGAGACGGATTGATCATTTTCATTTTTTCGGAGGTTTCTTGGTCGAGTGGATACGTGACCGGACTGTGGATCATGGTGTTCACGGTTCCATTCCTACCGCAGCACTAACGTCCTTTGGGAAGACATTAATCTACATTTACCACTTTCCAATCAAGTGTAGTAAAAGATTACCTGGTATAGGAACGTATTCCTTGAATGCTTTGAGCGCTTTAGAGGCAGCTTAGCTAGAGCCAGGGTGTTGATAGTACACAGAACGCGCCTTGAGTATCCCCGGAGATGGAATTGTGCGCAATATGAGTATAGCTTTTATTGCTACCTGTATTTAGAAAAAGAAAGAAACAAAAATCATTATTGTGATACCCCAATCGGCATACTCCGTTTTGTGTTCGTTGACCATGCAGTGTGAACTATCTCAGCGTGAGTGATTTACTCTCGGTTATAACCAACTGGCCTGGTAATCCATACCTGGAGAAAAAATAATAATGTTACTCATATCGTAGCCCGCCCTCTATTTACTGGAGCGTGGAGCAATGATATTTTGTTGTCAGTCTGGTGTATGGAAGCAGCAGTGTGTATGATTCGAGCTCTCACTCGTCCATACCAGTTACCACACCTTTATACCCCACCATTGCGTATGATCGATTGGCCGATGGGGTACTCTACCCTCAATTGAAGTGCACTTGATTGGAGTCTGACGATTCATGGTGCGTATCTATGCATGCATATCATTAAAGGTATTAAAGCATAGGAATCCGCCAATGTTAGAGGCCTTCCAGTTCTCCGCAAACCTCATCATTATGGTCATGATGTGTAATAAAATCTATCATCTTATCTTTTTACCTTCCCCCTTCGTATTCCCACAATTCTGAATATTAGGAGCACATCTGGCCCTGGTGAATGTTCTGCAGACCGTGTTTATCTCTCTGATACCGACCGCAAAATTATACCGTCGGTATTTCTATAGATCAATCATATCACTGGTTCATTGTTTGTTATGATTAGTTTTTATCCAGTCATTAGTATCATCAGTGGGCATAGCATCAACACAATTAGCAAGAACGTAACTGTAGGTCATCAATGAGCATAGGATGATTAGCCGTTGACTGATTACTTGTCTGCATTATGTTCCTGTTTACACCGACACTAATACAATTATTTAGAGACTATGTGTGGCATGATCAAGGGACCTGCTCACTTATTATGGTCATTAAATGTTGTGAATACCTTCATTATATACGGGGTATATTCATCGTAATAGTGGGATTGAGGGGTTTTCCCGCAAGTCCGGTCTGTATTATGGATTGATCAGTAGAGCGGGCTGTTGGCATCGTAATTCCCGAGCCGATTATTACCGTCCGGTTGGACATGTTGGATGGAGAGCCGTTGATACAAAACGACACAAACTGACTTGACCTTTTTACTCCTCCCAGCCCTCCTTTTCATTTGAAGTTCGGAGTTTACAAAAAAAAAAGGTGGCATGCTTGGATCTATCGAAATGTTCTTCTCGAGTCTCAAGCCTGGTCCAGTACAGGACGCAGGATCTGGCCTTGGCGTTGAATCCTAACCGTTTCGTGTTTGTTTGTTTGTTTGTTTGTTGTGGGGGGGGGGGGGAGTATTCAGGTATCTTAGAGGAGACAGACCAAAAGATGCTCCATCTTCTTATCCTCCCCACTACGTAACCAAGATTATATCACAATAAAGCGTTAGCACTAACGGCTCTTCGTTTAGAAAAACCGCCTTGTATAGCCTTAACATACAGCCATCTCCCGTAGATTTGAGAAGAGTGCTGCGTACCCAGGTTCATGTTGATTGAACCTCTCGAAGGAAAATCTCAAGAACTCTCGTATTATCTGACCGATAAGTCTCTATCGATTACTGTCTATATATTGTAGTTTCTATTGTGAGACTGTTGGTTAGGTGAAATGTATCACTCTTTAATAAGAAAAGAAAAGAGGTAGTTTCGGAGAGTTTTGGAATGTAAATGGATAACTCTTATTCTTAGTCAAATTTAATTGCTTTTTTTTTCCCTTCTCAGGGCTGTTGCCAAGTCAAATGTCCTTATGTTTGAGAAGTATTTAAGCTTAGAACTACATGCGTCTCAAGAATGTTATTTTTTTTTTGTTTATCTGTGAAATTTAATATTCTTAGAACACGTCCATCAATTGGTGAAATTGAAATTCCAGTTGCTTCAAAAGCCTTAAAGGAATAGATTGTCAAGCATATCTTTTCTGTGTGACTAAGAAAGATGAAAATAAACAGAGTGAAAAGGGCGCATAGTAGAAGGTTATGTGGATAATTCTTATCCTAAATCCAAATTTAAATACATTGGTTGTTCCCAGGTGTACTTACCAGCTGCACGTTTTTCATGGTGGTATTTACTTGGTAGTTAAGCTATTATATGGAAAGATACTGGTTTACAACCCTGTGATTATTAAGGATGTTCCTTTTTATATGTTGATTATTGAAACGTAATTTACCCCTGAATACTTAATCAAATTGTGATTAATAGATTCAAGAGCCTTCAAAGATTGTCGTACATGACATGTGTTTTTTTTTATAATTGCATGGAAGCATTTATTTTGTGTATTTTGTAAGTCAGGCTATTATAGCACCTTCAATGTGGAGAGGGTACATAATCCTTTATAGCCTTATTTTCGGGAATGTTATCTTTGAATAGAAATTTTTAGAGTGGGAGGGGTGGGGCGGGGGAGCTGCAATATTGCATGCCTTACATGTATCAGTTTCTGTCCCAGATGACGGGGTTTCGTTCTTGCTTTTCGTGGGGTCCTTTAAGGTGGGGGATTGGCTCTGGGACTGGGTTAAATTTTCTTGTGTGTGATAGGTTATGGATGTTCTGATTAATTGTAAATTGTTCTCCCTCAACGTGAAAGGGATCAGGGACAGAGATAAAAGGGAACGCATATTTTTCTGGTGTAAAGATAAAGGGGCGGACATTGTTTTCCTACAAGAAACATTTAGTACTAGCGATTGTGAGGACAAGTGGGATTCAATGTGGGAGGGTTCCAGTTATTTTAGTCATGGTTCTAATCACAGTAAAGGAGTTCTCGTTTTGATTGCGCCGAGGATAGATATTGAGATATTGCAAGTCTTAAAAGACAGTGAGGGTAGATATATTTTTATAGACTGTAAGTTTCAAGGTGTTAGGTTGATTTTAGGCAATGTGTATTTTCCAACAAGAAATTTTGAGAGTGATCAATTGCAATTTCTTCGAAAATTACGCAATAATCTGGCTAAGTTAAATAAAGATAACTACCCGGTTATAATAGGTGGTGATTTTAACATGATTAGGGACATCGAATTTGATTATAACGGGAAATCTTCAAACAGGATTTCGAAAAGATTTAATCGAGAATTTGAAAAATTCATGGAAGATTTGCAGCTTTTGGATATTTGGAGATGTAGGCATTCTTTAAAAAGGCAATTCACTTATATGCAAAACAATCCCTTTATGCAAAGTAGACTAGATTACTGGATAATATCGGAATGTCTAGAGGAAATGGTTATGAAGTGCGATATAATTCCATCTGTTGCCCCTGATCATCATTCAATATTTTTACGTTTATTTGACAAAACAGTCAATAAAACGAATGGAAGAAAAGGGTCATATTGGAAATTCAATAATAGTTTATGTGAAAATGCAGATTATGTTAGAGAGTTAAAAAAGAAAATTTGTCAATTAAAAAACGAACTACAAATTAAAATAAAAGACAAAAGGTTGTTATGGGATTTTTTAAAAATGAAAATTCGGAGCTTTACACAAAAATTTTCAAAAAAATTGGCTGATCAAAGAAGAACAATAAGAACAGATTTAGAAAAAGAAATACAATGTTTAGAACAACAATTGACGGAAAGCACTAATGCAGATATTTTAGAAAAATTGGAAAATACAAAAAAGAAATTAAAGGAAGCTTATAGCTATGTAAATGAAGGAATTAGGATTCGATCACGAGCCTCGTGGTACGAGAGCGGAGAAAGCGATTCGCGTTATTTCAATCAATTAATGCAAAATAACAAAAGAAAGAGTACTATTAAAAAAATTAAAACCTCAGATGGTGCTATTTGCTGCGATGAAAAAAGGATAACTGAAGAAATCCGGAAGTTTTACAGCATGTTGTACAGTAAAGTAGAGTACGAGTGCTCGGATAATTGTTATAATAGTTTCTTTCAAGGTTTACCGAAATTGACTGAAAAATCTCGAGAAAACTGTGAAGGATCTATAAGTAATAAAGAATGCCTAGAAATCTTACAAGAATTAAAACAGAACAAATCACCTGGAAATGACGGTTTTTCTTCAGAATTTTATCGTACCTTTTGGCCGGATATTGGAGATTTAGTTAAAGATGCCTTGAATGAAGCATATAGATTAGGAGAATTAGCATCGTCTCAAAAACAAGCTGTAATTACGTTAATCGCTAAAGATGGGAAAGATCCCTTTTCACTGAAAAATTATAGACCCATTTCCCTTCTTAATGTCGATTATAAAATTTTAACAAAAATTTTGGCTAAGCGAATCAAGAAAGTATTAAATGAGATCATTATGGGAGATCAGGTGGGCTACATGAAAGGGAGGAATATTGGTGAGGCCATTCGCATTATAGATGATATTATTTTTCATACATCCCGTTACAATTTATCTGGTTTTTTGTTAGCTATAGACTTCGAAAAAGCTTTTGACTCAATTTCACATCAATTTCTTCAAAAAGTTCTGTCGTCATTTGGTTTCGGTCCATCCTTTCAAAAGTGGGTTAAAGTTTTATACACGAACACTCTAAGTTGTGTATTAACTGAAGGAGGGTCCACTGGTTATTTCAAAGTAGAAAGGGGAGTAAGACAGGGAGACCCTCTTTCTCCGTACCTCTTTATCTTGTGTATTGAAGTAATGGCACACAAATTACGAATAGATAATTTGGTGGACGGAATTAATTTTGGAGATAAGGAAACTAAACTAGTAACTTATGCGGATGATATGACAATTTTTGTTCGCAATAAAAAATCAATTAATAGGTTAAAAGTATTATTTGCAGATTTCGAAAAAATTTCTGGACTGAAAATAAACAACGATAAGACTAAAATATTAAGGTTAGGTTTATGTCAACGTTTAGATTGTGATTTTGCTTTTGGCGAAATAGTTGACTTTCTTAAGGTTTTAGGGATTTTCTTTTCCCTCGATGAACACAAGAAAGAAGATCTAAATTATAAAGAAATCTTAAGTAAAATAAAAATACTTTTAAATTTTTGGAAGCAAAGAGATTTAACACTTATGGGTAAGATTCAACTATTGAAGGTGCACATTTATTCTAAAGTTCTTTATCGGGCGTCACTTACTCCTGTTCCAAAATGGGTTTATGATTCACTGGATGAATTAACTTTTGATTTCATATGGAAAGGAAAAACAGATAAAATCAATAGAAACAACATGTTCTTAGACTATAAGCAAGGGGGGTTAAAGATGTTAAATTTTTCTGCACAAGTTAAATCGCAGCGAATTATGTGGATTCAAAAACTTCTAAACAAAGATGAAGACATGAAATGGAAACAATATTTTAACTTTGTCACTGAACACGTGGGTGGAGATTTGATATTTTCATGCGACTATATACCAAGTTTATTAAAAGTGACAGCTCCACAATTTTATATGGATTTATTAGAAGATTGGGTGAATACAAGACATATAAGGAGTATAGATATTGGTGATGTGGTAATTTTTAATAATAAACTTATTCGATATAAAGGAAGTTGTATATACGATAAGAGGTTGTATGACAAAGGAATTTACAAATTAAAACATATTCTGGAAAACGATGGTAAACTAAAATGTGACAGGCATTTTATCGATTTAGGTGTTGAAGTAAATGAAATTGAAAAGATCAAGCACTTTTATGCCTGTTTACCAGTTTGTTGGAAAAATAATTTTAGAAAGGGAGAAGAAAAAAATAATTCTGGAACTGATTTCACTTTGGGGAAGAAAACAACTAATATAGCTGATCTAAAATCAAAACAAATCTATGTACAATTAATAAAGAAAGATGATTTTAAACCTTTGGTTTTTGAGAGAATTGGAAGGAACTATGGTTTTTCCTGTAAGGAAATAGAAAACATATTTTTAAGACTAAGACAGTGTACACTTAACAGTCGATTAAGAGAGTTTCAGTTCAAACTTATACATAATATAATATATACAAACCATCACCTCTTCCGTTTTGGTCTTGTCTCGACTAAGTTATGCTCATTTTGCGAAAAAGATGAAGAAACATATAAACATTTATTCTATACTTGTGAATTTGCACAATCAGTGTGGGGAATGTGCACGAGATTTTTAGACTTTGAAATACACAACTGTAGTTTGGAGGAAATTCTGTATGGGAAAGAGGAGAGTAATAAAGGAAAATATCAATTAATGAATCATGTTTTAATTCTTGTTAAATATCTGATTTATAGAAATAGAGAACTTAAAAAACCACCCTCTTTTAATGAAATAAAGAATAGTATAAAAGGGGATAAAGTAGAAGAAAGGAAATTGGCTGCAATGAGGGGAACTCTCACTATTCATTTTTCTAAATGGGAAAACCTGAGTATTAGACAAACAATTGGAACCCAGAGCCAGTCGTCCACCGGTTAAGAGGGGGGGGGGGGGGGGGGGAGGGGGGTAAGGGAGAGGTCGGGTAAGGTAGAGTTAACAAAAAGAGAAAACTTTTTTCTCAGGACAACAGTATAAAAGAAGTATAAGTTGCTACATTGTTAAAACAAAAATGTTGGATTATATAACTGCATATGTTTTCTTTGTAAATATGAATTTTTGTGTCGAATATGATGTATAGGAACTAACTATGTAAGTTTTCTTTGAAGCCGTTTGTAAGACAAAAATTTATACTGATTTATAATGTCATCACATTTGCAGTGAGCGTTACATATGATGATTGTAATTTGTACTATGATTATAATTTGTTTCAAGAGAGAAAAGAATAAAAACTGACCATAAAAAAAAAAAAAAATATATGCTAGTGAGTATGGACTGACTCGACCTAGATGCTTTCATGCGTGTCCTCTTGCAATTACTATACCTGAAATAAATTCTGGAATTCTTGACGTGAGAAGAGGGGAAGCATTCGCGAACCATGTCATCAAGAGCTAATACTGTTGTCCACTTCCACTTCAGACTGACCTAGTCACCTTTTCACTTGACCTAATCAAATGCCTTGCAACAGAAATGGCGCGCAGCGAATGACCCTACTCAAATTCAGTCAAATTCGTTTCATTCAAAGGAGTATTTTCAATCCTTCGCCAAATGCATGGATAATCAACTAGCCTGTAGCCAAAACGGAAAGGAAATACTTTGTTCCGCACCTATCATGCCCCTGGTCTCCAACCTCCCCCACTTAAAAAAAAAGGCAGAAAATGAAATTAAAAATAGAAATAGAACATGATCCGAAGGGTGATTGTGACAGCTTTCCTGATCCATGGACAAGCGTACTATAATCTAATTGAAAAGCCTGAGGGAAGGAGCTGGCCTCTATAGTTAAGGATTTATTCACACATTTTTTACTCAAGTATTGAACTATAATTGCTAAAAACGGATGTATATTTCCTCGATAATAAATTTCCCTTATGCAACAGTGTGTGCTTTAATTTGTATAGTCTTTGCTAATGTTTTGCATTCGTCCATAGTTGTGTTCATAAACAATACAATCAGTTAATATTTTAGCCTACCATTTTATTTTGAGCTTTTTATTTCAACGTTATAGGAGGCTTGATGGTTCAGTGGTAGAGCAGGGGTCTCGTAACCGGGAGGTACAGGGTTCGAAACCAAGTTGATGCCCTAGCGCCCTTTAGTAAGGCAGTAATCCTCATAACCAAGTCCCTTGGAGAGGTCCCCTGGTTACCTACTTACAAGCATACACGATTTTTCTTAGCAGTCAGATAAAACAAACATTTTAGTTCAAGCTTTAAACATGCGTTCACACGTGCCTGTGTCTGTTCATGTGCCATGTAAACTGTTACCGCACAAATCTATCCAACTTAGGAACGTGTTAAGGAATACGCAAGCCATTGCATCGTTTGGTCAAAATTGAGTTCATTGATTCTTTTCTTTGTTTTTTGGTCAGCTGAATACCAAACCACCTCACACTACCTCACGCGATCGAGTAATTGCGTTAATATAAGCGAACTTCTACCGTCGCTAAGGCATCCTTGAATAATTCACTAATCCAATAGACCTCATTATTCATCTTTTTGTTCAACAGCATACTTCTTAATAAATTGATCCGATAAAAAAAAACGAAGCTTTGAATCGCGTGTTCGAGTGGAGACTTAATTAGGGTTACTATGACACTATAATTGGTTATAGTAGATGAAAACAATAACAATATTAAATGAGGACCTTGATATCATAACACACGTCAATAGACTGTCAGGTTTTATGTGGAGTCACTCCCTGACTGGATGACAGTTAACAAAAATAGCTCCTCTCCTGAAGCAAAATGTTCGAAAATAGTTAGCTATCGCGAGTACTTTGAACCTCCAATAACACCTCCTTTTTGTGCATCAAATAAGTTTAAACTGTTTCACATTTAGTAGCTGAGTATACTCGACATAGCTCATGTAGATGATCCCCGGGAGATGATCAGAATTTGGAAAAAGGAAGAAGAAGGACGGTATCTCTCTGCATTTTGTGAAGAATAAACTGTGTGGACGTAAAAGCAATAACTGGTCTAGTTTCGTTTAATCAGTCATGATTATCATCATGAATACCCTCGTGGATGAACTTTCATTAACAAATTATGATTATTTTTATTTTAATAAAGTTACAAAGTCCTTACATAATTCTGGAGTTTCTACACCCCACGTGTTTCATCGTCAAAATGAGGGATGTAGCGACATAAATCAGGTCAGTGTTGATAACGCAACCACAGGTAATAGCGTACTAAGTGTAAATGCAAGTCAAGAAAACTGTATCTATCCTCTCCGAGACAAGGCAAATTAAAACAGGTAAAACAAATCGTCCTATTATATAATTTGTCATTTTAGGCGGTATATTAAGTAGAGTATTAACCTATATAAAAGAACTTTCCAATTTGATTTTCTTTCTCAAGAATGTTAGAACGGATTTAAGCCTTTTCCATGTCAACACATTAACCAATACCTTAAAGAATCTAGGACGATAGATCTATTAATTTTGCTTGGATGACTGTTAGTCGTGTCGTTAAGACCACAGGGCATGACATCACGATAAGATTCATAGAAAGACGTTCAGCTGAATATTAATTCGAACTTTCAATTGATGCATTTAAAAGTGTTTCGACAATTGTCGTTGCTTCAAGCTAATCGTCAATTGCCTGAATATTATTGAAGATGTCACACCGTTCGTGTCAGAGGCAACATCTGTCGCCATGATTTTCATGACCTTTTTTTTTTACTTAAGGCGACAATGAGATTATTATCTCAACCATCGGATACTGTCTTTGGGACCTTAAGCGTTTTCAAAGAGTGGAACGATTTCACTTATTGGCTAATTTGTTGAAGTATAGGATTTTTTTCTCGACATAAGCAGTAGAAGAGATCGAGCGCAGAAGAGGGAGAGAGAGAGGGAGAGGGGAGAAAGAAATAGCCTGGAGAGAGGGAAAGAGAGAGAGAGAGAAAGAAAGAATGTTGTAGAAACAAGGTGTCATTTGTTTGTGTTTATTAAAACAATATTCGGTAGAGTGGTTTTTGCCTTTTGCGAAAGCAAAACGGTCAGTGTGGTAGATTGTAAATGTACTCCAAAACTTATTTATCCAACTTATTATATTGGTTTTAATACTTTTGTGTTTTTGTATGTTTTGAGTAATGATAACTTTCAATGCACTGTTATCATCGCTTCGTTAGTGAATATGTCTCAAGAATTGGTGATAGGCAACGAAACCAGTTGATACGTCATTACAAAAGGGTCGTTGTGGCGCCAAATAACTGGTCACCTGCACCGCATGATTGTGACGTCATTTACACTGCTTTTCTGTCACGTCTATGACATGTCCATCAATTAACACGGATTGGTGGTTAAAATGATGCCTAAAGATTCATCAATTAACACGCATCCATGTCTGAATTTCCGAGTTTCTTTATTCGAACGAAGGATCTCAAACGAAACCTGATACCACCAACTTGATTAGTACGATATAGATCTTCGTTCTTGCCAGCATTGCAGTTGGATGTACAGTGCGTCCCAGAAAAAACGAAACCGAGAAGTATCGATGTTTTATCATAACTTAATCACAACCATAATTAATGAATGATACATATTTGGAAAGCTTAGCGTCTCTTCTTTCACTTGATGCTACTCACGTGATACATATTTCACGCATGACTGATTAAAAGCAATTTGATTGAAGGAAACCAAAAAGTAATTTGGCGGGCGGTATCTGAATTTCAAAGAAAAATTCATATTTCTAGAAAGTTCATTTTCTGTTCTTTCATATGATACCTCAATCAAGAAAATGAGCCAGGAATAACAAAGTTCTGTTTGTTCAAAGTAGCCCTTACATTTTCATAATTTTAACAAACGATTTCGTTTTCACTGGGTGCCTGCCGTAGCAAAAAGCAGATTTGACAAAAGACTTAACTCCGTTTCGTTGACAATCAGCCATGCATGAAGACTTTCGTCTACGGCTGATGGTCAACGAAACGGAGTTAATTTCGTTTATTGATACGCCAGGCAGCCAGTGAAAACGAATTCGTTTAATAAAATTATAGAAATGCAAGCACTACTTTAAACAAACAGAACTTTTCTTCGAAATTCAGATACCCCCGCCAAATGTCCTTTTGGTTTCCTTACTTCAAATTGCTTTTAATCACTCATGCGTGAAATATGCATTATCTGAGGAGCATCACATGAAAGAGGAGACTCTAAGCTTTCCAAATATGTATCATTCATTAATTATAGTTGTGATTAAGTTATGATAGAACATCGATACTTCTCGGTTTCGTTTTTTCTGGGACGCACTGTATAACAATGTTTGCGACCTTTTCAAACTTTTACTTATAAAGGATTTTTGGGACTATCATGTTTTGGTAAGGTCTTCTTTTTCCTCTAAAAGTGAGGTTCGGTTAGATATTAATAGGATGGTACTGGTAGGAGGGAACTTCTACAGTAGATTGTGTCCCTTAATACATAACAAATGTTATGGTTCATATTATTTGTTATTTATGTACATATCAGTCCATTCCCTTTTCTTTTGACATTTCTCATTTATCAAAGTTTGTTTTCTTCATCAGAATAACTATTACTAGGATCGAACAAACCAATCTTGCGTTGTTTCGACGTTTTGACAACAATCCACTTTAACGGGTATTATAGTACTGCTTCTATACATCGATTAGACTTTAAGTTTATCCCGTTAAACTTCCGAGTTGGATGACACTTTCTCTTCCTTAGTGAAAGCTTTGTCAAGGTTGCTTTGTTTTCTTTTTGTTTTATATTACCTTGTTATTATTCCTTCCTTCTGTGTGGACTGGGAGAAGGAAGCGAGGATTCGAATAGAATAGAATCGGATTTCATAAGACTTCGTAAGAAATCTGTGAAGTAATCATGCGTTTATTTAGTCACTTAATGGATCAAAGTAGAAAGGTCTCTTGTAAGCTTGCTTTTATCTCTTTATCGGCAACGTTTCACGAAGACATTCATGAATACTACTCTTTATCTAAAGACGTAAACCTCATCTTATGTGGGAAATTTGAATACTGTGACATTTGAACAGAGAAGTATAGATAAAGCACTTGCAAACAGGCTCACTTCAGATCATCGCCTCTCTAAATCATCTAGGCTACAGCCTCCGTTTAAAATGTGATGATTAAGTTTCTTCCCATTTAGACAAAAAGAAAAAAAGAAAAGAGGATTAACATGTCGTTGAAAAGTAACGTTTTTGTCTCTTGTATATGTCACGATTTAGGCTACTGCCAAAATATCCTAATGGACTCACCCCACTTTCAATTGAAAGTTCACCCTATCACGATGATAACTTCTTCCTGAACTGGACAGCTTAGGGTTAAAAAAAGAGTCCTTAAACTTTTTAAAAGCTCACTGCTCTACCACTGACCAATTATGCCTCCTAAACTGAATTCCAAACACAATATTTATTATATCAAAAGTATGGTTTAGTGTAATAGGATGTCTGGAACTTTCTTTTGGACAAAATAGAATACATGATACCCATCGTTTTTTGGTACGACACGCGATATGTGACATGAATGGAAAGCTGAAAGGGTTTTTAAAACCTACACCTTTTCCGAGTAATCGACTGACTAACTTTTCTTTTAGCGATTAGGATATTTTGACGGAAAATAACAGATCAGTGGTCAGCTTTGTTTCAATCAGTAGGGTCGACATGTTGTTTTCAAGGATTCGGCCACTTAGAGAGTATAGATCAATCGTGTCTCGAAAGTAATAAGTGGCGTACATTGAAAGTGATCTCTAGGATAGACGTCATGACGTGAATGGGGAACAAGTAACCATACAATTAATTCGGAATCGAAGGGGCATATTAATCAGTGTTTCGCTATTTTTAGCTTGTCACGGGTTCCGTCAGTCGGTTCCCATAGCCCTTCAATAATACAAAACATTGTCAGGGTTTAGAAATTAATGTTTGTGCGGCTGTTCACCGCACCCCACGTGAACAAGCCTTAAGCTTGAGGTTTAATTCACTATGAGTCTAGTTATAACCACGATACTCATGTGTAGAAATAGTATTACGATATTTTAGTTTTTAATATAAATCACAGCACCTCGAGACCTATGTAACTTTAAGCGAATATCGACATCAATACTACCCTCGAGACTATTACTTCAGATAATTATTTAGTGAGGTACACATCCGAGAGAAATTGACGTTTTACAATTATATTTTTAAATTTGATTTGTTACCATTAATTGTTATCATTAACACTATTATTATTAATATTATAATAATTATTATTATTAAGTTTGAACTTAAGGCTTGTTCACATTAGCGCTGTAAACAGCAAAAACACAGATTTCTAAACCCTGGCTAAGTTTTTTTTTTATTATTGGCTCTGGGATCCGACTGATGGAACCCGTGACAAGCTAAAAATAGCGAAACACTGATTAATATGCCCCTTCGACTCCAAATTCGTTTTATGGTTACTTGTTTCCCATTTACGTCATGACATCTATCCTACAGATCACTTTCAAACATTTGGAACATTTGATTGTCTAACGAATGAAATAGTAATCTACCAACCCGTCGACTTGAGATTTACATGGAGTTATTGATTTCTGAATTCGAACACGTTCTTCCTTTTTTTTAAAGTTTGTTTAAGCCATATTCATTCAAGCTTTTATGAGGCTATTTCTCATACGTCAATTCAACTTTTTGGAAAGTTATACAAGAAATGTGTTTATTGTATGAGGATCTAGAGGCAGCCATGTATACAGTGTGATGGTATAGTGGATAAGTAAATGGACTGAGAATCAATTGGTACACAGATTCCGAATTCCAGCCGCAAAAACATGTCATGATATAATAGCAAAACATTAATCTAGACCTGAATTTGCCACTCTCGTCCCAAGTGAAGTAAATAATGGTGTTCCCATTCTAACGCATAATATGCCAGAGCCTTACTTGGCAGCTACGACCTTCCACAACCGGGGGTGTTGTGGTCTAGTGAACCACAAGGTACGGGGTTAAAATATCCCTGCCGCAGCACTTACGTCCTTTAGCAAGACATTAATCTACATTAAATGTAATTTTGCCGCACTCCACCCTGGTATAGTAAGTGGGTACCTGGCAGGATTTATTCCTCAATGCACGTTTGGAAGCGCATAGAGACGTTATATCATAATGAGATGCGCTTTACAGGAACGGTATATTATTGTCATTATCAACTAAAAATTAAAATGATACTTTCGACGTAGAGTTATGATATGTAACGCATAAAATTCTACATTTGACCTTTGACTCGTATTCATGGAGGTGGACTGAGTTAAACCTGCTTTGTCTCACTCCACTGATTTATGGAGCGCTAAGCGTCAAACTCTATATTTGTTCAAATTTACTTAAATTCTGTAACATAAAGAATAAACGAAATTCACCTAGGCTTGAAATGAAAATGAACAATACATTTTATAATCATATGACTTATGTATATTTATTTAGTAACTACGGTGATTTCTTTTGTTAAACGGATGTAGAGGTCGACACTTGTCACTCCATAAATCCATGCACTTATTCTACCCACCTGTTTTACTCTGGACTTAATTTCATAAGATTTTATTAATATACCGAGCTCTGACTCTGGTCAAATACACTGCTCAAACAGCACATATTGCCTTGTAACAAGTCCTCCAGGCTGCCCTTGGGATTTGCCTCGGTTGTGTTTGCAGACTTCTAATAGCATCTTTGTGAGTGGCACTCGAGTCAATTTGCTGGATGCTTTATGGCCATGAGGCAAAAAGGGGATAAATATTGAGGATTAACTTCAAAATATCAAGATTTGTTTGCTTGGTTTTCAGGTATGGATTGCTTTATCTGATGAAGTAGTGGGATACCTCAGACAACAATGGAGGATTTCGTTTCTTTCGACAGCCTTTCATTTTGAATGCCCAAAGCAGAATTGACAAATTAATCTACTGGATAGGGAGGGGAACCCGAATTCATTCAAATATCACGCCCCACCCCTCCCCCCACCCCGAATAGGCATCTTTATTTTTAACCACGATAGCTCATTGGTATATAGTGAAAACGTATACAAAAGCTCGCCTCATTTACATACTTCGATGTCCCTGAAAAAATTGTTATGATTTCACGTAAGTTATTTATAAATGAAAGAATATTAATTTTTCGCCTTGAGTTCTTTTTATAATAGTTAGAAGTGAAATACAGAATAATATCGCTGCAGATCAAGCGTCATATTAACCTCTCCGACAGAGAGAAATGTCAGAATTATAAATACATTTTGAGAAGACTCACTGCTCACACATTATCTTGACATAAACTTGGCTGACAAAACACAGACGTTTCCTTTAAACAATCCAGGGATTTATTAGTGCCAAGTTTGTGCCAAAAATGTGTCAAAAATGTAATTTGTAAGTAGCTTAACATTCTACTGCAATCGCCCTCTGATTTGCCTGGTTATTTGATGTGTGGATTAGGAAGGATAAACCTTGTATGGGTAACATGACCGTCAGCAATATAGAGTCACGTTTGAGCAATAAGAACAAATCTCACCTCCGATCTGTAAGCCTTGTTTGATTGATGTAATAGGAATATTATATATTGGTAGCCTCCAAGTTTGAAACTGAGTTCGGTCTCAAACTTGTCAACGTTTGATTTACTCGTCATATATACTCGCTGTTTTAACATTTGGCTATTTCTGTGTTGTATATTTGATCATATTTTGTTTCTATCTTGTATTTTACTGTTTATTGTTAATGTATAAGGCCTCTGGTAGAACAATGTCGAAATCACTGATGGAGCCATCCTGGAAAACGAAGACTAAATCGAATATTTACAAAAACAAATAAATGAATAAATAAAATAAATAGATAAATAAATATCAAATAAATAAATAAATGAATGAATGAATTTGAACGTGTAACAACCAGAATGAATAAGGCTCATGTTTTGTATATCTGAATGATATATCACTTTGAAGCCAAAGAAGGGACATCAATAATACTGCAAAGTGAACCTGGTAATTTCTGCTGTGAGGAAATTAGTTTTTATTATGTCACGTTTGAGGTATAGTTCGTTGAACCTGTTTGCTGGTGGGCAGGTAAGAGGGTTGCACGAACACCTGCCTCGGACCGGATATAGTTTGGATATCAGGTTGCATCTTACCTTCAAGGCTACATGCAAGGCTCCTAGGGGATTAACTGTGTGGCTAATATGCAATTCTCGTGGGGTCTATCCATCTTGTTGTGTCTAGCATTTCGCTCACACCACCACCTCCACTAAAGGGGCGTCATAGGAGAATCACCAGAGGTGGACCCTGGATATTGTGAAGGGCAGGGGGCACAGATCTCTTACAATAGGTTATACCATGGACCTACTATCCATGGTTATAACTTTTATTTTAGTTACTGGTGCAGAAGGAAAAAAATAACGAGGTAAGGGGAAAATACGCGTTGGTGAATTCAATGCATGCCTCATAGGGTTTTCAATAATGTGCCTCCTAAATCTGCCACTGGGTAATTACTGTCTACTTCCGAATTTCATCATCGTTAGGCACGCCATTGGGTCATTTCTTTAAGGATTACATCGTTATGATTAGGGCCGCCACATGCCCATTTTCGTTTTAATGTCACCGCCGTGAATATGGGCGTAATAAACATTTTTTTCCTTTTCTTATCTTTTCAGATTCTCTAGGATAGAGTCTTGTCATTATTTCTTCATTGTATCTACATGTATATTCCAAAATGTTGAACCGCGCAGCAAATGGATATAATTGGGCACCAGTACGCCAGCTGTATAGAATAGTGGGCGTGTTAGTAGAGAAAGCCGTCATAACTATAACAAATTAACAATTATCCCCCATCTCATCCGCACACCCTAAAATAGAGAAACAAGTAGGATTTTTTTTACGCCATTTCATATCTAACAATAAACTTTCATTTACTGTGCATTATGCTTTAAATATCAAGAGATTTCACATGATCTGGACTCTATCATCTCCTCGATACAAATCCTATTTCGAGTTCTTTACCTCGTTCCGTTCTATTCTAGAAGATTTCAGACAATTTCCTGATCAATCCGTTCTCAGGTTTCGATTTCCCTCTCGAACTCACTGTAATATCACTGCTCTGTGATAAGAGACTCTGTTTTCAGGATGTTATCTTGTAAAACTGAAACCAGACCGTACTTCACTTCAATACTCATTCTCTCTTTTTACCAATTTTCCTCTTGCCTTCCACTTGCACTGCAATTTCCGTCGAAGGCCTACATTTCCCCCTTTTTCATCTTGTCATCAACACATTCCCTCATTTACATTCACCCATACATATTAACATTCTTTTTCTTTCACCGTAGAATTGTGGAATTGTTAAATTGACATTAATTCCTCAGAAAAAGACATCTGTATCAATTGTGACTAGTGACATAGTTACTTAGAACACCCATTTTTAATGTATTGCTTAGGACTCATCGTTGAACATGATAATATATCTGTAAAGCGCTTGTAGAGACAACGTCGACATGTTTAAAGCGCTCTATAAACACGTAATATTACTATTATTATTAATATTATCCCATGAGAGAATTTGCTTCAGTCCTCGGTTTCGATATTATAAACCAATTCTCACCCCCAAGAAGTTTCCTTGAAGGTTAGGTAATCAATAGCTCATTTAAAATGCCCTAAGCTGTAGGACTGCTTTCTCCTGAGGAAAGTTGTAATTTGAGTGAAATATCCAAAAGGTAAATCTATTCAGTTGATCGATGTGTGTTTGTGCATTGTGCGTGGGTGGGTGTGCGCGCGTGTGTGTGTGCGTGTGCGCGTGCGCGTGCGTTTTGTGTATATAATATTTCGCTTATTATCTTCACACTACATGTCGACGCGACATACCTTTAGCGACATAGTTACAAAAAGGCTTTCTCCTTTGACATTTCAAGGGCAGAAATTTACTTCATGATTCTTCACAAAGTATTTTTATATTATGCTTCCTACCATACGTATCTCTGGCATGTTAGTTGTAAGAAAATGAAATGAATATTCTACCCTCGATATTTTTTTTAACGAATAATAAGAAACGTACCAACGGTGCAGATTTCATTATCATAATATCTCTTTTGTCATGATGAGCGCGATATGGATTTCGAATTAAGCATGCATTTCTTTCGGCAATGTATTTATGTGCAGACTTTGGGTAACCAGTCAATGAGAGGTTAATGATTAAAGTCGTTTTCGTGATTGAATTTCCTCCTGGTAATTCCTTTCAATATCGCCACACACTGAATTTGGATTTTAGAAGTTTCTTTATTTATTTGTATCCGAAAATGAAAAGTGATGTTTCGATGCCTAAGTTTCCATCAATTAGCTACATTCTAGAAATCATCCGCCCACTACCCTAGACAAAAACGAATTGTAAAAATAGAAGGAGTGACCTTTTAAAGAAAAAAGACGGTGTGATAACGCAGTGAGGAAATAAGGATACAGGCAAAGGAGAAACGAAGAAGTTAAGCTCAAGAAACCCCGGCCCCCCCACTCAGGTTTCGAAATGACCGCATGCGTGTTGCCAAAATGTCCGGTAAAGGGGTACTTTTCGTGCGACAAAGTCCGGCCCGAGAATTGTTTAAAAAGGGGTGTATTTGACTTTTCACCCGGAGATTTCTTTAAAAAGGGGGTGTTTTTTCTTTTTTTTCTCTCATTTCTTTGGACTCCTGAGAAATTATTCTGAATTTAGGGGGGTACATTGAGCATTTTTCCTGATTTAGGGGGGTCTCCAAGGCAGGAAAAGCCCGCGAAAGGGGGGTTCGGAAATGTTGGCAGTCCTCAGATAGGGGGTGCTTTCAAAAAGAGGGAACGAGCATATGCGTACCCTAAATAACACTGAGTGGGGGGGCCGGGCAAGAAACAACCAAGTTGTGCAATAGATTTGTACAACAAATTACTGTCCATGCGGTGTATGAAATATTGTCATGCTCATCAGCATCAGTGATGTTCTTTCTGAGGCCCTGCAATTAGCAGGAACGCATTTACACCTGGGTGGGGACACACAAATGTGGATGAATGTCTTGCCAAAGGACGTTAATGCCGGGCTGGGCCTGATTCGAACCCTGAACCGTTTGATTGAGAATCAAGTGAATAACCACTATACCACGACAATATAAGACTAAATGATCTTTCATAATTGTTTTGGGACTAGCTAGTGTTTACATCAGTTTTCATATACATTATTTAGGTTCAGGTGTAAAGTAATATTGACTGACAATATTTTAGGTTTTGCACGGAAAAGGACTTACGCTGTCTTGTGTCTGAGAGGAAGCAAGTCTATTACACTCAATATCATTTTCATTCTATCACTTCCTACAGAAGTAATTACATCTAAATAATATATGATGCCGACCTATATTACCAATCATTAGTTTTATGAACCGTGGATGGAAGTTTGATTGGCTTTCTCGCCCCTTTCATCGATCTGTAATAGATTCTTTACCATGTGTATATCCCAGTCTATATCGCATTATCACGTGGTTAATTACAAGTAGCCAATGGGATCATAGGTATATGGTTTCACTCAACCGTCATACTTACAAGTTCGCCGAAAACTCATTGAAACTTGTGCCATATTTAATAATGCTTTTTGATAGGTTGGCGGCGAACTTGTACTTTTGACGGTTTCGTGAAACCATATCTTGCATTCAATTCTGGCATCTATATATAGGTCAGAGGTGATTCATGTAACAGTTCTTCATCATGATACACCTTCTTCTAAATTATAGCTTTTAAACAGCCATCATATTGATATCAATCACTCGATTTTCAACACCGCTGATGGTAGAACTATTACCAGCTTTTTTACGATAGTCTACAAAACTCTTTCGTTTTAAAGAGAGAAAGTGTGAGAGAAACTCCACCATAAAACTTTTGTGATCCAAATCTAAAACAATATGTCCCTCGAGTCGGAGCTTCTTTGAGACACAGGAGTGACAGAGGCAGACTGACCATACCATGGGGGAGCTTCGGGTCGCTTGGTCACTATTATATTGACTTGAGGGCCGGTCTATCATGTCTAGAGATGTGCCATGTGAAGGCCAATGTAAACATCTGACAGGTTGAGGGCGTTGGTCACGTCGCAATTTCCGACTGAATTTCAGTCAAAGTCCGCCCCTGGGGAATGAGGGGGAAGTGGGACAAAGGACACAAAGAGAAATAGAGGATCAAAATAAGAGATACGGTGATTGATAGGAAGAGAGAGAGAGAGAGAGAGAGAGAAAGAAGAGAGAGATATATATATTGAGGGAAAGGGATTGTCAATGAGTGGAAGATGGAGAAGAGAAAGGAATATGTGTTTTCAATTTTAGAAGAAAATAGGATAACGAACCACCAGCGACATTGGAAAGAGAAAGTTTTGGTAATTTGATGATGCGTTTAAAATTCCATGTTTTATTCATGAAATGTATCCTCTTCTATTCACATGACATCAAGACTGTAAATGATGGGAAAAGGTGAACCAACCAAATCTATATGTAAAACATAACCACAACGGAAATGGAAAATAGCAAGCAAACAGACAAACAAACAAACACAGTATTTTTTGAAAGTTCCCCTTACTACTCCCCCTCTCAACTTCATCTGAATATGGTACATTTCTTGTAGCTAAATCGAATCTGTTTCTCTCCAAGAATCAAAGTACAGACTGTTAACTTCAAGTACTCTTATGAATGTGTTCTCATGAGCAACAATGAATTTTGATTACCGATATGCATTACAAGAAAGAAATACCGAAAAAATATGTGGAAGATTTTTACATTTAGCATGTTACAAACCGATAAATATAATACGTCTAGTAAAGAGGGGATCTAATTATGAAACTCTCTTTCGCTCGTTCAATTTTGCTAAGGAGCTGGAAATTTTAGTTAAGGCTCTCGTTTTTTTTCATTAAAAAGAGAAATTTATCAAGATTCGAGAGAAAAGCAAAGAAGAGAACGATGCATAAGAAGGTTAGCTGTTAATTTATTCATACGTTATTAGCGCAGCTTTCCATTGTTTTTATTTTAAAATCGTTAGCTTTCTTTATGAAAACTGATTTTCAAGTTTACTATCATGATTATAGAGACAATACTGAGAAAATTAATGAATTTGTTTTGACCTCAGGCCTATATTAATGATAATAATGATAACAATAATCTGGATTCATATATTGCTTAATACAAAATACGCTATTATCTTTAGGTATTACTTTTAGATTAAGTTCCGTAGCTGTCGTAATTAATTTTTAGTCCACCGTTTTTCTTTCAGCAGTGGTTTGCTCGAATAAAAAAGAATGGTATTTTCGAAGCAAAATTTTCTAGTTGTTTTGAAAGTTGAAAGTCATGCATCAGTCTACGTCATTGATCTGTTATCGTCCTACCCAGGGGAAAACAGTATCAATCAAGTTCGCACATGGGTAACCGAGAGCATTTATTACACATTTCTGAAAATCCATTTCGCTCACCTACTTCTAAAAAGCGGTGCACTTTTTTTCACTTACGAGATGCATGTTTCCCCTTTATTAGAAGCAGTATTGGATTTTATTGGAGAACCCGTTTAGTACAAGCTTATCTGTCAGGAGGTCCATTTATCACCTCAAAAACCCAGCAACAACTAATACATTATCAGAAACAAACATAGAAATAAGCAGTTAAAAACGTGAAAACGCATGTAAACTGAACAAGAAGTATTTCCATTCTGGACTATTTTTTCTTATGGACTGCAAACAAATACAGAAAATGCCATTCAATCCATTTTAGTGAGTCTTTTTCAACCATTATCGTATCGCAGCAGGATCATGTAGTTAGCGTCGGGCTTAAGACTATGGTAGTTTTCCATCATTATTTAGAGTCTAATTCAGCGAACGTTTTTTGATTAGATTTCCATAACTAATATAATTGCCATTTCTTCAGGAATCGGATCAGACGCAGTCGGATCGATCATCCACGTCATGTTCCATGGCCCTTTCTCCCTATTCAGTATTTTCGGCTGGTGCTTATTTCCTTCTTTAATACAAGATAAATGTGAATCAGTCACAGGATATGAGTTAATCGGTCTCCTGGTGGAAATATTCATGGAAAATCAATCCTGAAAGAACATCTATATTAATTAGCCAACTGCGTTTGAACTTTCAAGATCACTAAAGCTTTTTACGACTTAGATTGAGATGAACTATACTTGCACTTTAGCTTGTTTAATGTCATTTAAGTGCTACGTGCTTGGGGCTCATCGGCAAGTGTAAAGAAATTTGTGAAAACTACTCTGAAGCGATACAATTATATATGCTAGATGTTACTTCATTTCGTGTATCATTTCAGTGAAAGGTTTATAAAGTGGCTCATTGTGCATCAATCCATCATTAAATATTTGAAATCTGTTTTTTCGAAGTACATTAATGAAAATGCGTGATCCGCCTGGGAGCCATAACTGATTCGATTCTAAAAAGATTTCCACATATATTTCGTGAGGAAAATACGCCTCTTGTTTTATTCATTTTTTTTCTCTCTCTGTACATCAAACGCAAAAAGACGAATGTATTCGTAATCACTGTTATTAAATGACGTTTAGTCGTGAAGTTTGGTACACCAGAAAGGTGACGGTCGAATACTTCAATATGATTGTATAATGTTGATTTGCATTGGGTGACCGCGTCATCAATGTGTTTGTTTAACTGCATTGCTATCTCAAATGATTCATTGAAAGAAAGGTAAACAAATATTCTCAAACTAGTTACTGCAAATCATAACGTCATAAAGTTCAACAGACATGTGTTGTTTGAACATGTTGCATCATTATCAGTCAGTTGGAGCAAAATATCAAAATTCATCGAGACTTGGAATGCACTCAATCGAAATCTTCTACCTTGATGATCAAGACTGGTCTTGCCTCTTTCCATTTGGTAATCACTGGCTATATAAGTGTGAGGTGTCTGATCATCTCATCCACCATCCCATAGGAAGAAAACACTCATATGTATGGGGGATTAATTCCTCATTTGAGCCTCATTTCATCTTCATAGTAAGGTAAAAGTAGGTTGTGGTCAAACTGAATGACTGGGACTAATGAGGGATGTGGTTACGAGGAGGAGCAGAGCACCAACCTCCAATCGAATGGAGAAAAAAGACAAAGAGAGAGAGGGAGACAATGAGAGGGGTTGAGACAGCGAGAGGCAGAGACAGAGAGTAAGGGGAAGAATGAGGATGGGTTGGTAGGGAGAAACAGAAACAGAGAGAAGGTGGGCGACAATGCATCGTAAAAACGAAAGAAACACACACATACCCACCAACTTCATTCAATCATTCATAGAATGGAGAACAAATACAGAGAGAGGAGGGTCGAGGGAAAGGGAGAGAGAGGCAGCGAGAGACAGAAAGAGAGAGAAAGAGAGAGAGAGAGAGAGAGAGAGAGAGACGGGAGAGACGGGAGAGGGGGAGGGAGGGAGAAACAGAGAGAGAGAGAGCGGGAAAAATACCACCTCCCCCTACTTCATTAAAGTGAACTTATCTCGCATTTCCTGCACTTAGGAGTTCAGGGGCCCCAACGTAACACCAGTGTCCCCCTTTTTCCTAGACCAACGCGTTACCCACACCGACTCTTACCCTTTTATGTGTAATCATCATGCTTCATGCTAGCCTTTTGACAAGGCCTCGTGACTCTAGCTAAGCGGCTGAGATGAGTCTAGACACCCGGAGTGAACGCGCGACCGAGTGACGAATGTCACGAGGAAGGAAGGGCTTCTCTCTCTCTCGTTTACTTGGGTTTTCGCGATTAGTCTCGTTTTAGTCGCTCGGCGTCTATCAGACAAGTGGCCTTGTTTAAAGGCTAGCTTCATGCATGCATACTGATTCCCTCCTCTCTCATCCTGGTCATTTAGGAGGGTGTATACCGAATAATAATAGACGCTCATCATGCTCATAGAAAGAGGATAGCTAAATAATTACGTTCAGGTCATGAAACCAATTATTGTTCTTAAGGATGGAAGATAATCTTTGGTGGAAACGGCATTTTGATATGACCTTGGGGATATTGATAACTTCATGGAAGTGTGCCTCATTTTAAGAAGGGAGGGCACAGAATATAGTTATGGTCGAAAGTGTTTTCACATAGGCTACATCATGTTATATAAAATGATATAAAATGAAATGGGGGAAATACCTGACAAGATTCTTAAAGTAGGATGAATCTTCTGCTGAGATCTGTCTACTTCATAATTATTTACTAATAATTACCAATAAGACTTTTTGGATAATATATCTATTTAACCAAAATTACAAAATTCGAGTTTTACACTTTTCAAAAAACAGAAAATATATGAAAAGCATCGATAAAAAACTTGACTTATCCAGGCCGGCCTCAAATGTTTACCGCTAAGGAAAGATATTATACCGGTTTCAAAACGGGAGTTTCGAAATGTAGCGGAAATGACTTCAAAAGGCCATTATCATTACATATTTTACTCAACTATCTTGGGGGTAAATTTTGAGATTGAAGGAAAACTCCATTCATTATGGTCCTTGATTGTGTTTATCGATGTTTTTAACATTTCCACAATTAGTGAATACTCTTTTCTATTTCTGGTCCTTAGTTTAGAGCTCGGCAATGTTTGACCGAGTTATGAATGAAAGCAATCTGACATTAATGATAATTACCAATAAGACCTATGACGTCATAAAACATTGGAATAATAACATTTCATGATTTGATATCAATGTCAAGTTAAAAAACGAAGAACATTCCTGTCCAGCACACATTATGTTGCTACTTAAATCACCGGTCTGCGTTTTCAGAACGATTTATTGAAAAGGTACATTGACCTCTTATTCTTAATTTGTGTATCCGCTTCCAATCTGTGTTGGTCGGTGGAATAGAAAAAAGGATAGGAAAATTCACTCCAGGAAGATCACATCCGTGATCACTCTAACCATAAACCATATAGCAGCTAACATTCAGTAATAAGATACAAATGTACCCCCCCCCCCCACCCACCCCTCCTGCCTAGCCGCGCATGAAGGCCCATGAAAATAAATCAATTGCACTTAAAATTGACCAACAGGACACGGGGATGCTCAAATAAATTATGGCTAAGACCCCCCTCCCTCATCCCACCCCTACCTCACCACCACCTGTCTGACCTGTCCATTACATCACATTGAATATATACATTGAATTAAGTATGACAGGCTTTTTAAAAATCTTCTTCTTCTTTCTTTTTTCTTCTTTTTTTTCCTTAAAAACTAAAATCTTTTCTGTTCTTTTCTCTTCTAAAACAGATCTAAATATCTTTTGGATTACACGAATTAGATTACAGCATCCGTAGGTTTCCCTTGTATTTAAATGCATGAAATTTGTTAAGTTCTCTCCCACTAGTGTCCTTTGGCAAGACATTGATCTACATTTGCCACACTCAACCCAGGTGATGTAAATGGGTACCTGGCAGGAATTAATTCTTTGAAATGCTAGAGCGCCGCAATGGCAGCACAGCTAAAGCCAGGGTAATAATCTCCAAGTTTGGAAGCGCTTACAGATTTTAATAGGCGCTATATAAAAACTGAGTATTATTATTATTATTAATATGTTTGGGACAAAAACATAAATTGAGGACAAGAAGGACAAGTTTAACCCTGATGAATTATTCAACTGTTCATATTCATCCGTAACTGCACAGCGCCAAATTCAAGAGTAACCCGCTAGCGGACACCGAGGGGCAAATAAGTTTGGTATAACTTTATGCCTACGTCCAAGGTATAATATCCAAGATATGATTAATATAAAAAATTAAAATATCACATGTCATATCACCTGACATGAGAGTAATCTTGGAAAATGAAGTGCTTTCCATTTTGTGTAATAAGTTGCATGCGGTTCACTATCCTGTCCGTCTCCCCAGGTCTCCCCGAGCTTGTATCTTAGTAATCACGATATCAAGAACTATTGGATTAATCAACTCCCCTTTTCTTCGGGATAGAGCACGGATTCGTCAGTCCGGATAAATTTCCTTGTAATCATTACAAAAAGACACAGATATTCCTCTAAATGCATGTTAAAGTAGAACACGAGCTCAAGAAGATAAAACCAGTTTAATCTGGTTCGGGAAAGAGTGTAAGCGTGATACTTTATCAGGATGATGAAATAGAGATCACCTCATAAGGGAAGGATGACTGTCACAGTAGAATTCATTACCAAAATGCACATTCGCTGAATTTGTAAGTATTAAACGACTGCCCTCCACCTACCTTCTATGTAAATGACATGGGCTCAATCCCACCCCCTTCGTTTTTTTCTTTTATATTACTTGTCTTCCTTTTATATATGTATACACTTATAGCGACCTTAAGCTTTTACAGGATTTGTGCATGTACGTACATGTGTATGATTATTTTTATTAATACATCCTTTTCATTTTTATGAACACATTGATGATTTTATTTCTTCAAAGATTTGTTTTCTTTCATTATAATGCTTTAACGCTTAAGCTTTTTTATTTTTATTTTTTCATTTTAGTAAAGAAAAAAAGTTACATGATATTGTATTATTTTGCTGTATATATGTAAATACAAAACAAACAAGTTTTACATTCATATGTAAAAACAAATTTACAGAAAAAAAACTTGCCAAAGAATGGAACTAGGCTCGACTAGCACTTGTGCTAACTTCTAGTTCCCATTAACAACTTCACCTAAACATAGTAATATACATATTTAAGTATATATCTTTTGTACATTTAATAGTATGGAGATGTATGTCTAAAAAATATCGTTTTAAAACCATTACTGTTCAATCGACATTACTCTTATGTTATGTATACATGTATCAGTATTATTATTTTTTTTTTTTTTGCATTGTATGATTGTTCATATGTACTGTCATTATTGTGATGTGTTGTTGTTAATAAAATTCAAATTCAAATTCAATTCAAATGTCTTATTGTGAAAACTATGCTGACAAATGTTAAGACAGCTATGACCGAGGTAATAAACCCAGAGCGCCAGGAGCGTCACTCCATGATGGACATGGGTGCGAGACAAGAACCCAATATCGTTATGTTATTGTTGTTGGTGTTCGTCCAAAGTAATATGAAATGTTTAGGGTTAAAGGAGAGACATCTGAAAATAAGCTCCTTGACGATTTCACACCATGTACGAGGCGCCAGTATAGAGACGCCATCAAACGTACAGATGACAATCTCCAAACCACTTTCATGAATACATATATTTTTTTGCAAACTACCTCTGACTGTTGTTAACTCTCTGCAATTTTATAAAATGCAACTCATACAAAGCATAAAATCAAGTGAAACTGCAAAATTTAATGAGACTATTTAAAAAATAAGTGTTTATTAAGTGATTAAAGATATTTTCAACAGTGTATGGAAAACACTTCCCCTCCCTTACTCCCCGCCCTTTTTCACCCTCTTGTCCATTACTACAGGCTTTCAACCCTCCCCTTTCATTAAATACCCCTCCCCTTCTTTACCCCCTCATGCCCCTATCACCACTCGTCTAATCGGCCTAACTGAGGCGAATGACAACAGCGAATTACGTCATCCGATATGACTGCTTTTGTAGCTTACCGGTTTGAGCTAAGGAGCGCTGATGAATTTGGGGCTCGGGACATCGAGTTGTCTGTATTTACTCATGAGCAAAATCACAGGGTATCGGGAAAGAGAGAAGGGAGGAAGAGATGGAAGGAGGGTAAGCGATAGGGAGAGATGGAGCAAGACAAACAGGAGGGTAGACAAGAACATATTGAGACGGCAGAGCGAACAGAATAGAGAAAGAGAGAATGTGCGTAGGTGTGATGTATGAGTGTGCGCGTGTGTATATGTATGTGTGTGGGGTGAGAGAGAGAGGGAGAGCGAGAAAAAAGAAAAAGAGAGATAGGGATAGAATGTGATACTAGGGTACAGATAGAACAATGAAGAAAGAGGGAGAACATTATATTGGTATCAGAGAAAGATGGAGAGAGGGAGAGAAGCGGGTATAAATCGAGAAAAGGGTGGTACCTTTGGCAAGCATGATTAGGAGGAAGAATGAGGAGGTAGAAAATAGAGGGAGGGTGGCAAAGAAAGGAAGAGAGATAGTGGAAAAGATACTGGTGAAAAGAATCGAGGAAAGAAGAAGAAGATATGGGGTATAGATGAGAAAAGACCGTTCGAGTCACGTGATGGCCCAAGGGAAGACACCAATACACCTAATTTTCTTCTACACACAAGCGGCAAATCGCCGTTTCTAAATTGGACAAGCGTGAAATGCAAACAGACGATTTTAGGGCGACTGCTCATTTCATGAGACCACAGTCACAAACAATCTGGTGCTAGTTCCACCATACATACATGGAAATGTATCATTCTACGTTATAGGAAGAAAAAAAAATCAAAAATACACATTTCGCACTATAACTTTGCTCGGCATTGAAAAGCAGTACATGAGCTTTCAAAATTTTCGGTTATACCTTTGGAATCAAATGCAAAAAGGACATCAACATAAAAAAAGATCTTGCATAATTATGAGAGTCTTCTATAAAGAAAAAAAATGTCGTTATGATCAGAGAATCACGTCTAGGTCGTCTTGTAAAAATATGAAGATTGTCACTTATTTTGAATCGCTTCAATACTGATCAATAAACGGAGGACTTTCATTTCCTTCATTAATTGTTTAAGTCACAAAGTTATAGAAGGTGTTCTTAACTTCGAAAGAAGCTCGCTTGTACTTTGTAATCTTTTTAACGACGGGTTATAAAGTGATATCATGTTTTATTTTACGATATTGGGTTTTAGGAGACAGGCCTCGAAGCAATTTAATAACATCGTGAATACTACTAGTAGTTTTTCAACGTAGTGCCGGTCTTCTTCAGGAACCTTTTACCGAATCTTCGAGTAAGATACAAGCAACTAAGTTTGTAAAGAAAGACAAAACTCACTCTTATGAAACGACTACCATCCAAACAATATTGAACCGGTTATCTGTTCGTGCTAGAATCGAGTTCAAAATCCTTCTCCTGACTTTTAGGTGGCTTAAAGGATTGGCTCCTATACGTGTTTGACTGAACTGCTTACCCGTTACATACCTAATAGAAACCCCAGGTCTTCCCAAAGGTCCCCCACTACTATCTCTCAAATATATAAGAAGTTCTACGGGTCACGCTCTTTCTAGGTTACATCAGAAGAGCTTTGGAATAAATTGCCAGAATAAAACTTAAGTAAGAAAGTGTGCCAACTTGAAAACACGTCTTAAAACTAATCCGTTTCTTTAAAAATAAATCCAATGTTAACTGACGACTTAGGGAAGTTTGCTGTATCTCACTCTTATCTATTTTTCCTTTTTCTTTTCTTCTCTCCATTATAGCGCATATGAACATATTTGTGATAACAAGTATGTTATGTTATTATTGTTATTACCAAATGCCTATAATTATGGTGCCATTTATTTCAGATCATTTTTTCCCTGAGATTCATGTGCGTCTTCTTCGGATTCGAAGGATGATGGCAACTCTTCGACACACTATTCTGTCAGCAACTGTCTTAGGAGCATGGATTTTGGGACATGAGAGAGGGTTTGGCAGGGATATTTTTGTGATAACAAGAGTTGAAATATTACACTGTGAATTGTTTTACTTTTGCTCGATCTTGCTCTATTTCTTAACACAAGATAAACAAAGGTCAACCAGATCGTAATGAATACTTACTCTGAACAACACGAAAGAAAGGCAAGTGTAAAGGAAAATGAATACAATTACAGGGCGAATCGAGAGGAAGGGGAGAAATGCGAGGGTTAAAGGGGGAGAAGTGAGGATTGAGAGGGGGTCTGGAGCTAGATAGAGAGAGAGAGAGGGGGAGGGGGGTGACAAAGAGAAAAAAAGAAAGAAATAGAAAAAACGGAGAGAGAGAGAAAGAAGGTGGGGTGAATTTGTATGTAAAGAATAAAAGAGAAAAAAGAGACCTGTAGTCATCATTGGTCGATACTTTGACGAAAAAGGTATTCACCGACGCTGATCATGTATCTAAGCCCAACATCAAACTTAAGTATCGCTGTATATGAGTTTTGTTTCAAAATGTCTTCAGTGTGAAAATCACCTTCACAGAGTTGCTATCAGGTGGTTTAACCTGGTCATTCCAAGCCGATTAGAGGCAGTGCTACTTTTTAGGCAGTGTTTGTCCTTTCTCATGATCTTCTGCCTCTGGGAATCAGTTTGTATAATCAATCAAAGAAGTCGCCCATTGAACATGCATAGAGTAGAGGAATATTGAACATTGTATTTAGTATACCGCCATGTTCATCAAAGGAAAATATGAAATAACCCGGAAGTAAACTGTACTAATGGGATGTCATGGACTGTGGTCATAACTAATGATGAACAGATCGAATGTTGAAGAGACAAGAAAGCCAGACTACATCATAAGGATCATTAGATCACTAAAGAAGCCGGAACTTCAATGATTGCCTAATAAATTGCTTTTTGAATATTTAATAATATACAGCCTAGTGTTTGAGCTTTGAGTGGCAACGTTTGCACCTGATTGGTTTTTAAAGTTGAGACACACCCGTAGAATGGAATTTCATTTGATGATGCTTGGAAATTCGGAGAGATCTTTCTTCCTAAGTTAGTGTCATCTCTTTTTGTAATGATTTTTATTCTCGCAATTTCTAAAGAATTACAAACTTTTTTTGTATTTCTCTTTTTCATTTGTATTCTTATCTGTATTTGCTTATAATTCAGCTTCATGTATTTTCTTTAAAATTCGTTTGGCAGACATCATTCATGAATTAGACTAAGACATTAGTTTTGTTTGATTCCGTGATAATATTTTTGTTCGCGATAATATCAAGACAGAAGTCAAAAATACGTTTAACACCTGGCTTAGTACTTGATATTATTTCCTTTTGTTATTTAAAAGCAGAATTGATTTTAACCCAATACTGTCATTTGTTTTCTTCTTCTTTTTCTTTCTACAGGATGTGTACTAGACTCCTCGCAAGGATCTATCCCAGTCAATTGAAAGCATTCTGACTTTGCTTGTCTTTTAATATCTGGCTAGCTGCATCCACTCCTCGGCATGCTATGAGAGCAGTCGATCCAACCCACGCAACAGCCTCGATTGTCTGATGCTCACTAGCCGTGCGACTCGATTGAAAGTGCGGGTCTGATTCCACGTAGACTATCCAACTCGGACGCATGTCATCTCAGAGTTAACGATTCAATACATCCATATCTAAAGTAGATCGCCATGGCCTTGCCCTGATGATATGTTACTGTGACACACCACTAACATTTCGCGAAACCCGTTCGATGGAGCCATAATTATTTCATTATCTTTCTATTATGTGTGGATTGTTATGGAACATAACACAATTCTTCGTTCTCTGCTGTCAATAAACAAGTGTTCACCAAAATAACATGTCCTTCTATCACCACGGATGGGATCGTATGGACTTCAGCTGATATCCAGCTGATAAATTCAAGAGCATTGTCATTTCATAACCGTTCTCCATGAGACTTTAATTGCAGATCCGTGTCCTACATTTTTAAACCTAGAATTGACCTACCTTGGAGAAAGAGAGAGAGAGAGAGAGGGTGGGTATCAGGTGGAATCATCAGGATATTTTCAGATCGCTATTATTCATGGTGGCCTTCGAACATAAATGCGTCGTTCAACATCACGTACATTTACAGTTACATAAAATAACCAACTTCGCTTGATATCCGTACGAGCAAAAGGTATAAATGAGTCATCATGATTTGAGCGACACTTCATACATCGCGTCATTTTGAAGGGGCTGTTCGGAGGAATATGATGGGAAATTTCTCTGCCAGTGGAAACAGCGATGCAATGATGATGTCTGAAAGCGAGTTTGCAAGCGAGTTTTACTTCGACAATTATACATCAACAGCCTACGCGTCTCAAGATGATTTTAATATTATCTTCGCCGTGATCGCTGGATTCATCTGTTTGATTGGAATCGTAGGAAACTCGTTAGTGATCGCTGTGACTCGTGGTCGGTTAAAGGGCCTACACAAGACTATGAGCGTCTTCATCCTCAATCTCAGCGTTGCGGATTTCTTGTTTCTTGTTTTCTGTGTGCCTATATCAGTCGTCATTTTTACAACGGAATCATGGCACTTAGGTTTGTTCATATGCAAGCTTTATGAATTCCTTGTGCACGCATCAATGCTAGCGAGCATATTTACCCTGGTAGCCATGTCTTTAGACAGGTTCTCAGCCGTTGTTTATCCACTAAAGTTGTTACAACATCGTTCCATTTCAAATGCTAAAATCATCGTAATAGTGATTTGGCTCGTTTCATGCGCATGCGCTGCTCCTCATCTGGTCTACAATGAAGTGAAAGATTATGGTGGTGGCATGCGGCTCTGTCAGACAATATGGCCGACACACGAAGCGCGAAAGACGTACCTTACATTTGTATTCTTGGTGGGATATTTGATACCGCTTTTCTTCGTAACATGCGCGTACGTGATGATCCTGCGAGCTCTTTGGAGAACTCTGCGCATCATGAAAGGTTCTCGAGAATCAAGCATGGGTAAATCCAAACGGAAAGTGACAATCATGGTTTCTGTTGTTGTACTTGTCTTTGGCATATGTTGGTTTCCTCATCATCTCATCTTCATGTGGCAGAGCTACGGTGACTTTCCTTATAATGAAGGAACGATTAAACTCAAAGCAGCTTCTCTGTGCCTTTCTTACATCAACTCATGTCTTAATCCCATCATCTATTCCATCATGTCAGAGAATTTCCGCAAAGCTATGAAAAAAGCCCTGCAGAAATGTGGAGCTGACTCCCCGAACCTCCAAGGGAGCGGACAGGGGAGGGGAGCACCTGGTATCAGACTAACACCCGTCACGCAACATAACCATTATCATTTCCAACCGAACAACAATCAAGAATCGCAGAGAAGGTACTATCCTCATCGTAATCATCATCGTCATCGACTTAGTGATTCGAATCGATTGCAGAACACAAGCACCAAGCCGATTACATGGTAGAATGATATCAGCAAGAGACAAACGAGATCTTTGTAGGAGCGAATTAGACCCTTCAACAGGGTCACTTCCAGATTTCGTTAATGTTTCACTTCTTCTGTTTAAAAGGACCCGTCCAAGAGAATGTAACCATATGGTAACGGTAAAATTGGAATGGGAGAGGATATGACTTTGATGAAAGCAGCTGTAATACCAATATGGACACCACTATAATTTCTTTCGATTTCTTTCAATGTTTTATTAATTTTATCAGATAATCTATCATTTCAATCAAAAATTATTAATATAAAAACGCCTGGTTGATTTTTTTCGTTCTCGTATGACTGATAGAGATTTGTTATAAGGCGTAGCTATGGTAGAAACATGGACAACATGTATTAATGATATTGTCCTCCTAATTGTTGCAGGCTAAATGCGATTCCTCGGAATACTGTGTACCATGAATAACGTCTTTACTATCACATTGATATCATTATATTAATAATGACATATCTATGTAGCTATTGGAATTTGAGAACTAAATTAATTACACGGTTACCAACAATGTGTTGTAAATGGTTTAAAAGATCTTCTGCGGTTGATTGAAAAGAGTTTCAATGATTATCATGTCTAAAACCTGACTAAAAGAGAGTGCATGGCAATAATGCAGAAATTCACCCAACACAAGAAATGCAATTTGCAGCAAAATTTGTGATGTTTCCATCAAAATTATTTACAAAGTTCAATAGTCCGAAAACATAAATTATTAGTGTATGTATTCTTATTCTATTTGATTAAAGTATATACGTACTTGAACTGGAAGTATTCCACAATGACAACAACTCCTTTTCCTTTTAGAAATACATTGCAATATGACATAAGAACAGATTACATTCTTTCAAATTGTGTACTTAAGCTTGAGTTCTACTGTATGCTAAACCTGTAATATAGAAACTATATAAAGCGTGAAGTCATACCATTCTCCCGGTGAGGTGAATAAGATTAGTGGTAGACGTATTCTATATTGTTTTTAGGGGAAATGTGAGATATTTGCACTCTGGGATTCTGCAGGTAATGGTGTTAGATACACACACGATCGTGCATCGCTACAACGTTTGATTTGAATTATGTCACGTTTGAATATGACACTTTCAGAGCCGAAAATCCCAGCTAGAATTCCCTCCTTCACATTTTTTTTGTTGTTGATCCAATCCAGCATAGATTTTACTTCCAAAACGTATTAAAACGTTCTTTTGATCAATTTATTGGCCACTATTCAGTTCTTATGGTATTTGTTTACAGTTGCCTTTCTTGACTCAGGTGTAGCAAAATAAGTATGTGTTTATTTCAGAATTTGTTTAATAGAAGTGCGCTACAGATGCCATTCTAAAGCCGTAGAACTATCACTGGAGTACATAAAGTGTCACTGTGCTATAAGAAGAATATCAGTAATTGTTCATAGTTTATCAGAGTTCGATAAAATAACAAGTAGGATTTAACATCAAAAGAATCAAATCTATTTCTCTTTGTGCATGTCTAGGATGGCTCCGACCTTAGCGTATTCATCAGGTTTACTTGCTCGTTGAAGGACGTAATATAGGTAATGAGCCCACTCCTATCATTTCCCTACGCAATCTGTGCTGTGGATCATAGCTTATCATTACACATTCATGAGATTTAAGATCATTTACTGCTACCTCGATCATGCTGGATTAAACAATAATTATCTTCACATTACATTCAGGTAAACGCCAGTAGACAATCAGATTGCCGAGTAGAAGGGATTTAATAGGTACCCATTATGTTGCATCGGATACATAATTGTGCATGTGTGTGGTTCTTAATCTGTCCTAACGCATAAACGCAAAGTTCCTTCTTCGGTTTGAAATTTTACTTGTACAAAGGGTCGTCTATCTGTATGATTTATCTATTGCAAAGTTCTTTACCACTTTTAAATATACATCCCTTACTCGATTAATTTCGCGCAAAGTAAGAAGTGTTGTTTACTAAAAGCAAGTGGTAACCGTCATGCATGAATATAGATCGTGCATGCCATGTTATAACTCAAGTGAGTTCGAATGCCAGGAAGTTGTTCTTCATGCCCAGATTCGAATTTCTATTTAAAGTTTTGATACGACCATGTATAAAGTGTTGTTCGTTTAAAGGGGTATAAAGAAGTTACCATTTACAAGTGATTTGTTTTCATCATGCACAAACATGAAACAAAATATTACAGCCTTCTTGAACAAATACACGGGAAAAACAGGCGCATTCATTGTAGTCTTATTTTCACAAAAATAAAAGTTGCCTAGGCTTGCATGGTGCTTGGTAGATGACAACGGGTATAAAAAAAGCCACTATGCTTAGTAAAAATTATGCTCAGGATACAAACTAATTTTCACAGGCCCATATTCAGATGTCTATTGATGTTTCATTCTCTAGTAGTATTAAAAGTATTTGAACAACAGTTTCAAGAATGAAATTTTGTAAAACTATAATCGTATACTCATGATATTTTTTCGATATAGAACATAACAGGACGATTTTCAAATGGAAATCCAATCTAGACAGCAAGTTGCTCTAGAAAGAGAACAATTGGTGAAAAACGGATTGGTGAAAGGTTGAACCTTTTGAGCAGGAAAATGCGATAGAAATATCATATATATTTGTTTTAACTGAGTTTATTAATTATATGGGAACATTATACAATTATTATAAATGCATAGCACATCAATATTTCTTTTCAATGAAGGATACTTATAAGCATGCTTCTCGTTTATCTGAGTATAGCGCATAGGAAAAAAATACCAGGTGGATAATTCACTTCTTTTTAAGACCGTTTCCAGTTTGATGATTTGTAAATTGTCTTTCTACAAAGAAATCATAAAAACGTGAAATTTAAGTCCTGAACGGATACAAATAACGTATTAAAGGACATATTTACAACTAGTAAACTACAGGTGTATTGAATCTTCTTAAATGCTTAGGATTTCGACTTTCTGCATGCGTGCAAACACAATACCAGTAGTAACCCACTTCAGGTGCGCAACTATAAATAGATTCTATTAGGAACTAAGAATTGATGAAGTGCCAAGTCATTGCTTAGTAAGATCGACTTGTAATTCAATCCTCTAAAGCAAGAGAGATGACATGGGGGAGGTAAAAGATTGAAAATATGTGCCAATTACTCTTTTATATTCATAGAGCAGAGAATGTAAAGCAGACTGGATATTATTCAAAGATTTCTGATTGTATTATATCTTGTTTTCATACGAACGAAACAACATGATTGCTTCGTCTAAAATGCCGCACCACTATTAACCGCAAAATCTCCGAAGTAAAATAAGACAAAGATTTTAGCTCTCTTCCTTTCTTTATGTTTCATCTACGGCCAAGGTCGTGAATTTAATTGTTAAGTTCTGTTACTATTGATTTATTGATGTATTTTTGTTCAAATAAAATTCGCTGTAAGTTTGTTTTTGAAGCTTTTGTTGTAAATGACTTAGTTTGTAGCAATGTTTTGCGGTAAAGAAAAGGGTTTTTGCGGTTCTCAGATTTGAATAGATGAAGACAAAGTGACTTTGTAAAATAAGAGACATGAAAGTCCAGACTTGAGATTTGTTTGTTTTGTTTTTCATGTCAATCATAAAGATAAAGCAATTAGAAATATCAAAATGTTGTTTTGACTGTCATGATATCATTTTATCACTTATTTGCTTTAAAAATCCTTACACAAACTCTGTCTCGTTTCCCCATCGATTTTATTTTCCTTGAAAACAAAAACAGAACGATTTTCTATTTCTACATGTTTTACAGTGGAAAAAACCCACTGTGTAAAATGATAGGTATACTTTTTGATAAAGTTGTGGTTATTTTCCCAGTCATGGGAAATTTGCTCTTTGATCAAGCCACTTTCCATTATACCTCCCAGGAAAGGGTATTTCTATAATACTAAGCGGCTTAGCTCTTTCTTTACATAGGCTCTACTACATATCATTTTTGTAAAGGATTTATCCCGATGCCTGATAGAATGTCATTCACTAGACCTACCTTATACTTGACAGACCATTTTATTAAGACTTCCTATTTCAGACTAAGATGCAATTGTGACTGATGTCGAATAGACATTTTACACATTTATTTTGTTTACTATCAAGCAACATTGTGACACGATAACATCGACATTACTTAATTTAAGACTACTAGACGGCTTTTTCAAGTTTACTGACAATGTATTCATTATTTTATTACATAAAACAGAAGTAACTTGTTTCAGACTAAATATGTAATCCGTTTAGAGACAAAACGTTCTATAATTACACGCATTATCAAACAATAAGGATACAACTTTTTTTCGCCATGTGGTAAGAGACAACATAGCGTTTAGACCTTGTTGAGAACACATTTTCGCCCGTGTACAGACACAAACTTAAGACTTGTTTCAGCCAAAACTTCTTTAAAGTGACTGTCAAAGTTGTCAGACTTGCGACATACGAAATATTTAACCCATACAGACAAACCGCTTGACATATATGCTAAAAACAACAAAACTATTAGACCCGTATGTAGACATTTTTTGTTTACATTCATAGACACATTTCTTATGACACTTCAATTTTGAAATTAATGACGGAACCTTTACTAAACCCTTTCAAGTTCAACCAATTATGGAGAAATTTTCGACACGGTTAACAGATTGATATTCTCACCCGTTTACTCAATACACATCAATCACGTCAATACCACTGTTGACCTATCGACCAACCATTTTTGTTTATTTTAAGACGAAACATGCGTCATTTAAAAGGTTTAACTCGTATTTACCGAAATATTTTGACCAGTTGCACCCAAACGATTTCAGCACTTAACAGACAAAACGTTCAACCATACAGACATATAGACAGGCTACAGACCATATCACCCGTTCACAGACTAAAAACTTTAATCAGTGACAGACACAATTTCTACAAGACTTTAGTATGACAAGTATAACGTAAAAATGCCTAATTCCTCCCTCTACAAAAGTCTTTCGTAATTGACTTACTTTTGACTACTTTTACTTCCTGATCACATTGTGATCACATCGTGGAAGTTTTGGAATTGACCTTTCCTATCTACTATGAGCCTTGCCAATACTCGGAGCACTATCATTCACATCTAGAAATGCAATACCTAAACGAGCAAGTGACGGTTATCGACTGATTGAATTGACATTAAGTGACATTATTGGGCACTTTCTCCCGCCTCCTCCGTAGGGTATTACTTTAACTAAGTCATGCACTTTCATGTTGCGACGCCTGCGCTAATAGGATGCCATATAAACCTATCCATTAAAGGGATCCGGTAACTTTGTTTCAGATTCTGAAACAAAATCCTTGATTTAGCTCATGCTGCAATGATAATTATAAACCTTTAGGTGAGTCAGGAACCCCATGACTTTAACAAGCCGATCGCCTGTCTGATTATCAAGATATTTATGATTGGAAATCGAAACCAAATTTTGCGTTTGCCAAACGGTTTTCATGACACTACAGTTTATTGGGGAAAACGAGTATGGTAAAACCGGTCATTCTAAGATTTTTACTTTTTTGAGGCTCTTCTTGATCATTTTGAAGCGTGATTTTGTTTCTGGCTTCAATATTACACCATATCACAGACACTGGTAGCACGTAGGGCCGTGTATCTCAGATTTAACATTTTTAAACGTTGCCTTTAAAGGTGGCCATTTAGAGAGGGGAAAATAAGCCTGATGTGGATCCCCGCTAATGTTCAAACCATGGCGGAAAAAAGTAGGAAATTGTAAATGTCATGAAAATCATTATGATTACAAGACTAGATGTCAACAGAGTCTTGCTGGACTTTTAAAACATCTTACCTTTCTCTGTACCCATCGTTGATCAATCAACTCCGTTTATTCTTACTCAAAAGGTTAATCGATAATCTGAATAATCATTTTGGGGGACTGCAGCTGTTCATAAGCATCAATAATAAAATAGATAGCCCACACGCTTCACAAGAGGCTCTGCTTCTCATCAAGATCTCTTGTGACTGTAATATGATGCAGCGCCCTCGCTGTGAAGAACTGTAAGAACCAATGGAATGAATCGGCTGCAGGACTGGACCTGTCCCTCCCTCTCCTCCCCCTTCTTTCTCTTCATCTCCCCTCTCCATCTCGTTCTCTATCTGTGTCTCTCCTCTCTTTCTCTCCCTACCTCCATCTTCGTGACTATCTGTCTCTCCGTTTACACATTTTTTTTTTGGTCTGAACTGTTAGGACGACATGACTTTTCTTTTTTCGCTGTGGACGTGAATGCAATGACTACCCTTGTCCCAATGGAGTTTATTGTTCGCGTATCAAACTTCATAGACGTATGCGAACCATGACTGAAGCCCGTATTTATCACACCTCGTCCTAGAAAGGATGAGAGTTTACTTTATTTCTTATCAATGATTTGCTTTCTTGGAATCTTTACAGGGATTTCATTTTATTATGAGTTTCCTAAAGTTCACTTTTCAAATAAAAATGTTATTACTGCCTGCCCTAAATTGAACAATGCACAGAAAACACGATTTTCCTCAAATATTATTATGGGTTTGGGAAATTGAGTCATCACTGAAAAATATTTTAATAATACCGTATATATATATATATATATATATATATATATATATATCTGTCTCTCTATTTCCCTCTTTATTTCTCTCTCTCTCTCTCTCTCTCTCTCTTTCTCTCTCTCTCTCTAACATAACAGTGCGTGGTCTTTTTTTTTGCTGTATAAAACTAGGCTGCATTCGCTATAATTATGACGAGTGTAGTTTGCTGTATATAGATGCCGCCTCCAGTACCAACGTTACTCATTGCATGGTCGTACAGATAACAAACTCTGCTGACTTACATCTAGCAAAAAGTACAGTAAATCAAGATTGAGAGGCCGTAGAGAACATTCGACAAGAAATAAGAAAAGACCCACGCAGATCGATGGAGCATAAATGATCAGGTTTCAAGCGACGGGCATAACCCGCCCTTTTCTTGATCCACTTTTGGAGGCAGACTGAAAACGATAAATTTGTTCACCTAATTTTGCTCCCATTTTGTTTCGAAGGATCCGTTGATATCACGACGGTAACAAGAGTGCGAGACCCGTCACAGTTGGTTAAACACTCCGTCTCCTGTGCGTTCCGTCTCGTTGCTAAAGCGCCCTATCGGTGAGGTTGGGGACGGGATAAGTTGCTTATTCGAAAAATATGGAAAGAATTACATAGATGATTCTCGATATAATGATAGGTGATGTTACCAACTTGGTTCCCCATCTAATGACAAGCGCCCAATTATCGTAAGCCCCGGGTTCCAGTGAGTGTATTGAAGCTTCCTGTTACCCCCCCCCTCCCCCCCCCTCCATCCTCTCGTATTATGTTGTTTATTGTTAGCTTTCCCCGGGAATATATAGAGGGTTATACCCGCCCCCCCCCCCCCCACTCAGTGTTATTTAGGGTACGCATATGCGTGTTCCAAGCGACCCCCCCCCCACCTTTTCAGCAAAAGTCCGGTGTGTAAAGTCAATACGGGTCGACCTTTTTCTTTTGTTATACGAGCCTTTTTCAGCACCCCCTCCCCCCTTTCAGCAAAAGTCCGGTGTGTAAAGTCAATACGGGTCGACCTTTTTCTTTTGTTACGAAAAGGACATTTTGGTAACACGCATGGGGTCCATCCGTTCTCGAAGTGGGTGGGGGGGGGGGGGCGGGGGTTATACTATCTAGGTCACATGGTGATTTGCTGAATAACACACTGACTTACGACTTACTCTTCAATATGAAACTCATTTTATACTCAGAAGCTACAATGAAATTATCAGAATAGCACAAAATCAAAGCTATCAATGTCCATTAATGTTTTACTGTCTTGATTTTTATCAATTTGATATTCGTACTGGTTTTGATTTAATTTTGGATAATTCCTACTCCATAACACTTACTTGCAGAAGACCTATTTACGACTATAACGTGTAATAGGTACACAATACAATTCTAATATTACATAGAACTAAATTAGATTACAATAATTTGTAAGGCATCTGTAACTCAAGTTGAAGTAAATTTTAAATCTCATAATGTAGTTCTATTTGGGGCCACCAATTAAATATTGATCTTTAAAGCCGTGAAATACCATGAAATTATTTGAACTAATGAAACTTAAGCACCCATGCAGTACTGCCAAATTTAGCCATGGTTTCTATGAAATGAATTTGTTTTAGTAATCGAAACCCCTTTTCATTTCACGTGTAAACCACCCCAGATTTCAGTCCCTCCCCTTTTTTGTGCCTTGATTTGATATAAGAACATATTGGAGTATGCTTTACTAACACGAAATGAAGTGATGAAGGGGGCAGTGGGTAAACACCTTTCTTTGACAGGCGCGGATCCAGGATTTCTTAGGGGAGGGGGCCCAACTTTTTTTTTTTTGCTCCCAAAAATTTGAAAATCGCGCCGGCCGAAAAGTCGCTCAGTGGGGGGGGGGGGGGGGGGGGGGGGGGGGGGGGGGGGGGGGGGTAGTGAGCACATTTTTTTTTTTTTTATCCTCAAAAAAAATTTCAATTTGCACCCCCCCCTTGAGCGCCAGGGGGGGGGGCCCAACCCCCAAAAAAGGTAAAAATCACGTGATTTTACATGATTTTTTTTCTCAAGGGGGGGGGGGGCCCGGGCCCCCCGGGCCCCCCCCCCTGGATCCGCCACTGTTCTTTGAGTACCACTAATTAGGAATAGTCAAGAAACGAGGCTCTTACTTATTTCGAGGCTATGGCTATGCGTGATATTTGTATTCTGTGACATTACCATGGTTACGATGCAACCAGAAATACAAGTTAACGTTGACACCTTTTTTATTGCAAGAGAAGAGAAAAATCTTTTCTTTTCTTGCAGTAAAATCCTGCAATTTTGTGTGCAGAGTAGCGAGTACCCTTTGGCATTTCATTTTCCGGGAGGAGTTGATGTTATTATTCGCTCTGTGTATCGATGTGGATGGGATGGTATTCTGTTAAAGGTTGGTAAACTCTCAAGCTATCCCAGCTGAAAAAGATAAAGCCCATCATCCTGTCAATCAAGCATGTGTTAAATAATATATCCCTCAAAGAGTACAAAGTAAGAGCTCATCCTGTTTTCTCTCCAGACCCCCAAATGTACATGTCAATTTCTAGCGCTATACGTCTCCAAACCCAGCTTAACCCGAGGGTTTAGGAATAAGAAAATGGTAAACATCCCTGGTTATATAATAGACAAAGAACTGATTACAAAGATTGCTTTTATCTTTGAAGGCAGGTGACACTTTGCTCCTACGTATTCATCAATTTCAAACCAGCCTATAGATGAGTATCTATAGTGCCTACACGTACGCATACTATTTTTTGTTGAAAAAGTGCATTTTTGTATGTATGATGATAAAATTGATAAATTAAGAGACAAACATAAATTCCTATATAGAAAGAGAGCTGGAAGAAGAAAAAATGGAGCAATTATAGTGAAAAAAAAGTTGTCAATTCAAACTGTTACTGATTTAAATCACTTTATAAAAACATGTATAACTAAAAACATAGAATATTATATAATGCTATGATGATAACGTGTTTGAAAGAAAATGGATAGATGTCGTACCGATGAGGCATGTATTTTATATTGAGTTACTTTTAGTAGTTCATAACCTATTACAACCCGTATCACTGAATGTCCTATTAATCTATGGAAAATGAACATTACGTTCATCTGTCACCCATGTTTTGATAATATTTCTTCAAATTTTGTTCCATTATATCCTTGGAAACATTATTAATTCAACTCTTTTCCCGGTCATGTCAAACAAGTAATGGTACCTTTCGAGATTATTACGATTTCAATATGTTAGAGCTGTAATCTTGTAAATGCTTATTGATTCATGTATGATATTGATTTCTTGTATCCCACCTCCCTGGCTAACGTTTGAACAGGTTATTTTTAGTCAATATGCGAGCTAGAAGTCCTCCCACATGATCAGATCTTTGATAAGGTCAGTAAGCATTAGATGGGAAATCAAATGAGACAGGATTGACCAATAATGGATTCAGTAAGAGACTGCTACTCAAGGACCCATCAACACATGGACTCATCGGGGAGTCTAGTCTTATTTGCCTTTCCAGTTTCTATTGTCTGTGTAGCAGAATTTGGCGTCTAGGACAAATATGGCTGACATCATGTCGGCAAGGGTTATCGAAATAATGTCAAACTCCGACTAGACAATAATCTTAAACTAGTGATACGACAATATTGTTAATTGCACTCTGCAAACATCAAGGGGTTAGGGAATTCTGGCGATTAAAAAATGTGACATTTTGAAAGGGATATGAAAAGGCCTGAACAGAATGAAGTGGTCAATAGAAAGCTTCTGACTTAAGAATAAGTATCTTATCAGAATAAAAAAGGAAGACTCGTGTTTATGTCTTATTTGTTATATTGTGCCAGAAATGTTTAGATGGCCTACATGATTATACACTCATGGCATCATTTGAATGTCTTTAAGATTTTATGTAACTGTACTTTATGAGATATGATTTAAGAATTCACCTTAAAAGGGCCTTTTATGATGAGATGAAAGGAAATTGCATATCCTCCATTTATATCGATGTACACTGTACACTTGTTCGATCGTTCAGTTGTGAAATGTTTTAATAGTATATTGTTATGCTTCAGATCGGGTGAAAGCTTTCGTCAATCATGTGAAAAATTGATGTGATTCTTTATTAGACAACCGAGAGACAAAAGAAACTTGACACGATAAAATGTAAATTGTTTATGCATAACAAGAGTGAAACTCATTAAACGTTCACGATTAAAAACTCTTTCCAATGCTATTTAGGGGAGGATTCCTCAACGGAACAATCTCCCAATATATTAAAGTGAAATAACGTTTCACTCAGGGACTAACATCTGTCTTTTAGTCCCTCTCGTCATTAATTTTGTGAATGATTAGGTGAATGCATCTAAAAGGGGGATATCGACTATAGCAGTTTGTGGTGGCAGTGCTCTACGTAAGAGTTAGATTCTATACAAACGGTGTTTTTGTATAATCGTATGAGACAAGATAATGAACCGATATAAATGTGTTGCTTATTTTGTCGAAATTACCATGGCCTCGTAACACAAAGCTTAGCATTTTATCGTTATAATTTGGGGCGATTGATTGCATTGATCACTTTGTGCAATCAATGACAAAAATTAATCTTACGATCAATTGCTAAGCTTATTTTTGCAGAGTCCAGGTCCATTAATATACACATCTCAACCTTAAAAGCACTTTCACTTGTTCTTTCTTAGTATCATATTATTTGAATGGATTAAACATCTATGCGAGAGTCACTTGTCTCGCTCTTTCTTGAGATGATGGTTAATACTCTACTTCATAGTGTTAAAGGGATTGTATCGTATTTCATTGTTAATTTGATATAGTTTTCATCTTTACCCGTACCATGTATGAAAAAACTGTGCAAACTGCAAAGAATGTCACTGATTTTCTTGTGTTTATGAAATGAAACAATAACATTCCCTTCGTGTCAAGACACAAGGGAAACCCTACATTGAAAAAATATATACGTTTATATTATACAGTTATTGACTGGCAGGGGGTGTAATATAACATTATTTGGACCGCTGAAGGGAGTTATATTTCCCAAGTGGTTATATTTTCCCGAAGCGCGCAGGGAAATACAGTCACGAGAGGAAATATAACTCCCTTCAGGTCCAAAGAATGTTATATACCCAAAAAAGCATTTTTCGGGAAAAAAAAATTACCCAAAAAAGCATTTGTGGAAAAAATAATTTCAAGGGAAAAAAAATATTGAAAAAATTAAATGACCCTCGGTAATGGTGTAACGTGTGTAATTGGTGACATACAGTCCTCAAGAGGGCGACATACACTGATTAAAAATATATTCATTTCACCGGCCGGTTAATATAACACCGAAAAGTGACCGGCCAGGAAAATATAACAATTTGGATCCTCGCAATTGATATCACGTGACGAGCTCTGGACCAATCACATCTCGGTATCTGTCTAAGCTATCTAATATTCATATTTAATTCACGAATATTCTGGCTACAAAACATCGTGTTGTTAGCCGTTTCCCCCCTTCACTACACAACCATCATCTTGAAGTTACGAACACGGCAAATTCTTTCGCATGACTGTTCTTGTTCTTTCTCTCGCTGTTGAATCTATTCGACGATTCTTTTCGCCTCAGCAAAGTTCAAGGTGACAACATTGAATAAACAGCACACAAAATGATTTTGTTGGCGGGCATATTCTTAAATTATATCAATGTTGTTTACCGATATTTCTTTCCTTTTCAGTATGACTTTTATTCTGTGGTTGTACACAAAGGAAATGTTACTTTTACATGTCATTTACAATTCAATTTGATTTTCATTATCGTTAGAATTGTTTTTTTTAAATATTATTCCGTTTATGAAGTGCATTTCTTTCTGTATAATCATGCAACAATTCTTCGACGTTGTAAGAATGAATTGTGTGGACTCTCGTATAAGACTATGGTAGTTTTCAATGTATAATACACAGTTATATTCAATGAATTGTTATTCAACTGAAAACTGTATTTGAGTAATCGCTTGAGTAGTTGTATGCAAAAAAAAGTGATATTATTTCTTTACATGTCACTCAAAATGAAGTCTTTTCAAAGGAATTGTATAAATTTAACAAATAAACTTATTATAACCATACTCATTTTGTGCAGTCTCTTTCTATTCCTCAGTGTGATATCCTATTGTCATGCGAATGACGAGCAGACTCCTGTAAGCTTTTTTTCTTTCAAGGATTGGTACTAATGTATAGTACTATAGTGGGGTAGCTCTAAGTGACCTTGTTCTAAAGGAAAAATGGATTTTGGCCACTTTCTTGCCAATCGATTAAACACTTTACTCAGTTTTTATTAAAAGATATCATTATTGGGCGAAATATTACCCTATTAGACATGAGAGTGTCAATTACAGGATACATAACCTCTTTCGTGGTGATGCTACCAAGGGCACAGGGGAACACCTCGAAACGATTGGCGAAAAGAGAGAGAGAGTGGAAGAGAGAGAGAGAGTGAGAGAGAGGGGGTGAGATCAAGAGAGGGAGAGAAAGAAAGAGAGACGGGGAGAGGGAGAGAAAGAGGGAGAGGGAGAAGGGGAGAGAAAGAGAAAGAAAGAGATTAATAAAGAGAGGGAGATATGAGAGAAAGAGAGAGAGAGAAAGGAAAAGGAAGAGGAAGAGAGAGAGAAAGAGAGAAAGAGAGATAGAATGAGAAAGAGGGAGAGAGAGACAGAGGGGACCGAAAAACAAAAGTCGTGAAAGACGGAGTGAAAAGTTAATTATGGCCCTCTCCCCTCTAACTCTTTATGGTTTGGCTCTCACCCATTTTATCCATGTCTTTTCGAGCCCCCTCCCCCACCCCCCCCCAAAAAAAAAACACACACACACCATGACGTCAGTGTCCTCTCAATTGCTGGACATAAACCATACGCCAGTGGTCCTCATAATAGAAACTCGTTTTACCTAGGAATAGATGTTGTCAAATGTGTAATTCGAATATTTTCTAAAAGGGATGTAATGGTCGAGGGAGTGCGGGTACCGAGTTACAGATAATTGGTTTTCAACGATGCGTTGCTCGAGAGGGAAAGTATGTCATGGTAGGGTGTATATCCAATGGTCAAACCTCTAAAAGAAGTGAAAAGTGACACCTGTGCATATTATTATTGGTTGACCCGAGTCAAATGACCTAAATTGTCCCCATCGATAAGGTATAACAAACATAAAACTTCATATGCTCTGTACCTCTTTAATCATCAAGAGGACTTTCATAGCAGGTAATCATTAACGAAAGAATGCATAAAAATAGCCCTTCGTGCCTTTTTTCGTGGTAATGTTTTGTGTTTCTCTCTCATGTCGGCGGCCGATGGATAAAATCAAGAAGAAATGGCTGAGAATGGTAGCATATGTCACCTTTTAAAGATAATTTGTCCAGGATATATCAAGGACTAAAGTGATTGATGACGCGACAAATGGACCATTATAGTCAATGAGGTCCTTCTTAACCTCTTGCAGATGATAGTCGCTTACCGGATACAAATTCAGCAAATATTTTTTAGCAATTTGACTCACAATTTGACTCTGAAATGATAGAGTAGATTGTAAATGATTTTTTGGGGGAATAATTGGGATACTAACACCTAAAAGACAAATGTCCTGCAGTGTAACCCCCTGTACTACCTTCACTTTAAAGTAATGTCACAGCAAGTGTTATGATTCACGGTTAATGAGGGGGAGACTACATATACATCAGAACAAAAAAGGCGAGGAAGATAGAAATAGATTTTACAAAGTGTATCAATGTAAAGAACAGGACATTTGAAATATGAAGTATCTTGAATAATTCGACCCAAAAATACGCATACAATAACAAAAAAAATCATTTGACTAACTGCTTCCTCATTTTGAATACAATTTAAATCGTTTCATCTTCTTTAGTCGTATCTTTATATTTTACTTTCATATCAGTTAGTGCTATAGAAACACTTGTATGAGCAAGATGTCTCTGTGAGCCTTTCTCATTATTCCAATTTGATATTTTCTCGATTAAAAACAATATTATGCTTGTTTATGAAAATGACAATATGTGTTTATCATGATGATATTTTAAAATCTGTTAGGACTAAGTGAAATTGCATGACAAAATAATTCCATATCATACAAGCAATCTTTCTATAAGTTTCAATACGTTTCTATATACATGTATAAGTTATCATGCTTGATGGATGAACTTGAATCCTGTTATTTTACTGTTACTTCTTAAATCTATTCACAGGTATCACCTGCGGACGTGGAGAACCTCATGACAGAATGGAAATTCTTTTAGGTAATCCTCAGGTGTCAGCTGGTGGCAATTTCACTGTCTTGTAACTCTTTCATGTTACATGCCCTGTGATGTAATTTTTATTTTGTTTATACATATACCTGGAAATAAATGAATACAAAATATATATATATATATATATATATACTGACCGTGGTGTAAGTCAGGGTGTGTCGAGGTGTTGGGTCTGCTTTGGGGTGGATTGGAACATAGTGTTTGGTATGTTGTACTTATATGTTCATGATTTATTTTGTGATATGTTATGCTCACTTGCCTTTGTGTTATCATTATGACTCTTTGTAGAACTGCTGTGCGGTAATGGGGCACCTGAGCAGGACGATCCTCCCGAGATTATTCCGTCAAGCTATCATGTTTGTTAGTATTTGAATGTTTTCATGTTCGGTTAATGAAATGAAATGAAATGAAATGGAATCATATTAAATGATTTAACATTAGAACAGAACCTTCAGCTTGCACTACAGGAGAAGTACGGTCTTATTATTCGAGCCTTCGAATTTCTCAATACAAAGACGCTAGATCAAGTGCCATCAAAGGGTAATTCATATTCAAGATCAGGTGATATTGAAACCACTTGAACCTGAAGAATTTCCTTAATCCTCAGGTGTGTGCGTGCGTATTAGTTTGGACCTTGACTTTGCGCAATCGCATTGACCTTCTTGACGTCACTGGTGATGACCAGTCATGCGGGTCGCTGCTATACATGTAGGTTAACGTACTATTTAGTGTCATTCTGTGTGATTGAAGCATATAAACAAACATTCAGGTTAAAGATAAAGTGGAGTTCTGGTAATGGTTTAAAAAACATTGAAACAGTTACTTTTCAAATTCACACTAACTGTTAAGCAGTACATATAAATGACTCCTGCTAAAGGAATTTGAACAAAATCAGGTTAAATTGTTTCACGGGTTGGTCCACATGGGGCGGGGGAGGGTCGCCCCATTCCCTTTTGTTTGCAATTTGAAGTTGGTCGCTATCTACACTTTACACTTCCCAGGTATCATACACATCCCCGGTTAATAATATTCATCTCGTCCGATCTTATGCTCCCTGATCCACCTTTATCATCGGGTGTTATCCCTTCTTTGTGTAAGACTTCTTGCCAGAGGTATTGATTACAACTATAACACAAGGTGAGAACTTGGCCTAGTTCTATAATAAGTTCGTGTTGAAAGGGGTAATGTTTATTTCAACTGCCTATTTTTGTCTTAGTTATTCTTGCAACTATGGCTTGGTTTAATATTAAGTCATGTCAAAATAAAGAAAAAATGTTTAAAGACGAGGTTAAATTTGAGATTGAGATTGAAAATAAGTTCAAGAACAAGGGTTCGAATTTCGTTTCGGCATTTTTTTAAAAACAAGATAACGGTTTGTTGAATCATTAAAAACCCACGGGACAGAATTTCTATTCTGTTATTATTGTATTGAGTAAGGGTTAATGATGTATTCAGACAAGTATGTTCACATCAATCAGCGGGAGAGGGATGATTATATCTTTGCAGATTTCGCATCACAATCATGATGGATTCATTCTAGAAGATTAGTGTGGTGACTTTCTCGATACAAGAAATAACATAAGAGGAATCAGCTAGATGAGTTGGGAATCAGGCTAATAAATCAGCTTATTTGAAACCTGATTCCCAACTCATCTATCAAACTCCATTTAGATTTTAGCTGGTTCTAACTCTTATTTTATTTCTTTGATATGGTGGCTCCTAAGGGACACGCAAACGCAAAATTTGACGTATACCTATGCAACAAATTTGTGGATTTTCACGTCAAAGACGTGAAAATCCACAAATTTGACGTATACCTTTGCAACAAATTTGTGGATTTTTACGTCGAAGACGTGAAAATCCACAAATTTGACGTATACCTATGCAACAAATTTGTGGATTTTTACGTCAAAGACGTGAAAATCCACAAATTTGACGTATACCTTTGCTTGGTAATTTTTTCGTTTTTCTGTACTCAATGGCCCTGAAGGGACACGCAGACAAACAAAATCTGCGTCCAATATTCATGTCTGCGTGTCCTTTTGGGAGGAGACGCAGACGTGAATATTGGACGCAGATTTTCTCTCTCTCTCGCTCTCTTTCCTGTACTTCCTCCCTTCCCATTCTCTCTGTACTGTGTGTATTCGAAATTCAAGAGAGAGAGAGAGAAAAGGAGAGAGGTGAGAGACAGATTGGGGGAGAGAAACGTTGAAAGAAGAGAGAGAGAGAGATAGAAAGAGGATAAACAGATTGGGAGAAAGGTGAAGAGGAGAGAGAGAGAAAGAGAGGGGAGACACAGATTGGGAGAGAGAAGGGAGAGACAGATTGGGAAAGAGAAATGAGAAAGAGGAGAGAGAGAAAGGCACATTGGGAGAGAGAAATAGAGAGGGGCAGACAAATTGGGATAGACTGAGGAGAGAGAGGGGAGAGACAGATTGGGAGGGAGAAAGGAGGAAAAGATCGAGAGAAGGGGAGAGAGATAGATAGAGAGAGAGAGATGGAAAGAAATAGAGAGAGAATAAAAGGGTGGGATAGGAGGGGGCCGGGGGGGAAGTCGCAACAGGATGCACAAAAAGTAGTAAGTGCTTGCCTGCTTGGTAATGAGAGAAGAAGAAAATCAACAATTTCAATGTGTTTGTATTTCTTTGTGATTTTGTTGTCTATATTATTTTGTCTGAATTGAAAATGTAGACATGATGTTTAGGAGCCTCTCCTGCTCTCTATTAACATAATCCTTCTCTCTTCGCCTTCTTTTCCCCTTTCTCTCACTCCTCTATTTCCCTCCTTTTTGTTTATCTCTCTCTCTTTCTATAAGATTTCGTCATGAAAATGCTTTAAAAAAAAAATCATTGTAGGCCTACCGTATTTATTTGCTGTTGGTAACTAAATCAATGAAACAAATTAAGTCCACATGCATGGTATCAATTGTTATTGTTATTGTTTCAGAACTTCCTCTATTAGTCATCTGATTGTCCTCAAACAATGATAATGATAGTGAATGAATAACATGTGCAACATGTAGCATTCCATTGCCAAGCGCATCCATGTCCTCTTCTTGCTGAAAACAATAATAGTGAGACTTTAGACACACGTATAGGGTCTGCAATTAGAAGACTATGAGATACCAGCTGGTAATCCCTTTATCAGTAACTAGGCGGGCAGACCACCCATATACGCTTATCTTCCTGGTGAAAATCTGCTGGAAAATCTGCGTCCAATATTCACGTCTGCGTGTCCATTTTGGGAGACGCAGACGTATATATCGGACGCAGATTTTCATGTCTGCGTGTCCCTTCAGTGCCATTGAGTACAGAAAAACGAAAAAATTACCAACAAAGGTATACGTCAAATTTGTGGATTTTCACGTCTTTGACGTGAAAATCCACAAATTTGTTGCATAGGTATACGTCAAATTTGTGGATTTTCACGTCTTTGACGTATAAATCCACAAATTTGTTGCATAAGTATACGTCAAATTTGTGGATTTTCACGTCTTTGACGTGAAAATCCACAAATTTGTTGCAAAGGTATACGTCAAATTTTGCGTTTGCGTGTCCCTTAGGAGCCACCATACTTTGATATCCCGGTCACACCAACGAGACCGACAAGACACCGGACATAAATTACATTGCTTCCAGTGGTCAGGAAATGGTCGGTTGGGAGTCGGTGTGGAGTCGTGTGGAGTCGGTGTGGAGTCCGTTGGGAATTGGTGGGCAGTAGGTTTGGAGTCAGTTTGGAGTCGGTGTGGGGTCGGTTTAGAGTCGTGTGGAGTCGGTTGGGAATAGTTGGGGAGTAGGTTTGGAGTCAGTTGGGAATAGTTGGGGAGTAGGTTTGGAGTCAGTTGGGAATAGTTGGGGAGTAGGTTTGGAGTCGGTATGGAATAGTTGGGGAGTAGGTTTGGAGTCGGTTGGGAATTGGTGGGGAGAGTCGGTGTGGAGTCGGTGGGGAGTCGTTTGGGAGTCGGTTGTGAGTCGGTGTGGAGACGGTGTGGAGTCGATGTGGAGTCGGTTTGGCGGTGTGACTGAGGTATGAAAATATTATAAATGTGATCCTCGAAGCCAGACAAGTCAGGAAGATCGTTTTTCTCCTTTTTTACATTGTAATATTTTGAAATCTTCCTATATATTATAAAGGATGATTACATCTCGACCCCATTTAGGTAAAGCTGCGAACACCCTTCGCTAAGCGTCATCAGCATCAGGGCACTTGTCATGATGAGAAAACCAAAGCAACCACTGTGTTTGATGCGATGATAACTATCCCTGTCTCCTTGATTTGCATCTGATGTAGAGAGGCCTAGCCTTGGACATTCCGATGATGAAGGGGCTACACTTCCTCCGTCCTCAAGTAAGAGGGGCATTTAGGGTATTCGTGTAGGTTAGGTACTTCAACAACGTTGTGCTCTTGGTCTCACCATGGACCTTTTTAGTAGGTCCACTGTTGCCCATAAAGTTACTTTTTTAAATTAAATTATTGCCAGTTATGATTTATTCTTGATCAAAATGTTTATGTCTTCTTAGAACTCTATTGATCAATCTAAAGAATCGTAGAGAATAGTCTATGAGGTTCTGAGAAGCTATAACTTGTATCCATATATTAAGAATAAATCATATTGTCACAATCATTTCGTTAAGAGAACAAAATTATTCTAACTTTATGGGCAATAGTGTAAATCGAAAAAATGAATATTTCCCCATAGGCATGAAAGAGCCCAAGTCAATATGGGCAATCAAGTGACTCCATGTGACTGTGATGATTGGTAATGCTTCATGAATAATAATTGTATTCGTAGCTAAGATCGGTGTCCGAAGAAGCATTTATAAGCATCCAAACTATGCCGGCAGTTTCCAATAGGATTTCATTAAATTGAGAATACATGTATTATCAATAGTGGTAAAGGATAAGAACATGTTCTCAAGTTACCATGGTTACACTAGTGATAATGATACAAAAGGACATATTGATTAGGTTCAACTCCACACGATTCCTTCGCGACGTGGGTTGAACCATGGACCTACTTTATCACCCTCGATCAACATTCTATATAAAATTACGTCTGGCCCTCGTATTCCCATTACGATTTTCTTGTATATGGGTCCGTGGGCGTCTTTTTATGTGCATGTTTGCCACGCTCAGGAAATATGTCGACGAGTCATGAGATTTGTAAAAAAAGATGAATATTAATGTGCACGTTGTGATATCTTGTGCGACTAAGGACTATACCTGTTCAAGGTTTTAATCAAGTACCAAAAAGGGGTATGTGACTTGCTGAAAATGGGAAATGTAATGCTAAGGTAAGAATGCTGTGATAAATATTGTTTCCCGTTTCAACAATACATGTATTTCAAGCGTCAATAGTAATAGGCTATTATCTCATCTATACATGTACGTTATAATCACATGGTTCAGGAACTTAAAGAAAGAAGAGAGAGAATTAATTGCACTTTGATAAATCTTCATGATGTATCTTACATTAATTCACCAATGTACGTATGATATTTATAATCTACTCGAAGTCCATCATGACATCTATTTTTTCTTTACATTAACAAAAATCTGATAACAAATCTGAAGCAAGACTGCAATAATATATAATTATATTTAGATAGATAGATAGATAGATATATACCTAGATGGATAGAAGGATAGTTATATAGTAGAAAGAGAGAGAGAGAGAGAGAGAGAGAAAGAGAGAGAGAAAGAGAGAGTAGACGGGTTTGGTTGTCCTTACGTGCTGTGTTGATCAACTTAATAAATTTACCTTCCAGACATATCACTCAAATTACAGCTTTCCTCAAAGGAAATTATTCCTACAGTTTATAAATGAGCTATTGATTACCTAATCTTTACAAGTAAACTAGGTTGGGGTGAGAAAGTGGTTTTCAAGTTGAGCTGAGTTCAGTTAATCTTTCCTGGGATAATGTCCAACGGTGATTCTCAGGCAGATGTGATCAATGTAATCACGATAATGTGTAATCAAATATACTGAATCTTTAAGAAAAATTGTTTCAATAATCATTGTAGACATGGCTTTTCAAGATAAACATTGCGCATCTACAATAAGTGGGACAAGGTGCACGAACCCCAATCGGAAGACGGAAGCAAGAAAATGGGCTATTAAACAAAAATTATTAGTAATTACGTATATTATCCACATGAGATGCCCTCTTATACCCTCACACTCACTATCTGTAAATGTAAAAAACCTAAAGGCAATATTTGTGTTTTCCCCATCGCAAAATCAGGTGGTTTGGGAGGGAGAAGGGGTTAGGAGGGGAGAGGATGATATGAGAGGAAGAGGGATGGGGGGGGGGGGGGGGGAGACTAGGTTACTTGGGCAGGGTGCACGGGGTGCGGGGTTAGGGAGAACATTTGATATTCATCTTCCATCAATGTTATTACTTGTAATATATTGTTGTTGTTGTTATTTTAGTGTATTGTTTGTAATTATTATGTTATCAAAATCAATGATTTTATAATGTAACAGAATGTCTTTTTTTCTCGAGTATGCCAAATTTGGTTCATTGAATGAAAAATAAAAAATACTTTCTGAAACAAACACAGAAGAAAGGGACAAACGAGAAGAGAAGAGAAGACAACAGAAGGAGAGAGAGACTAGTAGATATAGAAAGAGAGCGAGAGAGAGAGAGAGAGAGAGAGAGAGAGAGGGGGAAAATTAAGATTAATAAGAAGACGTCGGAACCCTCTCCCACACTCCCCAACCCCCTAATCGGTACATTCAAATTTCATCCAGTTATACTAGGAATGCCCCCCCCCCTCCCCCAAGATTTCATTACCGCATGGCTGAGCCACAACACTAACCCCAATCGAATGTTCTTGGTCGAGTGATGCAGGCACAGATACTTCACTCACAAAGTTAACCCTGCATCGGAGGAGGCACCACAGAACGTAACGGGATGCGGAGACAGGGATGGCAAGAGGAAGGCACGCATCATCCCTCTTATCATAAACAACATGAAATAAGGACCAAATTTATTATTTTTCTCTTCACCCCTAAATGGGTATCTAACTGAGCGGCGAATACTTGCGAACGTAGCGAATTTGGGTTTTCGCCAGGGTTCGTAAAAGGTTGCAAAAGGTTGCAAGAAAGGTCGCAAACAGTTTTCATTGTCGCAAACAGTTTTTCTTTGCGAATTTATTTTTCCGCAAACAGTTGCAGGCGTTTGCAAAACAGTCGTAAGCCTTTGCAAACGGTTGTAAGACGATGTCGCTCTTTGTTATCGCCAGTTCTCTTTGCTTCGCCAATGCTAGCTACCGCGTTACCATTATGGTCCCTTTATAAAAAAAAATCGACCCATTGAGTACCAGAAGTTATCAAAAGGTATCAAACGTTAACAAATAGTGGCAAAGGGTTGGCAACTAGATGCTAATCTTCGCAAAAACTGTCGCTAACATTGCGTACAATCGCTCATAGTCGCTAACTGCCTTTCGCAAACACTTTCGGAAAGATTCGCTCAAATGTTGCTAATTGTCGCTAAACGTCACTAAAAGTCGCTGATTTTCGCCAACATTCGTCAGAAAAGTTGGCGAATCCAAATTCGCAACGTTCTCAGTGAGATAGGGCCTTAATAGATGCACTGTCCCTCTCGCATGTCCCCATAAAACCATCAGAGACGATATTCCGTATGATATTTTCGTAAAGATTGTTGACAAAAGTATTTGGGAACATTACTTTTTATGTCGAATTCGGTTAACACAAGGGTATAATGAATGTGAGATGCTGTGACAATATCGTCACAGCGCATGACGAGTTTGGCGTTCTGTATGATACTGACTATAATCACACTTGTACATTACAATCGAGCGCTCAAAATAGTCATTACACTCTTATAATAGATGGGTAAAATGTTATCCAACTCTTACCAACTGTATCTCCCCTATCATTTCGATAAAAGCAGATGTTGGCATTGATTCAATGTCCCACCTGGACAAAGTCGATAATATGGACGATAACGAGGGGGATAGCGGGAGAAATATTCATGAACATCGATTATATGAAGGAAACATGAAAAAGACAATTGTAAAGGAATGCCTTTGGGAACTTTAGCCATAAATACAGTATTATTGGTCTTTGTGATTGCGTGGAATTCGCAATAAAAAAGGAATCAACCATCGTTGACTCAAAATCAACACATATTAGATTTCTAGACAGACATTCACTTCAGACACATATTAAATTTTATTTTCTACTTTGTCTGGGGGAAGTAAAGGCATCTAGCGCTTCCTGCTGTCTTCATGGTCGTCTTCTTTTCTTTTATTAAACACATTTATTATTAAGATCTTTAGTTTTTTGCAAAACGAATACAATTCTATTGCTTTTGCTTCGTTCATGTTCGAATAAGCATACATATTTATATTTACGCAATAACGTTTAATAGAGGACTGCAGAAAAAACAAGACTTAGTGTAGATTAATCTTAAAGCTTTATATGATAATCCCTTTGAGGAGCTCCTAGAAGCTCTCCCTCGATGATGATATGCTGTGCGTCAGTTTGATTGGTTGCTTTTATTCAATTGTCCAAGCAGAAATAACAAAGTATAATACATTTTTGCAAAACAGTAACATGCCTTTAGGTTATATAGAAATAATCAATCCTGAACCATAGTAATCAATAACGAGAAAGAATGTTCTGTTGATCGTTAAATATGGAAATGAAAAGTAAACCTGCTTAAAAGCTAGGCTTGTTGCGTGTAGGTTCACTGAATTAAACTTCTGAAGAAGAACAAAACAGAATACGCATACACTGGACTGAGACCAAAAGAGAAATGAAATGAAAAACAACATGATATACGGCTAAAAGTGTATTAGAGGGAAATAGAGGGGGCGAGAGAGAGGGAAAAGGGGGATATAAAGGTGGATAGATATGTAGTTAGATAGATAGATAGTTAGGTGGGTAGATGGAGAGAGAAATGAAGCGCGGATTAAAGCGAAGGAGAGAGAAAGTATATAGAGTAAGATGTATATGGTAATTTCTTTAGACATGCAGGCATGGGTGAAGATGAAAAAGCGAACAGCAATGAATCGACAAAAATAATCATTACAAAGAGCTGTTTATGCATCATTGTTCATACTGCTGGTGAAAATAACATTTGAGTGCATTCCTGACACCATATGAGGCGGGTCACTCTTTCATTTGGGTCCTGTAAAAGTTGATATTTTACTAGCAAGTACGGTTGGTTGTCATTTTTGGAAGCTTTCCTCCATCCTTTTCAATATTTGAAGAATTTTCTTACAATCGATATCTTTTATAAAGTTTCATTGATTTCATCTTTAGGATAGCTGTGTAAATCGGTATTTTTTCCTAAACATTGGTAAACGAGCTTCCGGTTATTCATTCTTACTGAGCGAATACATAAAAATCCCCAAATAATAAGAAAAAAGATCACGTATCTTTAAAATGTTGTTCGAGTAAAAGAATGTGTCTGTATGTGCTCGAAAGCCTGGATGACTTATAATACGTCAGGCTTTTTTTTCTAAAAAAGTAAGATTCTATCCAATAACGAGCATGCAAAGTTGCCCCAAGCTAGAATTTTATAATTCAAATAGGAAAGTAAAAGTGTAGAGTATATATTCAATCATATTTGTGAAAAAAGTACCTTTTTGAGCAGATGTTTCTGTATTTATTGAGAGAAAAAAATCAAATAAAAAATATTCACACAACAATAACAAAATAAAACATAACTGATCAGCATCAAATGTGACAACTGAAGAAAAAAAAAAACTTGAAAGTATGGAGGTAAATCGAAGAATCAAGATAAATGCAGAGGCCAATATTATCATAAGCATGAATGAATGCTTGAGTCGATAGTAGCTGGAAAGGGGGAGGGGGTATATGACGTTGTTATAGGAGCAGGTAGGAGAATGGAGTGTCACATGTTTAACAAAAATAGAAAGTAAATAACTAAAAAGTTAAAGGAAGAAAAGAAAAGAAAAAGAAAATTGCAAGAGTGTGCATGTGGGTGTGTGCCAGTAAAGTAAGTTTTCGATTCGTTCTGTTCATGAACTTGTCATCTTTTATTAATTCATAAAAACAAACAATTATTGAATCAAATTATTAGAATGTTTACTAATATATTATGTGGATATTTGATATTTTTTCATCGGGGCTTTGAATGAATAAAGAGATGTAGAGTTTTAGGTAATGCATTCCAAGTTATCTGGACCAAGGAGTCTTATCGATTTATAGGAGGGGGGGGGGGGGGGGGGGCTTTAGTTTAGACCGAAGTGTCAGCCTTTTACTTACGGGTCTATAAAAGACCAATATGGTAGTTGTTAACTTGTAGGGAAGAAAACAGTTGGAAAATTACGCAAAAATTTCGTTTATAAACAAACATAATAAACAAAAAACGAAAAGAGATAAAAAAAAAAATATTTTATAACATCGAGGAAAGAGATCAACCAGTCTCGAATAATTTGAAATAAAGACATTAAGAGTAGCTCCTCTTCAGGATGAATGTAATTCCGATGAATCTGATATGATTCAGTCTGAACCTCGAACAGTAACGTGGATCATACCGGCATTGGGGACTGGACCTGCCAGAATCGTCAAATTGGTCAATCATGATGTGCACGTCAGGTGCTACACATTGTCCATCTCACGTGGCAAGTTAATTCATCAAAACATTTATTTGTCTCATAAACGTTCACTGCGATGGCTATTGGTCCTGGGGTGAGTTATAAAACAGTAACTCAAAGAATGCGATCGCCCAGCATACTTGGTCAGCATTATTTTGCTGCCCGACCCCTGGGAGGGGATTCCCGGAGGGGAAGGGAGGGGAGTTTTATTAACAACCAGGACTGCGGCATGGATTTTGTTTTATTTAGATTTGGGTTAGGGTATTAACAATTGCTTCAATATTGGTTGTCAAAAGAATATTGCTATTCGGACCGGGTGATACGTCTCTGCCACTTTGAGTCGGAATAATGATTTATATTTCATGCTAGCAGATTTAGATTTGGGTTAGGGTATTAACAATTGCATCAATATTGCTTGTCAAAAGAATATTGCTATATTCGGACCGGGTGATACGTCTTTGTCACTTTGAGTCGGAATACTGATTTAAATTTGATACCAGCATCGATCGCAAACCATTCGTCTGCGTCAATATTTTAGATTTATATATTAAAAGATAGATTTATATACAAACAAATTATTTGTACCATTCATAACAAAAATGCCTTATCCGTTATTCGTGACCAAAAAGACTGATCAATAATTATTGTTAGATTGCTAACATCAAACAATGAAACTCGACTGGATTGCTTTTCTTATACCACTGTTGCTACCCGTGACAGATCGGGGATGGGGTACGGTCAAAGGGCACGTGTCCCCACCAAATCAGATATTCTATACATGAACCCTTTTAATACATTTTATTAAAGTACACAAATTGTGCACAATCTTCCCTCCCAACGGAATACTTCCACCATAATAGATTTTGATGTTACTTTGCTCATTATAAAGTGGATAGACTTTCAAACCTGAGCATTAACCTATCGCCTACTGGAACAAGGTAGTTACTGTATTAAGTCAATTGGAATAGCAACATTTCGGTAATCAACGGGTTAAGTTTGGTTTGATGATCCCTGTGTCTGTCCCCGCCTCAAAGATAAAAAGCTTTGTTTATTATAAAGGTAGACTGAACTCAGTGCGTGATTGATTAATGATCAATATGCCAGACAGATACTGTCTCAAGTTCACTCAAGTTCTCAAGTTAACTACAATGGGATTACCCCTTCATCTTGAGGACCTCCTATCGAGACGTGATCGTAATGAATAAGAGTCTTCTCATCTATTTACATGAATGTTCAGCTGTAAGGTAACATTCTTTTTTTTTCCTTCAAATTGATTATATTACATGTACGGGTTCGAGCCCCGACACAGCTCGTGTTTCCCTTGGCAAGACATTAATCTACAACTGCCACTCTCCATCCAGGTGTTTAATTTCTACCATTAGTGAGCAGAAGGCTTACCCTTCAAAGATTCGGGGTAATGAATTATTAGAATTAAAATTCTTTGAACACCTCGCGTGGTGGATATGAACGCTATAGCAATGGTTTTTATTGTTATTATTATTATTATTATTATTATTATTTTTTTTTTTTTAACAATACATTCTCACTGTATCTCATCATAGACTCGAAAGGAACGCGAGAAATTGTGAGGGCCTAGAGCTTTATGATTTATCAGAGTTTGAAAGCTTACCGAGTTGAATGAAGTTCAGTCCGATTTCATATCGACGAGTAAAAAAGAAAGGTACATTATAAATTATGTCAAACATTCAGGCTTAAATATTTTAGTCAGTTAGTCTGCGTAGCTTCCTAGATAACATGAGATTTAAAAAAAAGTTTCCCTCCATCCTTTTGTATATGGTTGATAAATTTTCTTACAATCAGTAACAGTTCATAAAGTTTGATTAATTGATTTATTTTTACGGCATTTGAACGGTCAACTGGGGAAGGGCGTCTGTTGGCTACGCCATTATGCTGGATATCCCACTGTATATGGTACTTGCGTGATGTTATATACCACGATCGGGATTATTAATGACAGGGTAATAGGCTCATATACTGTTAACCAAATCTTACCCGCAGGGAGAGGTAGATATCTGTTCGGAATTTAGGTTATCCCCAAAGTGACATCATAATATTGAAAACAAGAGCCTAAATCATTGCACCCGCAAAAAAACATCCGATGAAGGAAACTAAAGAGGGAGTTTGCAGGTGTTGATGTTTTTTCCTGAGAGAGCTCTCGTATTCATTATGTGCTACGTTCAAATGCAGAAGAAAAAAATGGTGGATAAGAACACCATCAGGGAAGAGAGAATGTAAATTTAATGTTGTGTTTGTTTGTTTGTTTTGTTTATATAGATTCTTGTATCGGGTCTCTCGAAATTCGCTTGGTTTCCGTCTCTCGTTCATTTGATCTGATTTTATATCACATTTCAAGGATAAATTTGGCTACAGATGTTGTAGTTTTACCCGGCATCCCACTTTTCATTATCTTTCCTTGCTGTATATGCGCGGGTTGTTTGTTTGTGTTATGTTTTTTTTTTTTTTGACAGAGAGTTTTTGGAGTGAAAATGTACCCTGAGTGCTCCTGGTGAAAAAAGTATGAAATGAATATGGTATAACGATTATAAGACTTGATAAAATTAGAAGCTCGAAAATAAAGTCTATTGAAAGTATAAGTATTTCCTAAATCATTTCAAATCAAATCTTCATTTGGATAAACTGTTCCACAAATTGGCTGCACTGTGACATCGGTAGGTCTAGTTGGGCCCTATTTGGGGAGATTAAAGTAATGTAGCCAATATTCGAATTCTCAGATTATTAACGGTGACCGTGTGGGGTTCGACGGCACATCAACATGGTTGATTTTTTTTCCCGCGATCTCACAGTTTTCAATTACTTTATGCTAAAAAGGACTTTGATAATGACCGTGTTTTTACCTAATTAGTGTAGACATTCGATTTGTATCATACCAAATTCGATTAATCTATATTTTAACTGTCTTGGGTAAAAGAAACTTCGACCTGAACATTAAGTTATTAGTTATAACCATCAAATTGTATTTCATTTTCAAAGCTCAAGTTATATGATGCCTTTCTGAGTTAATCCTCTTAGTTTTCCTGAATCCTGATCACCTAAAACGTCTTTAATTATCCATTAGGATATCTGCATATATTTTCCCTCATATTTTCAGCATGAATATCGATTTTATAATTCATTATGTGCAAAGATAGAGGAGGAAACGACACAACAATGTCTCATCATGTCATAGTACTTTGGAGTATAGCGGCGACCCACCCCATGCATGCCCCCGAATATAATAAATATATTTGTAATACCGTGCGAAATTTGGACGCTTAGAAGATACCATACAAAAAGGGGCCGTTCTGTGTTCAGTGAAGGTGTTGGTTGATCATCATTTGATGGAATTCTGCTGAATAAATATCAGGTTTTGAGGAACATTCGTTATATACAGATTCGTAAGTATAGTTCAAATATTTTTAATCTACGAGAAAATGGATGGCGAACATTCTTTTGAGAGAAATACCTTTGAATAAAGCAACAAACATGATGATGATGAGTGACTGTGCACTGTGCGAGTGTGTCGTGCCTGGGCTGTGGCTGTGGCTGCACCTTATTGCCTGTGACTGGTCTTTTCTTTTGTTTACATGTTGTGCAATTGTGCGGGACGGTGTATCCTGCACACACAGACTTGTTTTCGATGTAACTCACACTCACAGTTATATGTATATTCTAGACTCTATTTGCTTGTTAGTGTGACTTGTAACCATTTACTGTGCCTGTGTCTTCTTCTGACATGCAGAGTTAACCTGAGATTGAGAATTTAGAAAGTGTAGGGATGTTACAAAAAAATTAAATCTCAGAATTCAAGCTCCTGCTTTATGCCATTCGACAGAGCTTGATAAGACCTTTTATTTGATGCCTCATTCATCATAATAGCCCCAGTAATAAGAAAGTTATGCCAATTTTAAACGCCCGGAAATCATGTATTTAATTGCTTTGTTTTCCTTTGTTTTTAAACCAAAAGTTGTGATCTCAAATGTGACCGAAAGATTCTATTTTATGACATAAAATTACCCCAAAATGTATGTAAATACACAAAAAACGCTAATCGGGCCGTCATTTTTGCATGACATTTTCACATTCCTCATCCAAAAAAACATATTTCTAATCGTTAGATTTTGCTGAAATTTCACCAAAAGCAAATTCACATGTTAACCAATCGGTCTAGATACTTTTTTTCAAATCCTGTAGGTAGGATCAGGGTACAGAATGGCACTAAACACGGCTCTTGTGAAACAGTGCAGCAAAACAGACCGCCGAAAACATAAATCATAAAAAGTTTAGTATGAAATGAAAGATAACAATGTCATTTTTCTCATCCAATAGAAATCATGAAACAAAAATCTAATCAGCCCATCAAAAGATCACATTTACGTAGGCTATCCAAATTGGTCTCCAATAGTGCATAACAGCCCCATGGCAGAAACCTTCTTGGCGAAAGCACACACATTGTAACATACCTAGAAAGTGATGTCGGATGAACAGCTTTAAAAAAAACGAGCAATCCCCAGACGCCCAGAGCTAGTAGTTTCGATTTATTATATAATTAAATTTAGGCCAAAAGCTTCAGTCTCTCTATTTGGGGAATGTCAACAAATGCCAGTTTTATTTAAGAAATGACCCATATCAGACGGTTATTTCTGTCTAAATTAAATTATAATTTTTTGAAAATGAAATTGAACTTCAATCTGCAATGCTTTCCGACATGTTGTATGACTATGAGTAGAGGTCTATTGATTTATGACATACAATTATCATGACATACAGTGTAGGGAACCACCATTTGCTTCACACAGTAGCGCTTCATAACATCACATGCCATTAGTCTCCTTTTCCCCACTGTAGCTGATGAAACTAGGCAAATTTTATATTCAGTGATTTAACTGGGTCAGTAGGCATGGTAGGCATTGAAGTTGTATGGAATGGGGTGGGCGGGGCGGGGGGGGGGGGGGGGGGGGGGGGCAGAGACTTTAATAATTAAGCTACACACTTTTTTAAAACTCATCAAAGGCTAGTAAAAGTCCTCTACTAGATCTAAATCTTCATTTGTTGATGTAAAGAAAGCAGAATTTAAAAACATTTTTGATTTTTGTATTTGCACTCTGCCTACATGTAATTTAGTTTGACCATGGCTCAGCCAGCCTCTACTGATAGACAGCACCTCTTAGATCGTCTTCTTGATGCGGTCAAGCAATGTCAGGTCAGGTTTGGTGGACGTTCAGAGCTTGCTACGGACGCAGACAGTCGGGTTTCTTGTCTTTGTGCTCAGTATGAGGCAGTTCTACACCATGGACTCAAGAAGCCTTCTATAAACCCGCTCAGTGCTCTCCAGTAAGTACCTGGTCTTTGTTAGTGACTGTTTACATGTATCATGTTATTCAAAAGAATGGTTTGGAAAATCTTGCACTGACTAGAAGAGTCAAGGGGAGGAGGGGTAGGGGTAGAAGGAGGATTCTGTGGATGAGTAGCTTCAGGAGTGGGATTTCTGAAAGTGGAGTTGATCTCGGGGGGGGGGGGGGGGGAGAATGAATTACTTCATAGAATATGGGACAGAGAGTTGTGGCATTCCATGATCGCCAACGTCTCTTGACATGGCACGTAACGAAGAAGAAGAATCTTTGTAAATAACATTTCTACATGTACTAGTCAAACTAGTCAAAGGTTTGCCAATTGAAGATGTCATGTGATCTTCATGTTTGGTTTCAGATGAGTGTTAAAAAATTTGGAAATGGCTTTTATAATCCAAAATTTGAAGAGATTGGAGAGATATCATCAGCCATCAGTGTTTGATGACATTTGATCATTGGATTTGTATGCTTTGAATTAAAATGCATTTAATACAGGAGCATAATTAGCAAAAATTGGATACAGATCATTCTTGAGGCAGTATAAGCAAATTAAAATAAAAGAAAGTAGAGTTATATGTGACCACAAGATTTATAATGTGTTTCAAGCTTTAATTTTTTTTGTATAACAAATTGATAAAAGGAACAAATTAATATGAATCTATATTCTGTCACATTATTCAGACAAGGGAGTTAAACAGTTTGAACTCTCAATTTCTGTAGGTACTTCAACCTTGATACTGAGAATTGGTTTTTAATTCATATTTTGTTTGCATTATTTCTCTGCAGTGGAACTATGATTTTTTTTTAAATTCCATACTTTTACTAATTACCATGTTCATACAGGGCATTTCATTGTTGCTACATTTATTTTAATCAGTATACGACATTAATAGATAATGAATAATTCCTTAGTTCCTTGTATTGTAACATAATACATACTCTTGTACAAAGACATAACAATCATATTCTTAAATGCTTTCTGTTCTTTATGATATGAGAGGGAATTAATGTAAGAGCGATGCGAATCATGCAACTTCTATTTCCTTCTGACAGTCTTCTTCATCAATATCAACTAAAGAGAAATTTTAAAGAAAAGACAATTCATTAGTTAAATACTTTTTAGGCAATATTTTCACCTACCCAGTAAAAGGTCTATTTGGGTATTATGAAGATGCCCAGTGACATGTTAAGTGCTAAAACACTCCAGCCGTACACAAATTATTTAGACTTTTTCCTTGAGTAATTTTATTTGTTTGTTCGGAAGAACCTACATGTTTACATTGCAGTTGGGTGCAATCATTAGCATTATTTTTTTTTCATTTTTATGTTTGCCTACTTACCCAATGCTAGATATTTGTGGGAGTATTCAAACAAACAACTGTTACAGAGATAAAAAGTTGGCTCATGGTTCGGAGCTGCCACTGTTTATTGCTTCTGTAAAGGGAGCTGTATGTAAGCATTTACTGTTGAGTTGCATTGATTTAATTGGAACAAATCCCGAATTCTGAGAGCCATCTAGCGTGATTCACAGACAATCTAATTGTTAGTCTATTTACTTCAGACTCCATGAAGTCTGTTTTGACATCAGGCCATGATTAATGCTTGTCATTTGGCAGTTGAGATTAATCATTGCTATTTCATGTTATCAACATACATTTAGTTCCATCGTTCAGTTATGATTAGAATGTACAGAGCACACAGGTCAGGCAGCTATATTAGAAGTAGAAATATATATCAACAATTGTTCCAGCTGTGACATACAGTAGTTTGGGCAAGTGATGAAAATAATGAATAATACCACTTTCATTATATGCATTCATTTTCTTCCATCACAGACATACATACGATAATATAAGATCTACAGTAGCCAAAATTATTTTGATTTTTGGGGGTGTTTTTTTAGTTAAATTATGATCTCATACATGCATTATTCAACATTTTGTAATTTCTCTTTGTCAAAAGATCTTGGTTTATGCCAATTTTTTCAACATTCTGTCCATGATTTCTAAATTTGTGTGAATATGTGCATGCAAAAGAATCTAGGCTATTACTCATCTGATTATGTAGATGTACAGGTACATGTATACTGTATAGGCCATTCATATGCCTGTGTATATATATACCACAATTTATTTTTACTTGATGATCGATTAATGTTGTTTAATCATATTATTCGTTTTATCACTAATAATCTTTCACCACATATAGGCAGATGACTGGATTGACTATGCCCAGTCTACCTCTCATCAAAACAGATGCAGAACCTGGTAAGTGATATGTTCATTCTTAACACATTGCTTACTGGAACCTGGTGGTCCCTGTGTTAAGCCTATGGGAACTACATAACTCATGCAGTAGTCAACTGGTTAATACATGTAATTACATGTAAAGAGCCACGGTACAGGAGATGAGTAGTGTGAAACTGTCTGATAGAAAGAACACAAGTGAGCTCATGGAAAAGTTTGGGTCTGGAAGAAACTGTGGTGGAAGCGGTAAAGAGAAGTGGATTTAGATGGATTGGTAATGTGTTGAGAAGGGAAGATGAATGAACCTGTGAAAAGAACATGGGATCTGGTAGTGGATGGCATAGAGGGAAAGGAAGACTGAAGATTTCATTGGAAGATAAGATGAAGAAAGAGACAAGAAGTAATGGGAGGGAGTGTCATCATGGTGCAGTTACCCCTCGTAACAGGGAAAATGCTGAATTAAATAAATGATGATGATGAAAATGATGAGATAGAAATGTAGCATGTATGTACGTAAAATTGTAAGAACAAAGAAAAACTATCAATGCGCTTTTTTCTTTTGAATACATCATAGTATCATTTTACTAGTGCAATGTACAATTTAAAATGCATGAACTGTACACATGTAGACAATTATGTCCATTTCCTTGTTTAGAAAGACAATGTAACTTGAGAAGAGTACAAGTGATTCTTCAGGTAATTATTTAAAATTACTTTTTTTATAAAGACTTTCAGTTTCTGTACATTTACTCTTACATGTACATGTAGGTCATATACATGTACAGTTTGTGTGCTTAAAGGCATGTTTCATTGGCATGAAGTGGAAGGTTTTGATGAGCTCTTGGAGATTGCCTTGAAGATTGTAAGGAGAGAGAGAGAGGGAAGGAGAGAGAGAGAGAAAGAGAGAAAGTAAATGGTGGGAAAAAAATAAATCCCAGTTGAGTGTTTTCATGTACGTGTAGGCGTAATGAGCATCAAATGAAATTTACCTTGTTTTATTATTGCTTTAATTGTAATTATGGGCTATTGTAAATCTTCAATAGGAATTCACTATTTCACTATTCTTGTGCTTATGGTATAATCAATTCCACAATTACATTTCCGAACTTTGGCATGAATTAAAGGGAGTATCATAACATGTATACAAACCTTTTCATCATCTTTTCTTTTGCTCTCTGTGATAATGTGTAGCACGGACCTGAATAAATACAAATGTACTGCTACATGGTTACATGTAAATTGAACATTTCGACTGAAGCTTTGGTTAAATTGGTTTAACGAGTTTGTACATAATATAATTCTTGTGTGCAAATACATGTAAAGCATCAAACCCTTCCAGATGGTAGTCTACAAGGAAAATAACTTCAGACCCTACACTGTACATGTACACAGTACATTAGATATAGGGCATGTATCTGCGAATCGTGAACCTTTGTGTCATGGCGCAAGAGACTACCGTAATGAACGTTGTATAAACCGCCCTCGTGTATTAACCGCACCCCTCTTTTTCGGCCTTAAAAAAAAAAAAAAAAAAAACCACGCGGGAAGGCCTTTCATTTAACTGCGAGGTGCAGCTGAATGTGTAAGATCATTAATGTAAAAAACAGTAGAGGACCTAGGATAGAACCTTGTGGTACACCATGTAATAGAAGAAAAATTGGAGGAATTATTATTATAAACTACATATTGAGATCACAGACAAATTTGAGTGTTGTTCTAGTTTCCGAGTGGTGAGTCAACACACCGATTACTGAGCTGGAAGACATTGCCAGGCATAGCGCCATGTGGAGGGGTATAAATCGAAACTTTAATTTTTTTTTTTTTTTTTTTGGGTGTACCTTGTATAAACCGCACCCCCGACTTTGAATTTTTTTAGGCGGCAAAAAGGTGCGGTTTATACACCATTAATTACGGTATCCATACACCTTGCATCCTTGGCTTGAGTTAACAAATTTTATAAAAGCTGATGAATTTATGATAAGGAATGCTAGATTCATGTTATAAACTAAATACTAAATACATTTCAAGTCTGAATCTGGTGTGATACAAATCTTATGAAAGGAGCCTACATGTAGATTACATGTGTTTCCTTAAGCACTTGTGCTTGATATGTAAATATTTATTTCCTTGTTTTGTTTGTTTTAAAGTTGCAACTTTATACCACTCCAACTTTATACCACTCCAACTTTATACCACTCCAACTTTATACCACTCCATGTCATTTAAACATATGCACTGAATTTGTCCTGCACATATTATAAATAACTCTTCTATTTCAATTCCATATAATTCAGTTTACTGGCCCATAGTAAGAGATCAACTGACGCCCCATGAGATCCAGCGTTATAGCGCCCTCAAGCATATTACCACAGACGCAGGGCGTGGTCGAGCATGGCTCCGAAGCACTCTCAATGAACACTCTCTGGAGAGATACATGCATATGATACTCAGTGCTACAGCTATGATCAAGTAAGCATATCATCTGCTAAGAGAATGCAATAAGTTAGTGAACTCAATTCTTGGGAATGGAGTTTAGATTTCATCCAGTAATTCTTGCACCATACTTTAAAATGAGTATTTTTTTTCAAATTTGGTTTTGTTTCAAAGTAGAGCTTACTTTCCACTGTTGTTTTATTTTCAGCTAGCAGGGTTTAAAATGTAATTTCAAACCAGACTACAGCCTTTAATTTATCCAGGCAAGGTCACTTCTCTAGACTTTCTCAAACAAAATGCGATTTCTTCACATAAATCCTTTCTGTCTGCTTGACTTGTAAGTGAAATAAAGATAGGTGACAGTGCGTATGCAGAAACCTTTTAATCCAATAGGATTTTTCTAAACTTTATCTTCAAAATTAAGAGAAATCTACATTTGTAAATATAATGACGTTACATGTACCAACCATAGGTCTGGAACTATTCTCTCTTCTTTGCTGAGTATCATTCATAACTTTATCTCTATCTCTGATTATCCACACAGTACTCTGAACCTGTAAATCCACTTGGATTGGTCTAAACTTCATCTCTGTCTCTGAATACAATGTTATCTAGACAGTGCTACGCTATTTGCTTTACAGAGCCTTAACATTAAGAGAGATCTACATTTGTCATGTTACATGTGCATGTACCAACCATAGGTCAGGAACTATAGAGTACAGAAGCTGTGACATCATAAAAATCTATTTTTGGAATTTCTCAATTTTTTTCTTCATTTTCCGAAAGAGCATAAAAAAGAATATCCAAATGTCGAAAACCAATTGAATATGCTAAGTATTGGCTGAGATATGACCATCCGAATAAATAAATTTCCTATAGGAACTAAGTATTATTTTGCTCTGGCTCGTAATGTTATGAACCAGATCAATATACATGTAACACTGAGTTCCCATAGGAAATCTATTTATTCAGATGGTCATATCTCAGCCAATACTTAACATATTCAATTGGTTTTTGACATTCAGACATTATATTTGATGCTCCTTCGGAAAATGAAGAAAACAATTGAAAATTCAAAAAATAGATTTTGATGACGTCACACTTCACCTCTCTATACTCTCTCTTCTTTGCTAAGTATCATTCATAACTTTATCTCTGTCTCTGATTATCCAGACAGTACTATGAACCATGGGCTTTCTTACTAGATGAAGAGAGATCTACAATGCTGCCTACCATGGCTAGAGGTCTAGGATCTATTCTCTTTGCTATTAACATTGACAATCCAGAGCTTAATGGTACTAAGCAGGTAAGAGAGATTAACTTATTAAATTCATCAGGATTCTTTTCGGTAGATGAGTATCTCTGTATGCATGCCACAAGATCCTTGCATTACACACTTTGTATTTTCAGCCCAGCCAAGCATTAGCATACAACTCAAATACACCTTTTACTAAAGAATTGCCATACTCTCACAGTTTTCAAGAGGTGTCTGAAAATACATCTTTTCTAATTTGTTGTAATATTCCTCTGTTTATAATTAATTTAAGCTTTGTATGATAATCATTCTCTCTCTCTGTTTGTTTGTAAGTATTTCTTGTTTGTGTGCCTTTTATGTAATGAAAAGGCGCTTAATAAATTTAATATTATTATATTAGTATTATTGTTTTTACTACTTCGGGGAAAATGTACACTACAAATAATTGCATTATCAACTCCTTATCTTGATATCCCCAAAATGTTTGATACCATAAGTTTGGTTTTAAATACAACGCTCTCTAAGTTTAGCATAGTAGGAGTTCACATTGCAAAGTGTGAAGCGAGGTAACATTTTGAAACCTTACCAAACCCTAAATTGACATTTTCTAAAGGCTGTCTTATAGTTATTCACTCTTTCCATACAGTTTACAGCAATCATATTTTAATTTGATAGCAACTTAGCTTTGTTTATCATAGACAAACAATGATTGATGCTAGTATTGTCTCAATAGTCTGTTGAAACCTGCAGCATGTACTGTAGATGTTCATGTAGTTTAATGAAGACTACATTTTAATTGACTCAGTAGAGATTTAGTCTCAGGAGGATCTGAGATGATTGCAGCAGTCTTTTTTTTTGCTGACACAGATTGAAAATATACCTCAATGTCCATAGAGGTCTCATTAGTAATACATTTAAGATTGATAACAAAATGTCGCCCAGCAAGAAACCTTCACTCTCAGTCAAAATCCTTGTCAGTTCCTCCCTCAATATCAGCAAATTACTATGGTGCGAGATCCTTTCAACTGGCAGCTGCAGAGTTATGGAATACATTATCTAGTCATCTTAAAGCAGGTTAAAACAGTAGGAAAATTCAAGAGTCTCTTAAAGACATGTTTGTTCATTTGTTAAATTAGTACAATGTTATGACAAAGCAGTTATTCTTTCTCTTCTCTTGCCTCATGTCTGCTATTATCCCTTCTTTTCTTTTTTCTGAGCTCATATACATGTAGGGACTTAAAATTATTTTTGTGATATGCGCTATATAAGAATGGTTAATTATTATTATTATTATTAAGATACATGTAGGACAAGTTCATGCTTGTATTTGACTACCAGGGAAAAAAATAATATTTATTTTTCGGGGGCTACTTTTCAAGCTTGCCTGCATAAAAATAACACTCTAAAATTTGTTTTGCATTGAACTCTATGCAAATTTATGGGGGCTCTTTTCTGAATTTCGGGGGCTCTTTTGGGCATTTCGGGGGCAAATTCGCCCTGAGCCCCCGTGTATTTTTTTCACTGTTGACTACATGTATCTACATACAAGAATGCATGAAAAGAAACTCAGTGTTTCAAGTTAAGTTTTGGTTTATTTGTACATTATACTTGACTCTCTTTGTGAGCCAAGCCAAATTTGCATAATCATGTAGATCTCATGCTAACAATTCATGTGTAGAAACCGTTGTTTCATTCAATAGAAAGAAATACCACAAAAGGAGGATACAAAAAGTGGTAAAAAGGAAATATTGAGAATTAAAGAAGGCTGCTTAACCCTGGTAGAACTGTCTGTATCTCTTGTCATGTAATGAACCTTGCTCTCACGTATAACTCGGATTTTATCGTGAAAGACAGGGTATAAGTGGTGGTTAGATTAGACTTTAACCTCTTTATAAGCCATACTGAAAGCTGTCTCTTCATTCTTAATGATATTTGCCAAGTGTCAATTTATTGCCTATCACATCAACACTCTACTTTACCAAGTACACAGGACTAGCTGCTTCTAAAGCTACCTCACACACAAAAAAAGAGTAATTTTTGGAGATTGTGCTTTCAGTTGTGCCACTCCAAAGCTTTGGAATAACTCTTCCCCTCGACATACAAATAGTCCTTATATGTTGCTGTCTTGAATGTTTTGTTGAAGACGCGCTTGTTTTCAGGAGCTTTTGAATAGTTTTTTGTTGTGTGTCTGTAAAAGTAGTCCTATTAGGAGTTTATTTTTTATTTTTTAATCACAGCGCGGTAGAGTATTATATTTATATAGTAGCTGTACTATATAATTTGATCTAATTGTTATTACTTTCCTAATATGGAATGATCATGGTCGTTTGACAAGTCATATGAGAGACTACCTACATGTATGTGTGGAACCCTCTGCCCCTCCCTTTTCTCTCTCTCTCTCTCTCCCTCTCTCCCATCTATGTACATCCAGATATAGCTTTAATTTCAAGTGTAGGTTGTAGAATACTTCATGAAAAACATGTGCATGTACATTTATGTTGTACCTTTAATACATACATGTGCAGTACGTTGGTATACATGTACATTTAGCAATGTGGAAGTATCCCCTTACAAGTGCATGTACCTCCTGCCAAATAATAATTAGGGATTTGGCTCCGATACTGTTATGCAATGCAATTTCATTAATGAATTAACAGATCTAATGAAAAGGAAAAAACAAAATGTGTGATGCCAATGAAATACGTATATTTTTGAAAAATTATCAGAAGACATCTAAAACATTGTTTACTAGTTGTAGGTGACAAGAACAGTCACTGTTCGTATTGATGTGGCATAGTGACCTAATTGCTATTCTTGTGGGAGGATCTCCACATCATTTTTGATCTCAACTTTCAAAATGTCATAACTTTCTTGTGCTAAGGGTGAAGTTTCTCAATTTTTAGTGAAGTTTTCTCAATTTGTAATGAAGTTTTACTCCCCTCTGATCTTGGGAATGAAATGGAGTACATGATGTGTTGACACAATGATTGCATTGACTGTAAAATGAAAGAAACTTTGATTTGTTATGGTTTCTTTCTCTGTAATGTTTGCCAAGTACGTAATGTATGTCCTTGTGTTTGGTAATTGGCATGACCTCTACACATTTGGCTTCCTTCCCATGCTGGGTTATTTCCCATTCAGACATCATCTTACTACCCCTCCCCCTTTCTCTCTGAGAATCTCACTCTCTCTCTCTCTCTATCTCTCCCTCTCTCTCTCTCTCTCTCTCTCTCTCGCTCTCTCTCTCTCTCTCCTCTCTCTACCCCTCTCTCTCTCCCCTCTACTCCCCCACTCCCCTTCTCTCTCTCTCTCTCTCTCTCTTTCTCCTCTCTCTCTCTCTCTCTCTCTCTCTCTCTCTCTCTATTTCTCTTCCCTTTTCTCTCTGTAAAGTCTGATGGTTTGTCTGTCTCTATCTGTTTCTGTTTCTCCCAACTAATTTCTCTTTTCTCATTCAGTTAAATGTACGTATACATGCACAGGTGTATATATATATTTTTTAAATCCAGTTTGTTTCTTTCTTTCCCTCTCTATCTCTTTTTTTCTTTTTCTTTCGTACGTACATACATCTAGAAACATTACTGTATACATGTACATGAACTTCATCTATCAGTTTTTCTGAGTTAAAAATAAGAAAAAATATCTTTTGTGTTTTCTCTCCTGTCACTGTTTCTCCAACATCTTATCTTTTCTCTCTTCTGTATCACCCATGTTGTCCCCAGTAACTTGTCCCTCTCTAATATGATACCGGTACCGGTAGTTGTTTTGGGCACGTCCCATATTTTCACCTCTGAGACCCCTCTCCCCTTCTCGCTCCGAGTCCAAGCTTCATATAGTTACGCCTGTTCACAGATTATACTATTGTTTGTATACATGTGTGAAACACATACAGTGGACAGTGCAGTTTGAACTCCTTTATACACTTTGGCACAGTTGTAAAGCAAATATTGTCAATCGTAGAGTAAACAGTGTATAAACACACCCCCTAATGAACCAATAGAGAAACAGTTACATTGTAAATTATCTTTTCCTCTCTGTGAATGGTTGGCAAGCTACAGTATTCATGTTAATATTACATGGGGCGATCCTGTTCAATGTATGCTATAGGACACGTGATAGTAATCAATTTATCTCATCCATGAATCTCCATTAGTCAATAGTCATTTCAAGAGATTCCTTGCTTGTTTTAGATGAAATCGAGGGGTCAGTAATAAACACAAAGACGTAACTCCATTTTGGCCATTTTGAGAAAAAGTGGTTTATGTGTCACTGAGCACTTGGGCCTTAAGGAGTTAAGTGTATGTTTTGTTTCACTAGCCATTGACTTCAAGGGGGTATTGGGTGGAATTAAGTCTTTGAGTTTCCTGGAAAGCTCACATTTTTCTGAACATTTTGATATCAAATACTCATTTTGGCAAAATATGGAGTTACATCTTTGTGTCACTGAACCCTCGAAATGTACATGTACATGTGGGAAAAAGGATGTACATGGTATGAGGAGACATATTGAAAAGAATGCTTTCACGATGCAGATTTCAAAATATATCCTACAACATATTAAAATCAAATTTATCCATGAATCATGAATTTACAATTTCATTTGATAAAAGTTTGGGTATCTAATAAAGGGATTGGAGAGAGAGAGAGAGAGAGAGAGAGAAGAAGAAGAAGAAGAAGAAGACATCAAAGGGGCAATGAAGAATTGTTTTAAGCTATTTTTTTTTTTGGGGGGGGGATGTAGGGGTTAACTAATTGTCCAGTTATGATATCCTCTGCTGAGGACAAAAGAATTACTAACTCGGTTAAAGTATGCCTTAAAGGTATTACAAAGTTTTGGTATGAAGTCATGAATTTGGTCCAAATGAACATATTGGAAGCATATGCGATCCTACAATATTCAGCGATCATTGTCGCGGTTGAAATCGAGTCTAAAGTTATGAAAATAACATAATAAACTCTTTATGTTGTATAGCTCCCTCTCAAGGTCAAGATATTAATTAAGTTATAAAACAATGTTTCTGGACTAAAATCGACCGATTAGCTATTCCCGTTTGGAAATTATAGATCACAACTACATATTCTAAGATTTTCATGGTCGCAGCTACCATTTGTACGGCTGTAGGCACTTTTTGAAATTCAACAAAATTTACTGGGAGCACCGGTAAATTTTTATATTCAATTTATCTCGAAAGCAGAAATGTTTTAGGGGCTACATTTTCTAGTGCTTATGATACATCCAAAAGGGCATCCAAATATATCAAAATTGTATAGAATGACTATCCACCAAATTTACAAAATTTCCCAAAACTTTGTATTACCTTTAATGCCCTGCAAACTCTCAGCAGATAATATAGTTCTTAATATTGTTATATTGTTATTTGATTATACCATTATTATCTTGTAAAATTAGAATAGAAATCAATTGATTTAATGAATTTGTCATTTAATATCTAAGCAACAATTCTTAATTTGCAAGTTGCCCTATTGTAATACTTGATTCTTCTATTTTTGTTTTTTTAGCCTACAGCGTTTGAGTCTCTCTCGTCATTCATACAAGCCCCTGAGACGGTCCAGGCCCAGAACATACGGGACCAGGATCCAGAACCTGTCATAGTAGCAAGTGCTGCAACACAAGGTCTGTAGGACTAGACTAGGCAATTATTCTTAGAAGACATGGATTGAATATGAATAAGTGAATATATTACCATGAAATAAACATGTAAAGGGATTGTGAGACCACAAAACAGCAGAAGATAATGTAGCTGATATAAATGTTGTTCATATAATGTACATTGAAATTGTGATATGAAGAGATAGCTTTTTTAAAATTATTATTATTATTATCATTTGTGTGTGTGTATGCATTCTGAAGTCATTTATATGTGTCAGATGCTAAGATTTATAGTAGTTGCATTCCAGTTAATCAAAGTCCAGTTATATGAAGATAAATTTGTTTTGGAGTAAACCATGACTGAACACTGAAGTATGACTCTTGACCGCTATTCTGTGTTATGTCATGCATACAATGGCTATTATTGAGAATTCATCACAAGGGACTCCTTTTCTGAATCTGAAATGGAATGTAAAGGATTTGGGAATCATATATGATTAAACAAAAATATAATGGTAAGTCATTTAACATTTGAATAAACGCTGATACATGATCATGTATTTCCTTCTTTCTCCTACTAATATCAACTGTACATTCACATAAATACTCAGTCATTCTTTTGAGATATTTGGGCCCGTTGCATAAAACTTAACATTGATAGTAACTTTGCCATCAATGGCGACTACCATGGTAACAGGGCTCAACCAGAATCAATCAGAATCAAGGTTTCTATGGCAAAGTTACCATAAATGGTAAGTTTTGTGCAACGGGGCCTAGCATGATATTAGAAGTGACTGTTTTCTCTCTGTTGTTTTCAGGTCATAAGGAGAAGAAGAAGAAGAAAGGCAAGAAGAAAGGCTCTGTGTCTATCGTATCATTTAATGACAATCAAGGAACATCATCATCATCATCATCATCAGTACTAGTAGGATCTCCATCATTCAAAGTCAACCTGGTTGATACAGGACGCACTGACTCAGTAGAATCACACGATAGTTTACAAGATTTCACCCCAAGTAGTGATCTAGGACGCTTCTCAGCGCTAGGTGTAGGAAGCTCTAGTCTCAGTAGTGGAAGCTCATCTTTGTCTGGTGCTATTGAAAGTAGTTCATCTTCACTCAGATCTGATAAAGAGACAGAACCTGCTCGTAGTGGTGGAAGATTAAGTGACTCGTTAGCTGTACAACCTGCTGGAGCGCTGACACCGGTAGTTAGAAGTGATGTCAATGATAATGAAGTAGATATATCCAGGGACCATTCTTCAACCTCTGAAGACTTCTCAGGGTCCTATCCTGCAACCACACCCCCTTCCACACCTCAAGACGTGTCCCATCTTGATCAATACCAGAGAATACGCAACTCAATGAAGAACCATGAGATGGAGATCACTCGTCAACAGCGGGCGCTTGTCAATGGTAGCGTCACACCCAATGAAGGGGGCGGGGATCCCGCACTCCACTCACGAGAGCTCTACTCCTCATTCCCGGCCAAAACCCCACCCTCGACCCCACTAGAAACATCCACGCTAGCTCAGTACGAGAAGTTACGGAACTCTGTGGATGCAACGGAAGTGAGCGATCAGTTGCGTCAGGACATTACCATCTCCACTCCTGAAGGCACAACAACCAGGAGTATATACGATACCTTCGGAGCTGGAGAGAGACTGTCAAACGGAGATGGTGATGTTGATGCGAATGCTGATGAGGAGTCTTCAACCTCTACCAAGAGAGCTAGTGTAGAATCGATGGATAGGATGAGTCCTGCATTGAGTAAAGGAAGCTTTCATCTACTCGGTGAGGAGTCTGATGAGGCCATGTTTCCTGTTGCACAAGGTATGTCTCTCCTGCAGGTTACGCAATTGGTTGGTGTTGGTTATTTTACCTGACTGCTAAGAAAGCATAAATGTTGGTTAGTAAGCAACCAGACGGCCGACGGCTTTAGGTCCTCTCCGAGGTACCTGGTAATTAGAATTTATGCCTTACCAAAGGGCACTAGCGCATCGACTTGGTTTCGAACCCGGGTCACCGGATTACGAGACCACTGCTCTACCGACTGAGCTATCGCGCCTCCCAGGTTGTTTGGTTCTTGAATGTTAGGTTTAGGTTGTCATAGGGCAAGGCCAAGGTATGTCCCATTCGTTACCATGTACTAACGAAATGTTTTAAGCAATTTTGAACATAAATTTACCAAGAAAAAACATTATATTGTATTTTTGTCTGATTCAAGATCTAGAAGGGTTATCAGCATGATACATTCATCAGATTTACAGAAATCTTATATTCTGTAACCTATGGGACAAGATAGCTTCGAGAAAGATTTTTTTTCTTTCAAATGCTTGTTTAATAGCATAGATACTGCGTTAGGGTTTATTAAGGTAAAGAAATGAATACATTGATCTACACTGTACATTTGCCACACTCAACCCAGGTGAGGTAAATGGGTACCTGGCAGGATTATTCCTTGAAATGCACTATGCGCTGATAACGGCTGCCGGAGCTAAAAGCTAGGGTAATAATTTCCAAAGCTTTTTGGAAGCGCATGGAGATGTTATTTCATAACGTATTATGCGCTATACAAGAACTGAACTATTATTATTATTATTATTGAATGACAATCATGTACATGTAGTACTGTTAATCATAACCCCATGGCTTTAGACATATTCTGTTCAAATAAGAGCTGTGGGGAGAACCCTTGTACCTTAATGTTTGCTCAGAAGAGGCTTCTAGAAACATTCTGTTATAACCAGGTTAATGATGTCTGAGCGGCATGAGCATCACAACGTGATAGATATGAGTGCTATACAAGATACCATTATCATTGTTATTATTAGAAAGAAAATCAGGGAATAAACCTTTAAAATTTGTAATTGTACGTATACTAGTTCGTCATTCATGAAACACATATTTAGTATTAATGACATTTTGCGATAAGAGATCCATCCATTTGTTTTTATTGCTATTTGGCTGAGAGGGGAGAGTGGCTAAAGGTACATAGACCAGTTTTGAAAACTACCCCCCCCCCCCACCTTCTCAATAATGAAATGGAAGCTCTTATTACCAATCATGTGAAAGAATATGTTTTGACTAATACGTGATGATACACGACTGGGCCAAATTTCTTGTCATTTTGATGATTCCAGAACCTTGCAGTACACAACAATACTTCTTTGCTAGATGATCAACCTTTTCTGATGGATTCCACAACGTTTCTTTCACAATGCAATCGCATGACCAGAACTGGTGTATACCTTTAAGTTTAGGTTATTTTGATTTACTGTATAGCAAGGTAAAGAACAAAGTATTTTATTTGTTGTTATTATTCTTGTCTAGATGAGATGCAGTCTAATGATTCCAGTGTGTTAACGTTCGGTGCTAAGACAGAGAATGCTGCATTTATTATTGTTATTATTCTTGCCTAGATGAGATGCAGTCTAATGACTCCAGTGTGTTAACGTTCGGTGCGGAGACAGAGAATGCTGCGTTGGGTCTAGCTATGGCACAGAAAGGCCTCACAGACAGGTAGGAATCTTATATATCCTGTGACCATTAAATAGCAAACTCAACAATCTTCTAACATGTCATGTATAAAACCTTTAAATTTTAAAACGAAAATGTGCATATTGTCTGCAGAATTAATGCCCTTTTTGCTCTAAGCAGACATCTACACCTACACCTGTATGTGTATATGTACATTCAACACTTGCTATATCAGTAGTATAGATTCAGCTACAAACATGAATGTATTGGAGCGTTAAATGCAGTTATATGTATTGTTTTGTTGCTTAAATATATTACATTAGAGCTTATTTCTGTTGTTTTACTTTTCAGAGCGGCACTGATTATTTTTTTTTATTTATTATGTTCATTTATTTTTATATTGAAGCTCTTTGGGAGAACTTGGTAGAACAGAAGAGACAGAGAGACTTGCATCTGACATGTCTACAGGTAAGTGAAATCTCCCTCCCCTCCCTCCCCCTCCCTTCCCCTCCTTCCCCTCTTTCTTTCTCTCTCTCTCTCTCTCTCTCTCTCCCCTCTTCTGTCACCCCCTCTATTTTTGTCTATCTGTCTGTTTGTCTGTCTGTCTCATTCAATGTCATGTTGCTGTTCTTACATATGGTATTCATCGCAAGCTATACGCAGGCTTTTTCTTTTTGGGCGCAAAAGAGCCTTGTACAATGTACATCTAATATATGACAGGTTGTTGATTTTGTTCTGTAAACGTCAAAATCTTGCACTTACGAATGATTGACTTACATTATTGATATATCGCCATACACATAATCTATGTGGCATGCTCATAAAGGGAAACACAAGTTTACGATGATCTTGTACATATTTGTTTGTTTTTTTGTTCAGTAAAATAAAAACCTCAATAGATGTATTGATATGTTTGATTACTTTCACCCAGATGACCTGAGACAAGCCCTTCTTGCTACTATGAATCGGAATGATGATCTACAAGAGAAAAACAGGTAAGTTGACTGGTATTTAGAGCTTCAAAGACTTGGTCTGAAACGCGTCAAAACGCATCATAAGACACATATAAACCTAGGTTTGTCTACAAACCTCCTTTGTGAATTTGAGCCAAAGTCTCTGTGAAGGGATGATCTGCAGACTGTAATCCATATATAGTCTGCTCTGTAAATATAGTTTGAAATGAATTTAGTACACTGGTAGTTTAATTTATAATAGTATGTATATCGATGTACTTCATAATTTCCATCAAAAACATGTGCAGAAATATGAAATCATTGTCAAATACAGCTTTTCTGTTCTTTACATATATTACTATATACTTATATGTATTTATTTGTGAGACATATTATGTGTATAATGTGAAACCCTATTTACAGGTGGCTAATACCTCAAATTACTTGCATCTGTTAAATCTTATAGAAAGACTTCATGTATTAAATAAACTTATGGTTTATGTTACAGATCACTGCGTGCTCTGCTAGACAGTGAGATGGAACACTCAGCATCTCTTAGAGGTCAACTAGAGGAACTAAGGGTCAAAAGTCATGACTCGCAGGAGAAATTAGACTCACAAGTACAGGCTCTTACAAGGTATTTCAGATACAGCACATTATATTTTTACATAAGGAAGTATAAAAGAAGAATGAAAGCTTTGTACTCTTTAAGATCAAGTACAGTTAATTCTGATGAAAGAACTTGCCTTTTAAAAAGATTGATATGTTTTTAATGTTAATTAACAGTACAGTAAGTTAGATTTTAGAGAAATGATTTAATCCTAAGGCTTGTTTGTCCATGTTGACATTGATTGCCAGTTCTATAGTATACTGTGGAAAGGAATATCTTATCAATCCATGCCTTGATAATGTATTGTGAATAATCTATATAATTTTGTAATGCCTAAGTGGAAATGCCCTAATGCTACTGCCTGATAATTTGTTACCAAAATGATGATGGCACTTTTTAATCTGATTCTTTTGATGATTTGATTTAACAGGGAAAATGAATTACTGAAGAATCAATTGAAGAAGTATGTAGCTGCAGTTCAGATGCTGAGAAGAGAAGGATCTATGGGAGCTATAGAAGGTACTATATCCCTCATTCTGTAGGCTGGTTGGTATATGTGATGGTGGGTTGGGGTATGTAGCTGAGGTTCAGATGCTGAGAAGAGAAGGAATTGATAGAACAATTGTAGGTATTCTGCCAACCTTGTGAGGCACACTTCTGTCACACATCCCGATCATACACTTGTATGAAACAATTAACACCCATCATGTAAATATTTGAAATACAAAAAGTAATATGGGAATTGCAAGATAATATAAGGTTAAACATTTACAATAAAGAGTTATAGTGTTATAAATATGAGTGATTGCAGTGCCACTTTAAACTTTTGAGGTATACATGTCCCTGAGTCAATACTAGTCATTCCATTCTCAGTGGCAGAAATGAAGATATGAATGCCAAAAAAGGTGCAGCGTGATTTGATTTGGCTGTATATATCTCATTTCTTTCTCTAACCTTCTATTTGTTTTAAATAGAGTTTCTTCAAGTATGAGGGAACAACAGCCCTTTGCATGCATTTCAAAGCCCATATTTGTGATACATGTTGATGCTTGCTTCGTCCTGCTACAGTGTGTGAGTTTGTTTGATGTAACCTTGAATAGGATTGAGAAATATTTCCTGTTAACCTCATCTTGAATCCTTTCAGGTTTACCTGGTTTCAGACCTGAGGACATTCAACCAGCGATACCGGAACCTAAGGAAGGTCTCATAGATTACAGGTATGACGCTTGCGTTTGTAATAGAGGCTTGAAGTCAAAGAGTTAACATGGAGATACAAAAGGGATAACTTATTTTCTCATCAAAATATAAATGATTGTAAACGCTGCTGTTTGTGAAATATTATAACAACAAATTACTTTGTATGAAACATGTCTCGGAGTGATGCCAACATACTGTTAAGAATCACATCTTATGATTACTTTTCTATCTATCTTATGATTATAACATACCGGTACACAGTAAGTTGAGCAGGTCATGTGCTGATTTAAGTCAATATTGAGAGTAAAAAAACAGAAATCGGAAGCTGCTTCTTGGAAAAGTACCGGTATATTGATATCCATGCTCAATCCACCAACACGACTACACATAACTAAATATGTACACGCACATGTGAAATTTTATCAACTAAAATGAAAATTATGAAGAAATATAGGACTTGGTAAATGAGGATTGGTGTCCTGTTCCTTTGTACCGTCCCTGTAATCAGTCTCAACTACAGGACCGTGTGGTTCTAAGTCATCTGTTATTGATCTAGCTATTGTACTTGAGATTAGATGTTTGAATGGGACATTACGATGCCTGGCTGCATTGCTCCCCAGGGAGTGGAAAATGTGCTTACATTGCAGATAAGACTGAATTTGATGACCGGGGTAATAATGTATTTGTAAAGCTCTTTGAGAGGGCCTGTGGTCCTGAAATGCGCTATAAAAGGACGAACTATTATTATTATTAAAACGTCTACATTCCCCTGTTTTCTGTATTCCATCCATCCAGCGAGCAAGCGCAGCAGTATGAACACAAGTTAATACAGGTTGCTGAGATGCACGGTGAGCTGATGGAATTCAATGACTATCTAACCAGACAGCTCAAGGCTAAAGACTATCTTATGAAGACGTTAAGAGATGAATTGGTTGACCTTAGAGGACCTCTACCAGAAGATAGATCCGACTCGGAGCTCAACTCACCTGATTCAGAAACGTAAGTCTTATCTCTTCTATCAAAAATTGTGATAAAAGACGCTTGCTTACATTATATTTTATCACCTAACGAAGTGTTGCAGCGTCACATGAAACGTCGAGATCTTTTATCCCTTGTTGACCGTACATTGCGAGACAAACGAATGTCACAAGCGATATTATTTTTGATAATAATTGTGATGACAAAAATAATAAATGGCATGCGGGTTGTGCTGTGAATAATGCATTTGTCAGTATTATTCAAAGTACAAGGGTTATTTCCATTTTACCCGCATGTGTTACTTAGCTGATGTTTTCATTATCATTGAGTCCCTAAATATATTTCCATCAAACATGTTTAATGGACTGTGGTGTATGTATGTATACATATATGTACTATATATACAGTCAAACCTGTCCATAGCGGCTGCCCAAGGAAACACAAAAAGTGGTCTTCGTAGACAGGTTCCTTTAGTACATGTTTCAATGAGAAACCATTTTCAAGGGAAACAAAAAATGTGGTCTTTGTTGAAAGTGTTCACTAAAGCAGGTATGACTGTATATATGTTGTTGGTCTTCATTAATTAGCCCACTATTGTTCTCTCCCTCTCATTCTGTAGAGCCTCGTTAGCTCCAGCAACCAGAGCTCTTATCAATCTATGGATACCATCAGCTTTCTTGAGAGGGAAGGGTAAAGATGCCTTCCATGTATACCAGGTAGGTCTCTATCTATCCCTCCTCCCTCCTCCCTCCTTCCTCCTCCCTCCCCACATTACCTCTCTCTGAAGAGCCTTGTTAGCCTAGCTCTATTTTGTGGGTCTGTGATTTCTATGTGAACCTCTGAGGTGGTTGTAAGGGGAACTGTTGAGGGAAGAAAAATTCATACCTGAGGCCTTATACATCTTCCTTGATCTGGGGATCCTTTCAGATATCTACTCTTAAATTAATGAGAAATCCTGGATAGCACATCATAATATCTTGATACAAATGGAATAATTCATTCAGTTGTCTTTTTACTACCATTACCATTTAACTCTTCTCCTTCACAGATCTACATTCGTATCCGAGATGATGAATGGAATGTTTATCGTCGATACTCTCAGTTCAGAGAGCTCCATATCAAGATGAAGAAATCTAACGCTGTCATCAACACGTTTGAATTTCCTCCAAAGAAGGCCGTCGGTAACAAGGTAGGCTCATCTCCCATTTCCTCTTCTTCTTCTTCTTCCACTTAAGTACAGACCGCCGTTGGCGTATTATCGTACTTGTGCTTGTCGAGTGCCCAAATGAATAGTGCAAGTAAAAATCTCACATTGAAGCTATTTTAAAAGTAACTTGAAGAAACAGATCCTTCATACTTGTAGGAATGGTTTCATAGAGACTGAAACCACGTTAACTGATTCTGCAATAACGCACTATTTTCACTTTAGAATTGATTATTGGAATCCTGAAGATGATAATGCACGACGGCTCAAGACCTTATTTCTGTGCTGCTCTATACCATGTGAAAGGGTAAGGGTTGATTTAGGGATTCCGAGAGTTATACCAAAAAAAAAGGAAACAATTGAGATTTCACCCTCCTCAAGTTATCATAATCACCAAAGCTTTCATTACTAGAAAGAGAAAAATACAGTAATGGGCTCTCCATGTGAATGTAAAACCTTTCCATGATGCTTGTTTTCTATCATTGGTGATTAATGAGAGAATTGAGGATTTATATTTTGTTGGTCTGTATTCTTAAAGGAACTGATATCACAAATGTGGCTCATTTAAACATTAATCTGGTACACCACTGTTTCAGGGGTTGTCTAAATGTTCTATTTTACCAACATAATGAGATTGTATGACATATGCTTTGGTGGCTTGTTTCAATTACATTGCATTAAATAACTCTTGACCCAAAACTATACTTAACCCTATCCCTGAACTTAACCCTAACCTAAAGCCCATTTGCAAGGCCCAATTCTATTTCTATTTAACGAAACCTAGCGCAGAGGTAATGTTGCCTGAGTAAATATCAAGAAAAGGATCACCAACTGTTCATACCGTGAGCTTTAGTCAAATTTTTGTTGTATGTTTCAATAGGATACAAAGTTTGTTGAAGAAAGGCGGAAAAGGTTACAGCACTATCTGAGACTGGTTATCAATTTCTGCGTTCAGAACTCCCTTGAGCTTACAGAGACACCTAGCAAAGAAACCCTCATATCATTGATACCATTCTTTGGGTGAGTATAGATAGACTTGTGTTCAGAATTGTCTGTAGTCAACAGATGCACGGAGCAATAAAATACCTGTTTCTATGATATGAATTGATAAGGAAATTCAACAGAAAGGTTCTTTACATATTTTTGCAACTCTCCATCATCTTATTCTACTGAGTAGCTGTAACATGTAAAAACATATGGTGATGTCAAGAATGACTCTTTCCCCTAACTTCCGGTCTTGACATTGCAAGGTTAAATCCTTGCCCTTTGCTTGTTTGTAGGTTTTCCTCTCGACCCAGGTGCAGAAAGTGGGACACCAGTTATGAAGAAGGTCCTTGTAAGTTTTGAGTGCAATTCGGCAACTCAACAAATGTTAGGGCTTTAGCGATTTAGTCTTTCTTCAGAAATGCTTTTTAGGTGATTGTAAACACACATCAGTGATTTCTTCAGTATGGAAGGATCTGAATGTACCATTTTATCTAACCTTGTAGGAAGAAAATTGTTGATTGATTTGGATGAGTAGGGTCCTTGTTACTATTCATGCATTATCTTGTTGCATTGCAGGGATACTATGGTGAGGAAACAGAGTAAAGGCAGTGGGGGTAACAAACCAAGACTGATGGCTGGTAGGAGGGGTAATGAGACGCCCAGCTATGAGGGACTCTAGGGTGCAGAGTAAAGGCAGTGGGGGTAACAAACAAAGACTGATGGCTGGTAGGAGGGGTAATGAGACGCCCAGCTATGAGGGACTCTAGGGTGCAGAGTAAAGGCAGTGGGGGTAACAAACCAAGACTGATGGCTGGTAGGAGGGGTAATGAGACACCTAGCTATGAGGGACTCTAGGGTGCAGAGTAAAGGCAGTGGGGGTAACAAACCAAGACTGATGGCTGGTAGGAGGGGTAATGAGACACCCAGCTATGAGGGACTCTAGGGTGCAGAGTAAAGGCAGTGGGGGTAACAAACCAAGACTGATGGCTGGTAGGAGGGGTAATGAGACGCCCAGCTATGAGGAACTCTAGGGTGCAGAGTAAAGGCAGTGGGGGTAACAAACCAAGACTGATGGCTGGTAGGAGGGGTAATGAGACACCTAGCTATGAGTGACTCTAGGGTGCAGAGTAAAGGCAGCGGGGGTAACAAACCAAGACTGATGGCTGGTAGGAGGGGTAATATGACACCTAGCTATGAGGGACTCTAGGGTGCAGAGCAATGGCCGAGGGGGTAACAAACCAAGACTGATGGCCGGTAGGAGGAGTAATGAAACACCCAGCTATGAAGGACTCTGACTGTAGAGTAAATGAGGATGATGGTAGGAAGTTATAGTCAAGGGTGGGGGTAGCTAACAGATGATGTAGCTACAGAATGATGGTACATGTACATGTTGATGGTGGCTGAAAGGATGGATCAAATTTTGAAAAAACACATTCAGGTATTAATTTGTTAAAATAAAAGGTGAGAGATTTGATTGTTACAATGTATTGGTGGAGAGGGGGTTTGGATTTTGATAAAGAGGAAATATAGCGAGTGGGGCAAGGAAGAGATTAATTTAAATAAAGGGGAAATATGAAAGAAATGAAACCTTTACTTCAAGATAATTCATGAAGCTCTATCAGGTGAAAGGAAAATGTCATAATTAACACTTATAAATCTGAAATTTACAGGTTTGAATTATGATGTGTTGATTTTTTGTTTAAAGTGCTGAGCTAGAATGGTTTCATTGCAGTCCATATAAGGAGTGTTTGTGACAAAAAATGAAACTTTTATTTTGCTTCCATGTAAAACCAGGAGGAGAAGAAAAGATGTAAGAAATCATGTGTGTTGGCCGTGTGACTTTGAAAGATAACAAGATCCATGCAGTATTCAATCATGTGACCAAGTTGGTTAACTTATAAATCTTGCAATGTTAATTACGAATCAAGTTGTACATGTATCTATAATTCAGGATTTATTTTATCTAAACTTTCTTGTGAATCTCCCAGCACTAATCTCTGTGATGTATGATTGAGTTTTATCAATCATTTGACATTTTTGTATCGTGCATGTAGTCACTTTATTTCTTCATAACTATTTCATTTCAGAGGAAAAATGCATAAATATTTGCTACAGATTTCATTTATTTATATATTTTTTTCCAATTCAATTAGTTGATTCTTTGGTCAGTGTTTCCCTTATTTTTGCAAAGCTATTTGATAGTTCACTGTATTACCTTTCATCATGCACGGTGGAAATGCAGTGCTTGCCTAATTATCATTGACTGGATGTGTGTAGGGCTTAGGAGGGATGATGTAAATCATGACACGCTTTGATTCATACTGTGACTGATTTTGTATCGGTCTTTTGCTTCGTGGAGTAATCATGTGTGTGTTAACTTAATAAATAAACCAAATTATTGCACACACAGGTTCTATTCTGATAAACTTGAACTTGTCAGCATATTATGTAGGTAGAATATTCATCTGTTTTTCAAACATCATTTCTACTTCCCAAATTGGGGAATGATAAAATGTTTCTATATGTATTATGATATATCACATTGATTTATCTGTTTGTATATGTTGCAAATAGGGAATATTTTATTTGCTTTCTATGCAAGAAGCAATATACAAGCTTTTGGCACCCTGAAATGCTGCAGTTGCCTTGCCTACATGACTTATTTCAAAAGAAATTAAAAGTGGTTATCGATGCATTAGACAAACAGATTTAGAGTGTATAAACAATAGATATGGCTATTAAGAAGTAATGTCAACAAATTTAAAAACAACTATTAGATCAGGGTTTATTTTTTTCTTAACCATGTGTAATTGCTAAAAAGGTTTCTGTATGAGATTTCTTATTCAGTTGGATAGGCAAAGGCAGTCCACATAATTGATGTGGTATTTATCACAAACACAGAGCATGAATCTAGTTAGCAGAACAACATATATTCTATGTTAGTCCTGTCAAGACTTGGGTGTTAGAGACCACTTGGGATTGTAGTTTATCTGAAGATCATGTCAGCAGAGCTATTAACTTTTGTTTGTGTATGTATGAGATACAGAGAGAACAAATGTGACAATAGTAAATGGTGATAAATTAATGCGTTGAATTTTCAATAATAATAATAATATCAATATCAAATCAACAATATCTGATTATAAATTATTTGGTTAAAAAAATAATTTAGTAAAAGAAAAACAGGCTTGACGAGTTGAAGTGATGATAATGTTCTACAAGCACCAGTATAGTTACATGCACAACAAAATATGAGATATCTTTTATATTTGGTTGATTTTGAATAAAAAGTGCAGTGATGGAATCAATTATAATGGCATTATTGAATAATGATAGCAATCATGTACAATATGTAAACTTAACTTGGGTGCAGTGCAATGCAATGCCACTGTGTAGTGCATAAATAAAAAACATAAATCCCTTCTCGATGGTCAGTTATATGTTTTTGGATTTAAAGAGAAGGTTGAGTTCTGGGGAGAGGGGAACAATAATTTGTGAGTGTTATCATTGTTATTATGCAAGTGTGGAAGAACATCAGAGTAAACATTTTGGTGTACAGTGCTTGTTACTTTACCAAGATTGGGCCAATTTTCTTATCATTTTGATGAATCCAGAATCCTGCAGTATACACACCAATACTTATCTGCTACTTGATCAACCTTTTCTGGTCGATTCCACACCGTTTATTTCACAATACAATCACATGACCAGAACTCAACTTTATCTTTGAAGATGATGAAATAGTGACAATACTACTTCAGGAAGCATCACTTGTAAAGACTAGTATATTGCCAGTACTTTAGTATCTATGACAGGGGTTTTAAAATTGATCTGTCCTTTTTGTAAGAGAGAAATCATGTAACACAAATGAATCACTGGTGGAAATGATGAAGTCAGTGCTAAGATTGGAATGTAAGAATGTCACTTGACTTGAATAATGTTATGATTCAAGAATGTTTAGATTAGAATTATGAATCCAATATTTCTATACTTAGAGCAGGCTTTTTGGATCAGGAATAGATCTTACATGCTTGAGTTCATAAAACATGAAATCAGGTATTTGATGATAGGTGTAGAGGTGTCGTGGTCTAGTGGATATGTCACCAGACTGTGGATCACATGGTTTGAGTCCATAGTTTGAGAAGAAAATGGGTAACGTGTAGGACGAAATTCCTTGAATGCTTAAGGGCCTTATTATGGCAGCTCAGCTACAGCCGGGGTAATAATATGATAATTTGTATTGAGCGCAGTAGAGTATCATAACTTCACTATATAAATGGACCTATTATTATGAACAAGATGAACTGTATCATAATACATGCACATTAGCACAGGTGTGGTTCTGTGCAAATTTGAAGTAATATCAAATCTTATAAGTTGTAACGATGAATAAATTCCCGCATTATTGTCCCAGTCTTATAAGTTGTAACGATAACTAAATACCCGCATTATTGTCCCAGTCTTATAAGTTGTAACGATAACTAAATACCCGCATTATTGTCCCAGTCTTATAAGTTGTAACGATAAATAAATACCCGCATTATTGTCCCAGTCTTATAAGTTGTAACGATAACTAAATACCCGCATTATTGTCCCAGTCTTATAAGTTGTAACGATAACTAAATACCCGCATTATTGTCCCAGTCTTATAAGTTGTAACGATGAATAAATTCCCGCATTATTGTCCCAGTCTTATAAGTTGTAACGATAAATAAATACCCGCATTATTGTCCCAGTCTTATAAGTTGTAACGATAACTAAATACCCGCATTATTGTCCCAGTCTTATAAGTTGTAACGATGAATAAATTCCCGCATTATTGTCCCAGTCTTATAAGTTGTAACGATAAATAAATACCCGCATTATTGTCCCAGTCTTATAAGTTGTAACGATAACTAAATACCCGCATTATTGTCCCAGTCTTATAAGTTGTAACGATAACTAAATACCCGCATTATTGTCCCAGTCTTATAAGTTGTAACGATAAATAAATACCCGCATTATTGTCCCAGTCTTATAAGTTGTAACGATAACTAAATACCCGCATTATTGTCCCAGTCTTATAAGTTGTAACGATAAATAAATACCCGCATTATTGTCCCAGTCTTATAAGTTGTAACGATAAATAAATACCCGCATTATTGTCCCAGTCTTATAAGTTGTAACGATAAATAAATACCCGTATTATTGTCCCAGTCTTATAAGTTGTAACGATAAATAAATACCCGCATTATTGTCCCAGTCTTATAAGTTGTAACGATAAATAAATACCCGCATTATTGTCCCAGTCTTATAAGTTGTAACGATAAATAAATACCCGCATTATTGTCCCAGTCTTATAAGTTGTAACGATAAATAAATACCCGCATTATTGTCCCAGTCAAACAAAACTGTGCTTAATCTGCAATGATCTATTATGCGATTTTTTTTTTTAGAGCGTTTGGCTTATATATTTTATTTTATTCAGAAAGGTAAACCTGGTACTGTTATCTGATGAAACACCTTTAAGATGTTTGATTTATCTATCAATTCCCTTAGTATATCCCACATACCATTGACTGTGCTTAGTTTTGAAAGCTTAATTGCAGATGGTACTATAGTACGGTTGTCTATTCTCAATATCTCTGATAGATTAGGCATTTGCTTTTGATACATCATTCTAAACTATGTTTGACAATATGAAATGAACTTGTTTTTTCTATATACTAGTGTGGTATATGTTTTTTTATTATGGTAAATGTACTTGTGATATTTTCTGTTCTTTATGGAGTTACATATGTTTATTTTATTTTCAAGTACCATATGTTTTTAACAATATCTTCAGAAGTTATTGTACATTACAAGAATTTGTAAATAAGTGTCCAGTTTATAAAATGCTACATGTATCATGTGTGAAATTATATCGAGTATTGTAACCTCATAATACTCTTGCGCTAGAAAAGTTCTGAGTGTGTAACAACCATATGAATATTATGATGTAACTTAATCTAACATGCAAAAAACAAAGAAAAATGTCTATTTGAATGATTGTCTTCATTGTATAGGAATAATAAGATGTAATACTTTGGATATGATAGTATGATGGAAATGAATATCTTGACATTAATGAAAAGCATTGATTGTGATATGATGATGGAGATGGTGGTGATGTGATGATGGTGGTGATGTGATGATGGTGGTGATGATGATGATGATGATGATGATGATGATGATGATGATGGTGATGATGATGATGATGATGGTGATGATGTGATGCTGGTGATGAGGATAATAATGGTGATGTGATATGGCAGTGATGACGATCATAATACTTATGATGATACTTTGTGTGACATGTATTTCAATGGTGATGATGCGATGAAAGTGATGATTGTGGTGTTATTGATAACAGGCTGGAGCAGGTATGGGGATGGGTGAACTTGGGGAATTAAATCGTTTACACGTGCCCCGCCTTTTTTTGGATGTGGGGGATTTATAACCCCCCCCCCCCCCATCCCACTCTAGAAGTGCTCCTGATTATTAGCAGTGATATATGATGATGAAGAGGAAAAGGGATAAGAGTGATATACTTCTGATGAGAAAGATTATAACAATTAGGGTGAGGATGTGATAATGCTGCTAATCGATGATGATCATGAAGATGAAAATCATCCCATAGGCCTATATATATTCCTCAGAAATTACAAACCGAATAATCATTTCATATATGACCAGATTGTAATTGTCATGTATATAATTGTGCCCCTCCCCCCCCCCAAAAAAAAAAAAAAAACGAGAGAGAGAAGAAAAAAAAAAATATATCCTGCACATGGAGATGATCCTCTGTTTATTCCAGAAGGATGTCCCCTACAGTCCTTCATCCCCACTCTCATCCCGGTCCACATCACCGTCCCTCATCCCCACATTCTTTGACGACCTGAAATGAACTTGATGGCTGTGGAAAATTGAGGATGCATCGAGGACTCCGATACGTAAATACCGCGCCCACGTATGAGTTGACCACGCCCACTTAATATGTCAATGTAAAAAGAAACCACTGTTTGACTGTACCGCGGCCTGTTCTTTTAGCTGTTTGTGGTGAGTTCAGATTTTTAAAGTTTTTAAAAGTACCAGTTGATGGAAGCTAGCGAGGGGATATTCACAAGTGATCACTAAGTTCCATGCAGCAGGTATTAAAATGTCAGATATTTTAATTAATGTGGAGGTTATATTTGTGCACGAATGTCAGATGTATGTCCCATATATTAAAAAATGTGTATTGTTTGGAATTCATATTTATTATTGTTTATCATGTCGGTATAAATGTTTATATGCACAATGATGACTGAAATATTGATTTAGACCCTGGTCACGTACAGTGGTGCATCAAATGTAATGTTTTTAGGTAGCTATATGCCTATATATTAAAGGGCTTGACTTGAGCTTGCAATTTTCATGCAGAACGACATATTGAATTGTTTCTAGATCTATTTCTAATTCTATAAAAAAATATATAAGACTAGACTAGATCTAGATCTAGTCTATACTAATACTATAGATCTAGTATCATGAGTATGCTTATACAATATAATATTATTTAGTAGAGGAGAATAGATTTGACACGAATAGCTTAAAGCTTTTGACAGCTAAATGGCAATAGCTAGCTATTGATTTATTGTGAATTTATTTCAGATTTAGACGAGTTTAAAATAAGATTTTGTGTGATAAATAAAAATAAAAATAAAACTTACTTTAATGAGCATAGTTCATTGATCATCAATGGTGATCTGAAAAGATAGAGACTAGTAGAATAGTTGAATTACAAATCTCTACTAGTCTTTTTGTTTTCTCAAGCAGTGACATAAACCTAATGACAAATGGTGACAACTGATTAAGTAATGTATTGAAAACTGTTCTTCATCCTATTTTTAATGAAATAATATATATTTGTATATATTTTGTTTTCAGATAATATTGATCAACATTGACATTTGGCATCACAGTCGACTCAAGTACTAATGGAAACTTCACCGCAGCTAAAGAATGTGGCCAACAGGTAAACGTTCACCCAATTTAAATAGTCTGATAATGTGAATAGGGCCTACTTCCATACATAGACAAAAAATTAACTCAGTAGTATCATATAACTATACAGATATTTTTTAACATGCTTAATGTATTTGAGTAATACATGTTAAGGCTACTAAATCAAGTCAATGTCAGGCAAGTGTCTGTAGAAATCCTTACAAAAATTAAAATAAAACCTTCATCAAAAGAAAGGTATTATGTTTAGAGTTTATATGTGATGTATATTTGCATGGAGGTTCATCATTAAACCCTTTGATTCTTTTGTTTTAATATCTAGAACAAAAAGGGGAGCGTTGAAAAGGAATGCCTCAGGCTCAGGGGATGACATACCAGTGAAGAGCCCATATTTCAAAGACTTGTCGCAATCAGAACTGGGTGATGTGCCTGATGCAGTACAGATCCCATCAGATCAAAGTCAGGCTGACAAGATGCCATCAGCTGGTCCTAGACCTGGTCCTAGACTAGGTCCTAGTTTCTTCCAGCAGTCCTGCACCCAGCTAGCCAAGCAGCTCTTAGGCCAGGTCCTAGTGAGGGTGATTGGGGACCAGAGGTTGATTGGAAGGATCGTGGAGACGGAAGCTTATCTAGGAGTCGAGGATTCAGCATGTCATACTTACATGGGAAGGAAGTCAGCGGCTAATAAGAGCATGTTCCTTAGCCCAGGCCATGCTTACGTTTACATGACCTATGGCATGTATCATTGTATCAACATCACTAGTCAAGGTAACTATCGTCTTTTAATTTGTAGGGTTTTAGCAGAAACATTGTAAACATCAGGAACAAAATATTCAATTTCGGGGCTATTTTTCAAGCTTGCTTGCATGAAAATGACAATCTTGATTTGTTTTGCATAGAACTCTATGCAAATTTTTGGGGCTATTTTATGACCTTCGGGGGCTCTTTTGGGGGCTAATTCGCCCAGAGTCCTATTGTATTTCCCCCCTGTCAGCCTTAACATGATTATTCCAAAGTCAAGGTGATGATCATTGTTGTTGACAGGTTCATATCTGTTATTTTTTTTAATGGATTTCCCTTTCTTGCACTCTGCTGATTGAAATAAACAAATAACGAAGTATTTAACTCATATTCAATTATACTCATTACTGGATTTACTTTTCTAGCTCTTAAGAAAGTAAGTGACAAACATACCTTTAAAAGGAATCTAAGGAGAAAGTACAGCTTTAATTTCTTGGTACCATGTTGATTTAAATTGTTTAATATTGAATTCTGATTGATGCTGGATATTAAATGTGCTATTTAGTATTTTTCTGTATTACTGTTATGCACAGCAGATCTAGAGATATGGAACAAATGCTAAAGAAAAATAATGAACTCTAATCACAAAAATGAACTCTAATAATTTTTCTTTGTCTGTTTGTCAGGAGAAGGTCAGGCGGTGCTCATACGAGGCCTGTTCCCACTGGAAGGCAAGTATACTATGGCAACCCTGAGACAGAAAGCAAGCAAAAAATCCAACCGAACATTCAAGACAAAGGATCTTTGTAACGGTCCTGGCAAGCTCTGTCTTTCCTTGGACATTGACAGACAGCTGGATGGCATTGATCTCACACAGAGTGATTCTGACATGTGGGTAGAGAGTGGTGACCAGATCTCTGATGGTGATATTATAAGCTGTCCAAGGATAGGTATAGACTCAGCTACAAAGGAATGGGTTCAGAAACCACTCAGGTTTTATGTGAAGGGTAATTCTTGCGTTAGTAAGAGGAATAAAGTGAGAGAAGCAGAGATGAACTACTCTAAATAATCATTGAAATAGATCACCCACATTATACATTATACTGAAATAATCTTGTAGTGCTTTCATTTTCAGGCAACCACATTGAAGAAAAACAAATTGTGGAAAAAATTGATGTTATATTAAACAGACATGCATGTACATAATTTTTTGATTGTTTATAGGACTGGTTACGGTAATTTGGCTTGGCAACAGGATGTAACACATGATTATTTGTATTGTACATGTAGTTCAAGTTCATATACATTTGTAAATAGTTGTGTTTTCTGAAAATGAATATCCATTTTACTTAGCTATATAGGCTAAATAGTAAATACTCACTAAATAGTAAGTAAAATCCAATTTTACTACAATTGTATATATCTATCTCTGGAAAATTTGCTCAAGATTGAGGGTAGCGGTATTGTGATTTTCAAATGGTCATATTCCCTCCACTCTAACAATGTTTACCTTATTTCATGTTTTTTATTCACTTAAAAATCAAAATTACATATGAAAAATTAAGGTTACGACAATGAATTTAACATGATGCATGTATAAACAAAATACAAAACATTCATACAAACAAACAAAAGTTCGGTTATATTGCAGACTACACCTTCAGGGAGACAATCAAAATAAATGGTAATTTTGCAAGTAAAAAAAAATAAATAAAAAAAGATATATATAATATCCTCGGTGGGGTCAAAAATCATGAATTTTCAGGAGAGCGAAAAAACTTTCCTGTCTCAACAAATTTATAGTGCTGTGACACCGTCCTTTCTTTTTAAAACTGGAATATTTATACAATTTTTAATGTCATTGTTGAAATACAGTAAAATAATTGTTTTTATATTTGAAAGTGAGTTACGAGGTTTTTGCGTTTATCTACATTGAGATACGAGTTTTTAGTTTTTATTCAAATTGAGATACGAGTTCTTACTTTCAACTCTGAACGAGTTACGAGGTTTTGGTTGAATAAGTTATGAGGATTTGAATACACTAACTTCGGTACTGTTAGGCCGTGTGTGAGTTACGCGGAAAAGGAATTACGTATCTTATGTTACAAGGTTTTGTCAGTGCAGTTTCAAAGGGGGTTAAAGTTACGAGGTTTAGTTTAAGGGTGTTTGTGTGGAATTTGTGAAAAAACCGAGGAGGCGTTCCATGGATTTATCAGGTGGTGTCGTAGGCCATTAGGTACAAAATTATGCAAAAAAAAAAATATCAAAAAATTGAGATACAAGGTTTTGTCACCCCACCGACGATATATATACCTCTATTTCAGGGACAATATAGTCAGGTAGAGCTTCATAACAGGACTGTGGGACCTTGTATTGAATATCAGGGCTTAAAAATAAAAAGAAGTGGGATGAGCAAAATAACTTTGCTAAAATAACTTTTGTGTTGTAACATTGTTAATTTATGATGTGTTTATGTTGTGATGTAATGTGGTTCAGTTGAGATCAAGATACAAATGCAGGGTTAAATTTGTATGGTCATTTTAATTCTTACTGACATCGACACTGCCATTATCTTCAGATGTATATAGGTCACAGACTGCCTCATTTTTTGTAAAGTTGGTAATTTCAAGTGGAATGGATGAAAACTTTACCTGAGCTTTGTATTTCCTCAGGTTCATTGCTGTATTCTTTAATCTTTCATCTCTCTATCAAAACAATTTCTGTCATATTTGTTAGTGCTTGAATTTTTTCCACATCATCTACCTCCTTTTCAGTTATTGTATTCTCCCTCTCATCTCCCTTAGAGATGAAGGCATTAATACTGCAGATAAATTATCATTGGACCCAGAATTGCTTTCTACATTTAGAATACAAATGCTAGTTTGAATCGTGCAAGGGTAAAAAACTTCATTTGTAATGTCTGCCTAGCTGAGCCCATCGCATTATCGTATGGCCATATATCACAGTGTATTAGGATACACATACCGCAGCATAAAGCTGTATACGCACGAGTGGAATATTATTTAAGAAAACACTTGGTTTTTTATCCAAACGATTTGGACCACATTTTTCATAACTCAAATGTGAAGAAAAAAATTGGGAAAGATGTTCATCACCCAATGTTCTCCTTACCGATATTTGACCTCTCTTTCATGTCTTTCATCCACTCATCTTCTCTCCAGCTTTTTCTCTCTCTGTCTCTCTCACATTCTTTGTTCATTGTAATTTTCTACCTTTCATCCTTTTTACTCCAAAAAAATCACTTAGACACCTCGCTTATATTTCCCCTTTTCAATCAATTTATTATTCCTCTCGTATCTCTTCATGAATGTCTTCCAAGCTTTTCTTGTCTTTCAATTATGCAAAGTGTTTGCATTATTGCATTCACTATGAAGTGAAGGCTTTATTCAAGAGACTAGACCATGTTTAATAGTTACTTGTATCAGAGCAAGTCCAAGTTATTTAGTTACTCAATGACCCATATATTTAAAAGATTAAAGAAAAAATGTACATTTATTTTCCTTGCTATTAGTCTGATCTAACCTCTAGGAGGGATGTAATCTTGATATAATAATCAGGCTCTTTAAAATGTTTATGATATATTTTATATTTGGGATAAAATATCTTGGACTTGCTCATTAGTATAGCTACCAAATAAAATAAACACAGTACTTTTATCAACTCATTTCTAAAGCCTCTTTAATGTGATATATACAATAAATCAAGACAATTTTATTATACAATATACAAAAGGTGGTACCTGTGTCATTATATTGTACGTGTGTAGATATTACAAATCTTCAAAAATAATTCTGAAAATTTATGATTATTTATTCCTTGTTCGCAAGAGATATAGTGAAGTAATTTCAAAATACCCTTTGGAAGAATCTTTTTTAAAGGTCATAATAACTTACATTTGTAGATGTATAAAGGTACACATGTAGTACTACACATTAAAATTAACGTTGCAGAGAACTAAGTGGTTAGGGTAATCATCACCAGTAGCATGTTTGGTTTCTAAAACCTTAAATTTACCAGGCAAGCTTTCATCCACTACTGTGGACTTTCTCAAGCCAAGATATTCTTCACAACGCTCCTCACTCTCTGCTGCCTTTAGATCAATCTTCAAAGAGAGATAATTGGTATGCACTATACCTCACCCTTCACTATTGAGGCAAAAGACAGCAAGCAATTATTTGTACTTTAGGCTGGCTGTGTCTTGGTGAAAACAAATAGAGCTTTCCTGATCATCAGAATTCCTTGTACTGTACACTGGCTGCATCTTGGTGAGAACATGTTACCAGGACATCTCTAAACTTCTCCAGTAAGGCATAGAGCTGTTCTGATTATAAGAATTCCTTGTACTGGACGCTGGCTGCGTCTTGGTGTGAACACGTTACCAGGACATCTCTAAACTTCTCCAGTAAAGCATAGAGCTGTTCTGATCATAAGAATTCCTTGTACTGGACGCTGGCTGCGTCTTGGTGTGAACATGTTACCAGGACATCTCTAAACTTCTCCAGTAAGGCATAGAGCTGGGAGCGGTTGACATTCTCATAGTACATGATCTCCTCAAGATGGTGCATCCCTCTCAAGTATGGGCAGATCCTGCAGGAGATTGACCAATCAGATGATTTACAGATTTACATAAATAGTAATAAATTTATAAAGCGCAGCTTTTATTCAAAATATATTCAGCTCCTTTTTACTAAATTCTACAAAATAAGATCTCTCAGTTGAACAAATATGTTTTTAAATTCGATTTGAAAACATTGAGAGATGGAGTGCTTTGAATTTCTATTGGCAAGCTATACTATATTTTGGGGGCAGCAATAGCAAAAGCACGGTCTCCAAGAGTTACTTTAGTTTTGTCATGGGGAATCTGAAACATCAAACATGGATGGATCTCATTTTTTATGTGGGGAATGTATTAAAGGGAAATCAAACCTTGATAGCAGAAAAATCAGAGCAGTAGACTGGTGAAAGTTTGGATGAAATTGGACAAAAAAGTGACAGTTATGAATTTCAAAAAGTTCCAATCACTTTAGGTATGGGCTCTTCAAATTGGCGGAATTGGTAATGTCTCTGAGATGTAGTGGTGGACAACTTTCCCATTTGTTCCAGCAAACAAAATTAATACATTTTCACAAATGTATGACTCAAGAGGGTATTTTCTCTTTAGAGGACCTATAATAATTTTGTATCCATAATATACTTTGAGTAATGCCCTATTAGGGAGAAGGTACTTAGAAGAAAAACAGGAATGAACGATATTTTTGTACACAACAAACGTGATAGTTATCTGCGACGTCACAATCCTCTGACCAAATTGCCAATTTGAGATTTGCATAGACTTAGTGATTTCATATTCCAAACATTCATAACTTTCCTATTTATTGGTCCAATTTATTTCAATCTTTTCCTATTCTATTCATCTTATTTTTCTGTTCACTTGAATAGAATGTATTTAAATTGCAAAGTCTCTTTGTAGAAGTAACAATGTGAAGCTCACAGTTTGATTACACTATAGCAACATGAAACTCCTTACATCAAGAGCAGAACATATTTTAGTGATTGGTACACTTTAAAGAGAAGGTTGAGTTCTGGTCAAGCGATTGCATTGTGAAAGAAACGTTGTGGAATCGATCAGAAAAGATTGATCATCTAGCATATAAGTATTGGTGAGTACTGCAAGGTTCTGGAATCATCAATATGAAAAAAAAATTGACCCAGTCTCTGTAAAGTTACAAGCACTGTACACAGAAAGATATATATGGGACTACGTGACACGTGCGCGATATCTATTCGGTCCAGATAGATGTAATAATTCACCAAATATATCAATTAGTAGGCGGTTTCTCTGCAAAAATTTTATCATCGCGTATTAGTCAAAACATATTCTTTCACATGATTGGTAATAAGAGCTTCCATTTCTTTTTTTGAGAGGGGGCGTTTCCAAAACTGGTCTTTACCTTTAAGAACTGTATATTCTGAGTGTCAGATTACCTTGCAAATAGCTTGATATCTTCTGGGTTGTTAGCATGAGGTATGGCCAGCACACTGGACTTCTCTTCCTTGGTCAGATGCTCAGTCAACATGTCTAGTACCTTACGTCTAGAACCCATTATTACTATTATTATTACCTTGCAAATAGCTTGATATCTTCTGGGTTGTTAGCATGAGGTATGGCCAGCACACTAGCCTTCTCTTCCTTGGTCAGATGCTCAGTTAACATGTCTAGTACCTTACGTCTAGGGTGACCACGCCCTTCCTCCATTGAGTAGGAATCAAAGCTAGTAAAGCCTGTACTCACGCTGTATTCATCAGAGTCAACTGCATGGGTTGGTGCGATAAAAGGAATGCATTGATCTAGTCCTTATGTCTCATGCAAGGCTGACATTTCAAATTATCATGTATAGTTGCTCAATGTTCATATCGCCTTTTTAAAAAGCACATTTAATCTTTAGTTTGATAGTGACAACTGATAAGCAATTTGGAATAAACTTTGAAGAACACATTATCATACTGTTCCATCACATCAAATGTACCTGCGCAAGATATTTGATATTTTGTTTTTATAATAACTCTGATGAATTTTAATTAAAATATATGAAAGAAAAACCAAATCAAGGTAAAATGTCTGCTCCTTCCTAGAAGCAATCTCATCTAGGTTTGAAAAATCTACTGGTTTACCACATGACTTTTTGTAATAATCCATCAAAGGAGGAAAAGTGGATTATCATTGCAGCTTAGAATTTTTAATTTTATCCTGCCAAATAATTGTACATGGGCTTTAACAACAAAAACAGAAAGGAAAATTTGGAGCGATATATTGTCACACATGTATTAAACTAAACTGCACCAGATTTCCTTTTAGATGCCACACTTGTTATTATAGTACCAATTATAGAATTATAAAAGGATGTAAAACCACTAGAATGCTTTTAACCATTAGCTTAACCAAGGAACAATTCACAATCATATTGTTTTCTTTGATAGACAGCTAAAGGTTTCATATCCATCAACTTGACAGAAAGCAAGAGAAAGCTGAACATACATGAGAGGTTTTCCCCGAGTCCGCTCCCCTGACCGCTGCCTGACCCTTGAGGTGTGGCACGCCCTCTAGTGACCGGTGAAGATTCCGACGGCGGAGTAGATACCTCCCTCTCTAGGTCATCGCTAGAAGACTTCTTGGCTAAGGTTGGATTGGTTATGATGAATACATACGTGTGAAGCTGAAAATCATTCAATCATATAGAAAACATGGATGAGTACCATTTCTCAATCCTTATTCACCAGCGACATAGAAAACAGACTAAAAAAGACCACTTACCCGTGATAAAATGAAAATGAAATAAGTGAAGTGTTAATCACATTTTTGTATCTCATAACAAACAAAATTGAGTAAGTATGCTTAATAGGGAGGGGCCTTGGTTGCACATTCAAAGCAAGTCATTTCAAATATACACAAAATGTTTTTTATAATGCATTTTTTTAAATAAGGCATTACCTGTGTAGTTTGTTTGTCATATGACATCTTGATATTACATCGTTTAGAGATGCAAGAAGTTTTTTAACTTGAATCACTTATAGTTGTAACAATACATGACATCCAATGTATCAACATTTTCGTTGACATCTTCACAACTGAAGGGTAATATACAAGTAGCAACATTAACAGATAATAGCACCTGCAATTTCAACATGAGTTCTAAAACATTGATATATAAAAACTAATTTACCTGAATCAATAACCTCTTCTGAAGCAGCCACATGACGATTCTTACTAGCTCCCCTTCAGGTCTCTGTAGGTTATAAATCAAATGTGAAATCTCAAGATAAATACAAAACCAGTATTAAAGTACATGCCTGTCTGGGGTCCTGAGATTGTTGGACTTACTGACTGCAGCATATCAATCCTGGATATTTACCAATTTTTCACTTATTTTATTTTATATCAAACAATAATAAGTACCACATTGTTAGGTATCGAGAAGAGGAATACAGGAAAGTAACAAACAAACACAAAACAAAACAAAATTATTTGATAGTAAATTCAACTGCACTGAATTCTTAAAAAAGGGCATATCATTGAAAATTGAAAATAATAATGTCATTTCATAATTAAAATTGAGACATCATGGGTGTATTTGATACCTCTCTCTCTGCTAATCTGTTCCTGTGATCACTGAGCGGTAATGGAAGAGAGAAATCTGAAAGGACCTTGATCAGTGATTCACCAAACTTCATTCGGAACTCAAAATCCAGAGGTGTTCCACTAAATAAAGAACAAAATAATACAATCAATATAAACATGTCTGAAAGAGATATTTCAACAATGGCCTGATAAAAGTCTTATGAATTGCTGTTGAATTGAATATCTTAACTTGAAAGTGAAGGATAGTACTTCATTTGCATTATTACAGTAACTTGAACCAGTTAGCTAACTATATGAAAAAAATTATTGAAGAAATCATGGAAAATATAAAAAGAAACGGCTTAACTGTAAAATACTCAATCACGCAAAGTATAATACACCTGTATTGAAAAGGATTGGAATATGGTTAAGGGTAGACTGCAGACGAGGGTAAGTGTTAAAATGGTTTAGGACATGGTTTAGGGTCAAGGGAAGAGTCAGGGGTTATGGTAAAGGGTAGAGTCAAGGGTTAGGGTCAAGGGAAGAGTCTGGGGTTATGGTAAAGGGTAGAGTCAGGGGTTAGGGTCAAGGGAAGAGTCGGGGGTTAGGGTCAAGGGAAGAGTCTGGGGTTATGGTAAAGGGTAGAGTCAGGGGTTAGGGTCAAGGGTAGAGTCAGGGGTTAGGGTCAAGGGTAGAGTCAGGGGTTAGGGTCAAGGGTAGAGTCAGGGGTTAGGGTCAAGGGAAGAGTCTGGGGTTATGGTAAAGGGTAGAGTCAGGGGTTAGGGTCAAGGGAAGAGTCTGGGGTTATGGTAAAGGGTAGAGTCAGGGGTTAGGGTCAAGGGAATAGTCTGGGGTTATGGTAAAGGGTAGAGTCAGGGGTTAGGGTCAAGGGAAGAGTCTGGGGTTATGGTAAAGGGTAGAGTCAGGGGTTAGGGTCAAGGGTAGAGTCAGGGGTTAGGGTCAAGGGTAGAGTCAGGGGTTAGGGTCAAGGGTAGAGTCAGGGGTTAGGGTCAAGGGAAGAGTCTGGGGTTATGGTAAAGGGTAGAGTCAGGGGTTAGGGTCAAGGAAGAGTCTGGGGTTATGGTAAAGGGTAGGGTCAAGGGAAGAGTTTGTGGTTATGGTAAAGGGTAGAGTTAGGGTCAAGGGAACAGTCAGGGGTTAGGGTCAAGGGAAGAGTCTGGGGTTAGGGTCAAGGGAAGAGGCAGGGGTTGAGGGTCAAGGGTAGAGTCAGGGGTTAGGGTCAAGGGAAGATTCAGGGGTTAGGGTCAAGGGAAGAGTCTGGGGTTAGGGTCAAGGGAAGAGGCAGGGGTTGAGGGTCAAGGGTAGAGTCAGGGGTTAGGGTCAAAAGAAGAGTCAGGGGTTAGGGTCAAGGGAAGAGTCTGGGGTTATGGTAAAGTGTAGAGTCTGGGGTTGAGGGTCAAGGGTAGAGTCAGGGGTTAGGGTCAAAAGAAGAGTCAGGGGTTAGGGTCAAGGGAAGAGTCTGGGGTTAGGGTCAAGGGAAGAGGCAGGGGTTGAGGGTCAAGGGTAGAGTCAGGGGTTAGGGTCAAGGGAAGAGTCTGGGGTTAGGGTCAAGGGAAGAGGCAGGGGTTAGGGTCAAGGGACGGATCATGGGTTAGGCTCAAGGGAAGAGTCAGGTTTAGATAAGGATATAGTTACTTTGGGGATGGTATGTTCCAAAGAAATTATGTCGATTACGGTTTGCTACATAGTACAATTGTAATTAACTGCCATACAATGGAAGGCTATGCTCCACCTGTTGCAGAGAAATGATACAGAGATTCAGAGAATAATTGTAACTTACGGAGATGTTGGTGCATTTGGGGATAAGATGTAGACATTACTTCCACAGATAGGATAGATAACGGTAGCTTTACCCCAGTATACTAGATGACCAACAAGCTGGAATACCTGGGAAAGGAAGAACAAGGTTTAGACTACTTATATAGTTTTGGTTTATAGTCATATCATAATTTCTAAGATTTCTTCCAATTCTACTCACTTCTCCTCTCCCCTGTTCATGTAATCCTTTCCCCTCAATTCATGTCTCCACATCCATCTCCTCTTCTCCTCCCCCTCTTCCTAGATTTAATATATCCTACTCCCCCTCTCTCTCTCTTCCCTCCTTCAACCTCTCATTCTTTTCTTCTTCCCTGCTTTATCCACCTCCTCCTCTCTGACATATACTACTTCTCTCATTTCATTCCCCTCTCTTTCCCTTCCTCCTCACTCCTCTCCCATCCTTTACCTTATCCACACCTTCTCTTGCTCCCTCCTCACTTCTCCCATCGTATTCCCCCTTCCCCCTCACTCCTCTCCCTCTCCTTATTACTTCCTCGTTTATCTTCTCACCCTGCAGTACTCCCTCAGATCCATCTTATTTCCCATCCTCCACGACCTTAAAGGCCATCTGTACTAGTTTGGCCAGGAGGGATTAGACCACCCAGGAAGGTGGCTTTCTCATCAACTCAGCTCTCAATTAACATCAGAAAAAGAGGATCATGAGGGACCAATGGTCATCGATTAGGCATGGTTTGCTATATAGAGGGCGCAAGTAGGTACAACTAGTACAGATGGGCTTTAATGCTCACCTGTGAGAGTGCTAGATCAGCGTCCTGTGAGAGCTGTTGAAGTCGTTTGAGAGGCGTGGCTATATGAATGATTCTATGAAGAGCTGGAGAACAATCCCTCGGCAAGGACGCCCTCAATGTGTTTGGATCCTCCAGTAAGAGCATGGCATGGTACGGTCTGATTGCGCCAAGACTCTTCTCAATCCCATTGTGCTATGCAAACAAAATCAATAAATAAAATACCAGGGGGTGTTTCACAAAGATCTTAAGTTGAACTTATCTCTAAGTTGGACTTAACAATTATGGAAAGCCAGTAGCATCTATAAAAATATTTTCAAAAGTTATTTTAAAAGGCATAAAATGTTGATTCAAATCATTCATATTTTCTATTATCAAGGAGATTGTATGTTCTTGATGTGGAATTTATAAAAAGTCTACAATACTTGATTTTTTGCTTTTGAATATATCTTTTTTTAAGGCTACAAATGGCTCTCCATAAATAAGTCCAACTTAGAGTTAAGTTCGACTTGGGATCTTTGTGAAACACCCCCTGGTACAGTCAAACCTATACATCACTACCTCTCAAGGAAGGCAAGAAAAGTTGTATATTTACAATTTGTTTATATACAGGTGACTCTCAGGAGTCTTGTGTTGCAGTCGATCATCCAGTTGCATTTACATGCTACTTGTCAGCATCCACTTGGTATTTATAGCCTGATGATAATGGGTTCAAAGAGAAACACTGCTAAAAGTAAACAACAAAATAGAGTATAATGGGGGTCTGTACATACATACATACATACATACATACAAACATACATGTACATGCATTTACTAATGAAAGGAATGACTTTAGATACAAAATGAATGTAGAGAGTATCCTGGTCTTCAACCATCATAGATTAAATTTTTACCCAGTCTACTTCTTATCCATTAACTATTAAAATACCTTAAACATATGAATGGTCGGTTTTGAACACAGCACACATATACCTTGTAGAATGTTATTGTTATCGCAGACAGAACCTTACTCACCTTGATAGTAATAACCTCTGATACATTGTGTACTTTGTGTGGCAGACAGAAGCTCACTTCAATCCAGTTATTGATGTACACTCTGGCTATTCCATTCGTATGTAAACTGAAGGAGAAAGAAATGGAAAATACAAATTATCAGGAGATTAAAGCCACACTGTACTACTTGTAGCTACTTGCTCCCTCTATATAAAAAACTTCCCCATCGGTGCCTGTTTATCCCCCATGATCCTCTTTTTCTTATGTTAATTGAGAGCTGAGTTAATGAGATAGCCACCTGTCACAGTGACCTCGCTGGCTGGCTGGGTGGTCTAATCCCTTCTGGCTGCACTAGTACAGCCGGCCTTTAAGTTATGTCCATCATGTGAAAGTATCAGTTATCAGTCATGTGCCTTGTATATCATTCCAAACACTCAGGATGTTTTATTTATGAGCATACAATCTACAAACTGAGGCTATAAACTTACAGTTAATTCTGCATAAGTCATATCTTTTGGGACCGCAGAAGAAATAGTTTGACTCATGCAAAATTTGACTTGAGAAGTGTAAATAAGACAAGTTTTGCATACCGGTAGTTTATTCTAAATGATTTGACTTAGGGAAAATTCAATTTACCGGTATGTAGCGTTAACTGTATTACAGTAACTATATAAGTACTTTTTAAAAGATTTTAAAAAAAATAAAACAAAAAAAAAGTACTGAGAGAGTTTGAGCTATTATCAAATCGAACCTGTCTGTTTAAATGAATACATTATCGTAACCATCCTATCAATCTAAATCGGTCCCCCTTTCATATTGTGTGTCTAATTCATTTCTGATTCACTATAAACATAACCCAAATCTCCTGTGTGTCTTGCTCATTCATTGTCATTTGGTTGGTTGTGCCATTAAATCACTGATCTGACCAGCTAGGCTGAATGTATTCTTAAATCACTGATCTGACCAGCTAGGCTGAATGTATTCTTAAATCACTGATCTGACCAGCTAGGCTGAATGTATTCTTAAATCACTGATCTGACCATGCAGGCTGAATGTATTCTTAAATCACTGATCTGACCATGCAGGCTGAATGTATTCTTAAATCACTGATCTGACCAGCTAGGCTGAATGTATTCTTAAATCACTGATCTGACCAGCTAGGCTGAATGTATTCTTAAATCACTGATCTGACCATGCAGGCTGAATGTATTCTTAAATCACTGATCTGACCATGCAGGCTGAATGTATTCTTAAATCACTGATCTGACCAGCTAGGCTGAATGTATTCTTAAATCACTGATCTGACCAGCTAGGCTGAATGTATTCTTAAATCACTGATCTGACCAGCTAGGCTGAATGTATTCTTAAATCACTGATCTGACCAGCTAGGCTGAATGTATTCTTAAATCACTGATCTGACCATGCAGGCTGAATGTATTCTTAAATCACTGATCTGACCATGCAGGCTGAATGTATTCTTAAATCACTGATCTGACCAGCTAGGCTGAATTTATTCTTAAATCACTGATCTGACCATGCAGGCTGAATGTATTCTTACCCTTCATATACATCTCTGAGATCTTGTGTGAGTTTGCTCCTATGTAACATCAGATGAAATGGCGATTCCTTGCAGTCTGCTCGAAAGGAAGTAAAAAAATGATTGGATTAAAAGATGAGAAACCTTTTAAATGACTACTTACCATAGGAAGATAGAACTATATGAAAAGAAAGATTGAAACAAAAGAATAATACAAAAGGCTGCATTATGTAGGACGGTGTAGTGAAAGGAAACTAGATGGAATTCGACTGCGCGCAGTCGAAAATGATGCCTCCGTCATAGAGCAATTTTACAAACCGAAACGGAAGAAATTTTTCAAATTCAAGTTCAATTGTAATCCATTAACATGTTCTCAGAATATCGTGATTACAAGCAATTTCTCATATACATATATGACCCTTTGATCTTTGACCTCATGACCCTAAAATCTACTCAGTTCATTGGCTCTGCAAGATTTCCTGAGTTAAATAGTAATCCATCTGTCAGTTCTAATGAGAATGCGTCCACAAGCTATTTTTGCATACATAATGAGCCCATGACCTTTGATCTTATGAACCATTCATTGGCTCTGCAAGATACATAAATGATCTAAGTTTGGCAGGAATCCATCAATCTGTTCTAATGATAATACGATCACAATCTATTTTTGCATACATAATGAGCCGCACGACCTTGACCTTTACCTCATGACCCCAAAATCTAATCAGTTCATCAGCTCTGCAAGTAACATACATGACCAAAGTTTGGCAGGAATCCATCAATCGGTTCTTGAGATAAGGCGATCACGAGCTGTTTTTGCATACACAATGTGCGCTGTGACCTTTGACCTCGTGACCCCAAAATCTAATCAGTTCATTGGCTTTGCAAGATACATACATGACCAAAGTTTGGCAGGAATCCATCAATCGGTTCTTCAGATAACGCGATCACAAGCTGTTTTTGCATACATAATGAGCCCTGTGACCTTTGACCTCGTGACCCCAAAATCTAATCAGTTCATCAGCTCTGCAAGATACATACATGACCAAAGTTTGGCAGGAATCCATCAATCGGTTGTTCAGATAACGCGATCACAAGCTGTTTTTGCATACATAATGAGCCCTGTGACCTTTGACCTTTGACCTCGTGACCCAAAATGTAATCAGATTGTTTTCCTATAGTGATACACACTATCACTAAGTTTGAAGTTTAAATCTCCAGTGGTTCTAGAGATATCATGATAACAATCTCAATGTATGGAATTTCATAAGTTGACCTCTGTGACCCTTGACCTTTGACATACGTGCTCCAAAATCTAATCAGATCGTCTTCCTATGGTGATACATACTATCCTTAAGTTTGAAGTTTAAATCTCAAATGGTTCTTGAGATATCGCGCTAACAAACTCAATACAAGGAATTTCATAAGTTGACCTCTGTGACCTGTGACCTTTGACCTACGTACTCCAAAATCTAATCAGATCGTCTTCCTATGGTGATAAATACTATTCCCGAGTCTTAAGTTTAAATCTTAAATGGTTCTTGAGATATTGTGATAACGGTCAAACGGGACGTACGGACGGACGTACGGACGTACGGACGGACGGTACGGACGTACGGACGGTACGACGTACGGACGGACAACCCGAAAACATGATGCCTCCGGCACCACCTTCGGTGGCGGAGGCATAAAAACAAAACTTTTGCTGTTTTTTAGGAGAACCTATCCCCCCTCCCCCAAAAACAGATCACATGAAGAATTTCTGACCTCTTTGTTCATTGACCTTTAAAGTGTTAAAAAACTGAAAACATATCTGAACAACAACATAGAAATAAAAGTAAATGAAAGTAAATGAAAAAAAGCTGAACGATATGCAGAGGAAGGGATATATATGAAAGGCTGACTTATGGCATTTATCATAAATGATATGATCTTATTCCAATCTTAAAGGTATAGACCAGTTCTGGTCATGCGATTGCATTGTGAAAGAAAGGTTGTGGAATCGATCAGAAAAGGTAGATCATCGGGCATATAAGATTAAGTATTGGTGTGTCCTGCAAGGTTCTGGAATCATCAAAATGATAAGAAATTTGGCCCAGTCTTGGTAAAGTTACGAGCACTGTACACAGAAAGATGTATATTGGAGTCCGTGATATCTATCCAGTCCGGATAAGTATGATAATTTATCAAATATATCAATTAGTAGGCAGTTTCCCGGCAAAATTTGCAGCATCACTTATTAGTCAAAACATATTCTTTCACATGATTGGTAATAAGAGCTTTAATTTCATTTTTTAATTGAGAGGGGGGGGGGGGGGGGGCATTTTCAAAACTGATCTTTACCTTTAATTTAGAGTCTCTTTCTAGAGATCTATGAAATACCTGCTAAAGATTGGTGTAAATAATTGTAGGAGATAATATACCTTCAGGTTGACCAGCTACCTCATCTTCCGCTCTCACCATAATGACTGCTTGATGAGACAGGTAACCACATCTCTTCTCTTCATGCTTCAATGCTAGTGCTAACCGCTTACTAAGATCCTGATAACAATGGACCAGAGACCAGTCTGCACTTGCCTTCAACCAATGAGAGAAAGAGATTAAAGGTCAAAGGTCAATTATATGAGACAGGTAACCACATCTTTTCTCTTCATGCTTCAATGCTAATGCTAACCGCTTACTGAGATCCTGATAACAATGGACCAGAGACCAGTCTGCACTTGCCTTCAACCAATGAGAGAAAGAGATTAAAGGTCAAAGGTCAATTATATGAGACAGGTAACCACATCTTTTCTCTTCATGCTTCAATGCTAATGCTAACCGCTTACTGAGATCCTGATAACAATGGACAAGAGACCAGTCTGCACTTGCCTTCAACCAATGAGAGAAAGAGATTAAAGGTCAAAGGTCAATTATATGAGACAGGTAACCACATCTTTTCTCTTCATGCTTCAATGCTAATGCTAACCGCTTACTGAGATCCTGATAACAATGGACCAGAGACCAGTCTGCACTTGCCTTCAACCAATGAGAGAAAGAGATTAAAGGTCAAAGGTCAATTATATGAGACAGGTAACCACATCTTTTCTCTTCATGCTTCAATGCTAATGCTAACCGCTTACTGAGATCCTGATAACAATGGACCAGAGACCAGTCTGCACTTGCCTTCAACCAATGAGAGAAAGAGATTAAAGGTCAAAGGTCAATTATATGAGACAGGTAACCACATCTTTTCTCTTCATGCTTCAATGCTAATGCTAACCGCTTACTGAGATCCTGATAACAATGCACCAGAGACCAGTCTGCACTTGCCTTCAACCAATGAGTGAAAGAGTTTAAAGCTTAAAGGTCAATATGAGACAGGTAACTACATCTCTTCTCTTCATGGTTCAATGCTAATGCTAACCGCTTACTGACATCCTGATAACAATGGACCAGAGACCAGTCTGCACTTGCCTTCAACCAATGAGAGAAAGAGATTAAAGGTCAAAGGTCAATTATATGAGACAAGTAACCACATCTTTTCTCTTCATGCTTCAATGCTAATGCTAACCGCTTACTGAGATCCTGATAACAATGGACCAGAGACCAGTCTGCACTTGCCTTCAACCAATGAGTGAAAGAGTTTAAAGCTCAAAGGTCAATATGAGACAGGTAACTACATCTCTTCTCTTCATGGTTCAATGCTAATGCTAACCGCTTACTGACATCCTGATAACAATGGACCAGAGACCAGTCTGCATTTGCCTTCAACCAATGAGTGAAAGAGATTAAAGCTCAAAGGTCTATGAGGTACTATAAGCTATGACCATAAGCTATGCAAAATGAATGTTAAATGATATTTAAAACCACACTTGAAAAATTCTATTATCCAAATTTCCCCAGGATATCACTACCGATAATCTGAATTGACCTAAAAGTGAAAAACACCAGCATAATAACAGAGAATGATTATGAAGATATTTTAAAGAGCGAAAAGCAACCAGTGAAGCTTTCAGTTCTTTCTGCCAGACTAACTGAAGATTAATGTATGAATAGCGAGAAAGGGGGTTGAAAGGCAGAAAAGGGCTGTTTTCACTAGTGTTTGTGCTTACTTTTGAGCAGTTTTTTTTTACTTACTTGTAAGACAAAGACCACATTGAACATGTTGATCGTTGATCCTTCCCTTGTAGATGAATTTGCTCTCTGTAAGAAAAAACATTGCCATACACAAGTATGTAACCTTTTAGATGAGAAACGATACATTACTAGACTTCTACAAAAAGTAGGTGTTATTTCAGCTCACATATGAATCAATATGAATCATTTTAAGCTAGAAAGTCTCCATCATTCTTTCATCATTTTTTGCACTGCGATAAACTTATAGATGAACTCATGAAACTCATCTTTAGTCTGAATTCTATTTTATTGTGACATTTATCAAAAATTTAATCGCATTTCATTTGCCTCTTCAGGAAATTGATCATTTTAAACAACTTCTCAGACAAAATCTTATACCTGAAGTCACTAGAAAGAAATAATCCACAAATCCTCCCAACTTGTTTTCTTCCTTAACAAACAAAGTAACAAACAATACCCACTTACCCATTTTGCATTGACATCCTGTACAAGTAATGGATGCCCAACAAACTTGACATCATCCACAGTGACTTCAAACCTCTGATCACACAGGTCTGTGTTACTGGGTGTTAAGATGTTTGCTAGTACATTGTCAAGCTCACTGAATGTTGGGAAAACAAAAGAGAAAAAAAAACAGTTTCAGTGTAATTGAAATCCTCATCATTTCTAAACAACTAGGGTACATAAGTACCGGTATGTTTTTATTTATAGTAATTTATTTTACTATATTTTCAGGACTACAATGTACCTTCCAAACTTTTTAGCAAATTTTGATGGAAATCAACTCAAGAATGAGCACTTTTTGCCCCCTAAAACTAGGTTTGTATGCAATTTTGCATTTTATCTGAAAATTTGCTGAAGAATCTTGAACAGAAGAGTAGCTATAGCGTGGGAATGCCTTTCAACAGCTTTCTTTTCAAGGAATTTAGTAAACTTGGATCAGACTTCTATTCTGTGGGCAAAGAAGATACATGAACAATAAAAAAGAAAATACTGCATGCATATTCTCTCTGTGAAACATGATAAATTTACAGACTATCTTGTCTACTGTAGATCACTAAAATTGAGTGTGTCAAAGAGACCTACCCAGATATGATACAAGACTGCCTTGTAGAGGACTGACTTGTTGAGCTGGTATAAGCATCATCCTCAGGAGTTTGAAGTGCAAATGGATTATCTGACTGATCTGTTGGTGTAAGGAAGAAAAAGACATCTCCAGATGGTATTTTCAGAACACATTAACAGTATACTAACCTCAGCCGAGTCTTAAACATAAGGGTCCATATCTAATTCAGTTGAACCCGAACCTCACAAGGGTATAGAAAATGTTGACGAATGTTGATGAATCTCTTCACATGAATATTTCCAGACACATGCCAGTAAACTCTAAATCCATACTTTTTTTGGAACCTACACCATAGATAACTGTCAAATTTACCAATCTTATTACGTTTCTCAGATCCTCTTTACGGTAGATATTCACACAGGCACACGCACGCGTCCGCAATCCACCATCGGTATGCCAGAGACGCCAAGTTCAAAGATCAGCAATGCGTGACATTTTCATGAATCGGCGCGCTAGCGTGCGGGCGAGGGTTTAACACATGTATAAGAATATATGAATTTTTACCTCTTTTATTTTGCAATCTACCCATCTAAAGAACAGAAAAATACTCCTCTAACAGGATTTTATAGTCACTTAAAATAAAGAATGATGATAAGAAAAATATTTCCGAAAGAAGACGGGAGCATTTTTCTGCCCAGAATTCGGTCGCGCCGATTAGAATTCGGTCACGCGATTAGTGCGTTGAATCTCCGTTGGCAAGGAGCGAAGCGTACTTGCGCACTATTTTCACACAATCGCGCGATAAAGCGCTGATTGTCAATGCGTTGACCGAATACTGGTCGAGCGATACTGCATGGCAAGGGTATCGTATAAATACCTCTTGCACATCAATCACATCACACCTCTTGCGTCAATTGCAAATTTGCTGCGATGGAGCGAACACAGAGGTGACCCTCTTCACACACATACTAAATTCATTGCGACAGCACACGTTGTTGTTTCGCAATAGACTTCTACATATGGCTATGCATATTAGCGCATGTGCTAACAGAACGCGGAAGTGCAGAAAGTGGTGCAACACTGACCAATTTTGAGCTAAGTTTGAGATCTTTCCGGGGCCCTATTTCTGATTTAATTTTGAGAGTTAAGAAAAGTTGTTCAGCTGCCTGATTTGTGCAAGTTTCGCGACTCATTAATTATTTTTTAAATTGTTACAGCTGTTGAAACGGCTGTCTGACCGAATACTGGGAATGGACCGAATACTGCGTGACGTCACGCCTAATGCGTGACACTTGGTAGCTCTGGTATGCACTTGTATTGTGCAGCAGTTTGCCGTGAAACCTGTGAAAAAGTGTAGGCCTAGATCTAGATCTATATAGTCTATAGTCTAGTCTATCAACGTTTTCTTGAAAAATACTCCGAAAATAACAAGAAAAATTACACGAAACAGTTAACTAATAAACATAACGACTTTTAACTCAGGATCTTTATTTGGACATTTAATGAATATTTACTGTTTTTGGTATGTTTTAGTAGGGTATCTCCACGCCGGAGTTACGGGTCAAATTTTGGATAGGTTTCTGAACAAGCCAAGCGCCGACACGCACGCCCCCTCCCCCCACTCGTTTTTTTTAGAACCGACTTCGAAATAAACGTATGGGACTGAAATGTAAGATACGGGTATTTTTCATTTACCTCGTTTAACCAATTTCTGCTGTTCCTCTGCCTGAAAAGGATATCTAAACAGCAATCGGTATCCCTTTGAACCGGATGATACCAATATTATGCTTAAAGGAGTAACCTTTGATGACATTTTCACAAAAGTTTGTATTTAGTTCGTCTTCAGTGCAATCATCGATCGATCGTCTAATTTCCAGTTCCAATCCAACAAAACGGTGAGCACGAGCCTGTTTTGACCGATAAATCTAGTCTGTAAACGTTTTATGATGATATGTAATAAATAGTTCGTAGTTTATAATAATATTTTCAATATTTTCACAATGATTGCTCATCTTTATTGAATATAATGTCCATTTTAGACCCGTAAATATTACACATTTTGGGGTAATTTGATTAATACAGTCCCTAACGCTTACTTTTGTGTTGGATAAACTTCTGTGATACACATGCCATGCACATGCACGTGCAAGGCATGCATGTAAGGAATAAAGTCTGAAGTGATAAAGTGAAAACGTCATTCTTGACCGTTGTATGAAGGGGCGCTGGTCTGAGAATGAGGCATATCGCCATATGAGGATCGTCCTCATAAATGACCATATCCTTGTAGAGTCTGTACGCGGACAAAATGAGTCCTAACAAAATAAGTTTTTTTTTCTTTTCTTGTTCCTTATTATTCTCCTAACCATGCTAACCATCGCCCCTACTGATTATTACTTTACTTTTACTTTACTTTAATACACGATGTTGTACTAGGTCTAAGCCTGTTCATCGATCCATGATTACCGCTATTTGTGGAGGGAGGAGGTTGTGTAATTAACATGAGACAATAGACAACACCTAGACCGGCTCATACAAAAAGCTTACATTCTTTGACCAGTGACTATAGTCTATTCTTAAATGAGTTTACCGACCCAGCTGCCACAACGTTTTCTGGGAGACCATTCCACAGTTCCACCACTCTATTGCTAAAAAAGTATTTTCTTATATCTAGCCTTGAATATTTCTTTTCAAGTTTTCTGGAGTGACCTCGAGTTCTATCTTCTGTACTCATCTTGAATAATTAATATTAATATGATTTTTTGAATTCTGACACTAGTGCTGCTCTTTCAAGAAATACAGTGGCCCATTGCAAGGCCAATGGGGGATTCCACCTCAGAGTAGATTTTACACGCAAGTGTAAAACTAAATGACTTGAGTGGCTAATTAACCCCCTCCCCTTCCCAGCATGAGTAAGTTCCCCCTCTTCTTGTTGTGCGCCCATCTACTGCATACTGCCAAGAAGTGGCGCACACAACAAGGACCACAAGAACAAATTAAAAAGGCAAGGTTTTATTATTTTTCTTGTTCTTTTTTTCTCCTGCATTTTTCCTCATTTTCTAACCATGTAGCCTTCACATGACATTTCCAGCTGAAGATTAGAATACAAACGGGATCAAGAGGAGCAGTATGGCTCATGCTTTGAAGCAGACCACCCACCATCTATGGTTGATACCAAGATTCTGTCAGGAATCCATGCGTCGGAGGTCAACAACCTTCTACCAATCGTCTGCTAGATCACTCTCATCACACCACTCCTTGAGAAGCTCTAGATCAGAAGAGGAGCAAACCAAACATGAGTACTCTCCAACCAAAAGATACACCTCTACTCCGATGTCAGCTGCAGATGGAGGAGAAAGAGAAGGAGCGGATGCTGGAGAGAAAGAAGAACAAACATTTGGAAGCCTCTCTGACAAGTTTAAGCATACAGTAAAGAAGATTTTTTTTTTATAAACATTCAATTTAATTTGTTCAATTATTCAATGTAAACATTCAATAATAATTAATACACCAGTCAATGAGAATTAATCTTCAGGGCGGATGCGTCAGAGGTCAGGTCTTTTGAAATGCAAGAAAAATATGTGGCTGATGCCTCATTTTTAAAGAATTGTATACAGACCTATGGAGGGAGGGTGAAGAAATGTGTCTAATATCCTGCTCAGGTTTTGCTTTCACCTGTCATAAAGTTAGAGTACACATACTTAAAAAACAAGAGGCTACTTCACTTTGATACATGCTATATTGATTTGGTAAAAATGTAATAACTTCTTTAACGATACTGTAGACAGTACAATAATACCTTGTTGCAAATGTAGGTATGATGTGTTTATTTCTATCATCAATCATCTTATCTTTCAAACAGAACTCTTCAGAATGCTGTTCTATAAAAAACAAATAATCTGGCCAATCATGAAATCTTTCTTTCTTTTCAGTATCAGCCGCTTGGAACAGATCTAATAGATGAAATTGAAGAAGCTGAGCTTGGTAATGAATGGGTCAAACCTCGTGTTAAGAGGAATACACCCATCTGGTACGGCAATCAGATGAAAAAACTTATCAAGCAAGATAAGGTATGTTCTATCATCATAATACATTAGAAAGTGTATCCCAGCTATCTTTATATCAGTTGCCTTCTCAATCTGTCTATATTTATGCCTCTGCCACTGAAGGTGGTGCTGGCAGCATGTTTAAAAAAAAAAATCTTTCTTTCTATTTGCATTTCTTTCTGTCTTCATCTATCAACCTCTGAATCTGAAACAACATATTTGTTCTTCTTCATATGGTCTATCTGTGTATCTATTTATCCATCTATCTATCTATCTATCTATATAGATGTCTGTCTTCCTTACTGTCTCTACATTTCTATACAGTCAACAACAACAACAACAACAACAACAACAATGAAGTCATTTATATAGCGCTCTTACTAACTAACTGTTGTTTCACAGCGCTTTACATAAAAAGTTATCAAGGAATCTATTGTTGATCATGGTCAAAGAGGAGAGTTTTTAGACATTTTCGGAACACATCCAGCGAAGGTGCTAATCTAATAAAACGTGGAAGCTCATTCCAGAGTCGCGGAGCACATGCATGGAAAGCATTGTCGCCAGCTTTAGTGTATGTTCGAGGAACGTGTAGCAGGGTGCTGTCAGTACACGAGCGAAGGCCAGGACGAGCAGATTGGTAGGGTACGATGAGAGAATTGAGATACACTGGAGCTTTGTTTTGGATGCACTTGTAGACAACCGTCAGGATCTTGAACTCAATGCGTTGCTTGATTGGAAGCCAATGTAGTTCTTTAAGCAACGGGGTGACATGATCGTGCTTACGGGCTTACGGACAGTCATTAACAATTCATCTGTGTATCCATCTAGCCCTCATTTTATTGATTTGTTCATCTGTCAATATATCATCAGTTTGGAGCCAGATGGGCATTAAGTTGTACATAAGTAATGTCCTTCTAGTTTTGAACAGATGAATTTATGTTTTCCATGAAGTATGATTTTAATAAATCCATTATTTCTTTATTTTAGTTATCTGAAGCCATTGAGATGCTTGAGGTGACAATGTTAAAGGAAGCCAAGGTGTTCCCTACGGAGTACAACTTTAATATCCTGATAGGTGCTTGTGGAAGGGCAGGCTACACAGACAAGGCTTTCAAACTCTACAACAGGGTAGGATCATACTTATACTTTTTCTAGGATTAACTGTACTTCACCAACGTTTTGATTAGTATGGTCGTGTTGGAAGGAGAGGTGTTTCACATTTGAAGTTTCTGCTTGAAGCCTGCACTGGAGGTAGACATACATGTAACTGTTTCCCTCTTGAGTAGGTTCCATTCTGCTGCATACTTATACTGCCTCATAATCATATTCTATTGTCTCTGTATTCTACTAATTCAATAAAACCCAACCCTGGGTCTGAGATCATGTTTAAAGGTATAGACCAGTTTTAGAAACGCCCCCCCCCCCTCTCAAAAAATGAAATGGAAGCTCTTATTACCAATCATGTGAAAGAATATGTTTTGACTAATACGTGATGATACATATTTTGCGGGGAAACCGCCTACTAATTGATATATTTGGTAAATTATCATATCGATCCGGCCTGGATAGATATCGCGTAGTCCCATGTAGATCTTTCCGTGAACAGTGCTTGTAACTTAACCAAGACTGAGCCAAATTTCTTATCAGTTTAATGATTCCAGAACCTTGCAGTACACACCAATACTGATATGCTAGGTGATCAACCTTTTCTGATCAATTCCACAACGTTTCTTTCACAATGCAATTGCATTCTGGTCTATATCTTTGACAAAGAAAAACTTGGACCTCAAACTAAATCCTTGTGTTAAACCAGATTTTGAACAAAAGTGTAAGGGAGTAGAAGAATATGGGCCAGTGGATTCTATGTAGTGCAAATGGATAATATAAATAGGCCTATATGCCCCTTTCGCTGCATTGCTTGCTGATCTATTGACTGTATATCTACATTGGTTATACCGGTATGTTTATTAATCATTGTATATTTGAATCAGTTCCAAATTAATCAAAAGATGTACCTCTGAAGGCAAATTTTGTAATAATCAACATATTGCAAAACGAGAATGGCTTATTTTTGTGTAAAAAACCTCAGAGCATGGAATATCTCTGATTCTAATAAGATTATTATTTTACAGATGAAGGAGAGAGGTTTGGAATCGAGTAGTGTGACATACACAGCACTCTTTAATGCTTGCTCTGAATCACCATGGAAACAGACCGATGGTGTGACAAGAATCAAGAAACTTCACCAACATCTCCTGGAAAAATCTGTCAAGGTGATTTGAAATCCATTCTAAATGACAGATATTGCACTTCTAAAACAGTAGAAATAATATGTGTGATCCCTGCTTTGCTTTTAAGCATGAAGTGAAGACCCTTGAGGAGGTTCATCTGATTGCTAGTAATTCCATAGATTGAATTTTCATAGTTTCACAATCAAAAAGCTTGTTTTACCTGTGAGACTTTCCCCTACTCGTTGCTGCAGGCATCATCAGACTGACGTTTGATCGCCACTAGATGGGGTAGTACGACGGTCCGAGACAGAGCCATCTATACACAGAGTTTGGCCAACTTGGTTTCACTGGGTCACAACATGGCGTATCTTATTCTTTTGTTTTGTGCTTGCCCAACAAAGTAGTACTTAGTCGCCATGTCATGTCCAACTCAAACCTGGTTGGCCAAACTCTGTGTATAGATGGCTCTGGTCCGTGAGAATGGGAATGTACAGTGATGATAGGTTAAACTGGCCCATGTCACGAAAGTCTCACAGGTACAACCTTTTTGATTGTGAAACAATGAAAATTCAATTTATAAAGTGACAAGTTTAATGTGATATGTTATTTAGGTTACAGCTTTGTTTTGGCCAAATTTAGTTGAATACCTCCATTTATGGGAATTACCAGGAGTTCCAGAACAATCAAATATCAACCATATTTGCCACAGAGATGATTATAATGTTTATATGTTATGCACTGTTTGCCAGGTTGAAGGTCATTTTATCGAAGGAATGTATCTTTCGTCTCATTTTAAGGTGAATCTGATAACACACCATGCCATGATGAAAGCCTATGCAAAGTGTGGTGACCTTGAGATGACCTTTAAACTGTTCCGTCATCTGGTTGAGTCTGGAATACAGTTGATGCCAAAGAGTTTTTCTTTCCTTCTCTTTGCCTGTGCTGAAGACAAAGAAGCAGGGTTTCTGTATGCCATTGAGGTGAGATGATCCTACTACATTATGGTCAAAGCTGTCTAGTTTTAACATGTTTTCTGTACTAAAATTTTGAATTTGTGCAAAAATCATTATTGATAACTGTTTCATATAGTTTGTGAAAAGATATTTTTTATTCCTCTCCTTCTTCTTCTTCTTCTTCATATTAAATGGATCCTTCCTGATTGGAATTATAATAAATTCTACAGTGTAGTGTGCGCAAAATCCTGTTATCGCTATTAATCAGGTCTGTTTCTCATTTCTTGATGTGTTTCTTTGTTTCTTAATGTATCAAAATATATTTTCTTATGTCATGACTGTGGTCATTTACATTTTGACAGGCTTGGAGACAGATGTCGGCTCAGGGTGTCCAACCAAATATCTACACCTACAACCTGCTCCTACGTACCACAAGAGACTGTAGCCTGGGAGACATGGAGGTGGCCAACAGGGTTCTGCTTCGGACAATCACACCAATAGCGCAGAAGACTCCTGCACTGCTGACCGAGGGTAGGGGTAAGGATCGACATAGGAAGGGGGAGAGGAAGCAGAAGAAAGCTGCCGCTGCTGTACCTCTGTTGACTGGTAAGAAGGCAGAGATGATTGAAGTTGAGCCACTTCAGGTTGAGGATGGATATCAGGAAGAATTAGAAGATGACGTGATGATGGAACTACATGTACCTGCATTGAAAGAACCCTCGGTGGATCCAGATCAAAGACATCATGTAAATAGTCACTTGAGTCGTCAGAGAACCAGTGAATCTAGCGCTGGACACTCGTCTGAAGCAGGTTCTAGTTCACACTGGTGGGATACTAGTGAACAACGTTCAGATGCTACCGTGATGGATGAGTCTGTACAAACTCCTGACTCATTGATGACAAGGTCCCATTCAGTGACATCATCCAAGACGGCTAGTTTGGACAGGACGAGTACAAGTCTGACTCTGGCAGACATTCCTAATCTCCTGGATATCTCCTCTGATTTCACCAACGTCCAGTCGCTTGCAAAGATCAGCTATCCTGACGAAAGGCTTGCACTCTTAGGAGGAGCTCAGGGATTTCTTGAGAACATGGGAGCACAAAATGTGAAGCCTGATGTTAAAAGTCTTTCACTTCTAGCTGAAATTCTTCCAGGAAAGAAGCAGGAAGAGAACCAGCTTCTAGACCATGTCAAAGAACACAAGCTGAAGGTGGACATTGATTTCTACAATGTTTTTATAAGAAGAAGAACAAGAAGAGGAGATCTGAAGAGTGCAATGGTAAGTCTAACAATATGTAAAAAGTAATAAGATTGACTTTTCTAATTAAATCTTATATTTTCAATTCAATTTGCACAATCATAGATGTTGGAAAGAAGTGCAAATGGCAGGATAGCAACAGTCTGTCCTCATAGAATTAGACAAAGAAAGAAATGCATATTATCCTTGATCACATCAACATATATCAGTGTTTCTTGACGGATATATTAGAAGGAAAAGGAGGAAAAACACCATGTAGATCAATAGCATAGTCATAAAGCAATTGGAAGAGAACATTGCAAATTTACCAGACTTGAATGGCAAGAGATTAGAAATGCAGAAAATGTTAGTATTACGGAAAAGTGTTAAAATCAATATTCAGCATGAGAGGACATGTAGATGGGTCTTAATAACAATGCAAGTGGTTTTGAAATAACTGACAGGGCAGAGAATATGGTTCACGTTTGATTTCCCTGAGTGTAATGTATTGTAAAATCTGCATCTTTTGTGTTAATGCCACTTTTGTCAGAGTCACAAAAATTACATGCTGCAAAATATTCACCCAAACATGTTTATATTCTAGTTTACAAAAAGTTACATTTTACTTCAGCATGGGCCTATGGCAGCCCAAGGACTGATCTTCTACAGGGGGTGTTTCACAAAGACTAAGATCGACCTAAGTTGGACTTGAACTATGGCAGGCCAATCATGCCACTGGTTGCTCTCACCATTGGTCTCTCAATAATGATCTTTAGATAATATTTTTTCCTTCAATAATGAACTATCAAAAAAGGTAAATTCCATAGATTTGTGACCAGGATTTGAACGTCCCTTGAAAAACCAATGCCAGGAATGGTAAGAGGAACTAGTGGCATGAACGACCTGCCATAGTTCGAGTCAAATTTGAGTCGATCTTAGTGTAAGGACCCACACAAAACAAAAGTGGTCTTACATGTTTTAAGACTTGAGCTGCACTATCAGATTTTATTACAGCCCCAAAATGGCTGCCAAGATGGCTGACATGCAGTCCATCAAACAAATTACCCAATCACAAGATTGGACAATAAGTAGGAAACCAATAGAAAAGCTTGTTAAAGATAGAGTGCCATGTGCCATGTGTGCTGGGTTGAATAGCTAAGAGATAAGGAAGAGTGTGTGTGTGTGTGGTGCTATAGCAGGTAATGTGCATTAGGATGAATGAATAGGGACAGAACAATAGAAGCCAAGAGCAGGCAGACATGAGAGAATGAATGTAGGTCAGAAGTGCACTAAAGCATAACGGAGTGGAAAGAAAGCTAAATGTACAGTGTAAAATAAACAAGTATCAGTGAAATTAAAACCTTACATAATATTCCATCTTCACAGAAAAATGTCCTCATTTTAAAAGATACATCGTATTAACATGCATTTGTTTTTGAAAAAAAAAATGAGTCACATAAAACTAGCTTGAAATACCTGATCAAATAAAATCATGTAGTTTTCCTTCTGTACAATTCCCTTTTTTTTTGTTTAAGAAACAGCATCTATTCATATCAGGGAAGATTAAACCGTTTAAAATGAAAGGTCACATACATGTATAGAGCAAATACAAAAAAATTCATCAATGAACATCTTTCAAACAACTTCCTAACTTTGATGGGTTCAATCCTTTTTCACCCTGAAAATCCTAGCTTGATGATATGTAGACATAAACACTAAATAATTTCCTTTCTCTTTTTTTTTCCAGTCATACATGTAAATGACAAAATCAAATATTCCATACCCAATTTGGCAATTTTCAAAAAATTACAACAACAAAAAAAATGTACATGGCAATGTCTTCACCCAAATTTTTTTTCACTGTTTTGTGAATTGCTGTTAAAAAATTCTTTTCAATTGAACAATGAAATACAATGTACACAGAGAATATGCATGCATTCTGACATAACTCTTTCAAAACTGTCTCAGATTTTAAGGAGACATTATACAAATACAGTGTCTATGGTCGATAAAATCTCGACTACAAATGATTAATGTAATGAAAAAACACATCTTATGAATTCATGAATCGAGAATCTGTTTTAAATCCAAATATCCGAAAACATTAATATAGGTCAAATGACTGAAAAAATGTGCAGAAAACAATGTAAACATGTACCTTTAAGTTAAATAATCACATCGACTTTTAGTTTTTTTGTTTTTGTTGACACATTTAGAAAGTCCTCTGTAAAATAATTCAGGTCAACCCTGTGACCAATACAATCTGAATCGTACATTCCTTTCTTTTCTTTTTATCTTAAAATTCAGCACAATTGCAAAATGTGCAATCAAAATTTGACATTTGAGTCTTTTTTTTTTTAAATAAAAAATAGGAGCATAAATGAGTTCACCCAATTGATGCGTAACTAACAAATTCGATGGAAAAACACACGACAAAATGTTTAAAAGTTTGTCTTCTTCTTTTTCCCCGTCTAAACATTAAAAAAACTGACAATTTAATCCTATCTTTACTGACAAGCCCTACGAAAATATCATAAATCTTCCAAAACGTTCACAAATCAAGAATTACATCAATAACATATTGCCACAAACAATGTGGCCATGGCGAATGCATGGTTTGACAGCGAAAAGTGAAAATCAGCAAGTCCTTCAATTATCTATCACTATTGCAAACATGAGTTCTCAAAAGTCTTTACAGTTTGTAATCTTGAAACTTGGCGGGTACTTTAACCTGTCGACCAGATCTCGTACGTGCGGATGAGGACGGCTGAGGTTGGGGTTGGTCCGCGGATGAGGACGGCTGATGTTGGGGTTGGTCAGCGGATGAGGACGGCTGATGTTGGGGTTGGTCAGCTGATGAGGATGGCTGAGGTTGAGGTTGCTCAGCTGATGAGGATGGCTGAGGTTGAGGTTGCTCAGCTGATGAGGATGGCTGAAGTTGGGATTGGTGAGTCGTCGACCTCAGTTGATATTGGGGTCTGAGTTGAAGTTGGCCAACCGGCGAGGACAGCTGATGTTGGGTTTGAGTAGTTGGCAGGGATGGCCTAGGTTGTTGCTGAAGTGGGGCTGAGTCAATTAGCCTGGATTGGTGGCTAGAATTAGTTGGCTGGTTTGATGCTTGTTGCCGAACAGACAAACTTGACCGTGATGGTTGGTCATGGTCTGACTGTCGGTGATGGAGGATGCGTTCTGTTGAATTGGTTGGCTGGTTTGATGCTTGTTGCCGAACAGACAAACTTGACCGTGATGGTTGGTCATGGTCTGACTGTCGGTGATGGAGGATGCGTTCTGTTGAATTGGTTGGCTGGTTTGATGCTTGTTGCCGAACAGACAAACTAGACCATAGTGGTTGGTCATGGTCTGACTGCTCGTGATGGAGGATGCGATCTGGTGGTAGAGATGACCACGTGATATAGGCTGGTCTATGGCTAGTAGGTTGATTTGACTGCACCTTTCTCCTAGTCTCGTCTTCTGCTGGGGGACCTGGTGGGTACTGTGTCGTTGTCCTCTCAGTCCCATGTATTGACGTAGGCTGTGGGGTTGGTGGGGATGGTGGAGTTGACATCACTTGTGGGGCTCTGGCTCGATGCGGTTTCAAACGATTATGATGGACCCGTCGCTTGAACTTTTCATCATGGACATGAACTATGTCATAATTTAGTCCATCGTCTGATGAGGAAGATACTCTGAAAGGACCTTTCCAGTTCGGTTCAAGTTTGTTCCTAATGTTGGTTGGGTCATGTAACCAAACAAAGTCACCTGTGTCGTACTTGGAAATACGTTTCTTCACATCGTACTGTCGTTTCTGTTGTTGCTGTTGCTGTCGTGTATTCTGTATGGTGTACTCCCATGCCTTTCTCAATCGCTCAGACAGGTTGGTTGTGTATTCGAGGAGTGTCTTGCCAGATGACGATGGAGGGGGAGTTGAACAGGTGATGTTCGCAGGTGTACGGGCTTCCCTGCCATGCATGATGTAGTATGGCGTCAAACCTGTTGAGGCATGAGTACTTGTGTTGTACGCTAACTGGACTTGATTGATGTGAGTGTCCCATTCTCCTCCTTGATGAGAAATGTACTTCGCAAGTTGATCTTTGATGGTGCGATTACATCGTTCGACTATGCCAGCTCCTTGGGGATGATAGGGTGTCGATCTAGACTTTTTGATGCCCAATTTGCCGCATAGTTCTTGCACTAATCTTGATTCGAACTGTCGACCTTGGTCGGTGTGCAAAGTCTCTGGAATACCATGTTCTTTCACATATTCTTCAAACAGATGTTTGGCGATGGTTGGAGCAGTCTGATCTTTCATTGGGAAGATATTGACATATTTGCTGAAATGATCAGTCACAACGAGTATATAGCGAAATCCTCGTCTTGAACTTGGAAGCTCAGCAATGTCGGCAAAGACCATCTCCAAAGGGCGAGTAGTGGTAATGGGACGTAAGGGTGCTTGATGCTTAGGGGTTGGTAACCGGAAGGACTCACAAGCTGTGCATGTGTTGCAGAAATCAGTGATTTCCTTCCTCATGAAGGGCCAATAGCACATTGACTCTGCTCTCTGTATTGTGCGATGAGCGCCGAAATGTCCGGATGATGGGTCACCGTGTAACTCTTGGAGTACCCTCGGAATGAGGGAGTTTGGTACGACAAGTTGGAATGAGAGATTACCAAGCTTGTCTTTCCTCTTCCTGTAGAGTATATCGTCTTGGAGGGTGAACTTGGGATACTGCCACAAGAGACGTCTAACCCGGGGGTTGTGTCTACGGATCTGTCGAATGGTTGGCCGCTCACCATTGTTAACGCATTCGATGACTGTACTGATGTCTTGATCTAGTTGCTGTTCATGTTGAACATCTACATCACTGTCAAGGATGACACCACGGTAAGGATGAAGGACATTTGGTGCAGACTGCCTCGTTGCATCATTGGGAGTAGACGCGTTTGTTGATACTCGTGATTTTGATGAACGAGTCTCGACTGCATTACACAGTGGATTGGTCACCATGTGCTTGAGTAGCTGATCCGTCAATCTTGGAGTGACTTGGCTCTCTTGACTCGGGAGTCTAGATAATGCATCTGCATTTCTGTGTGATTGTCCTTTCTTGTGAATAAGGCTGAACGTGTAGGAATTAAGTTCCAATATCCATCGTGTTCTCTTCCCAGTTGCATCGTCTTGAATTGGGAACTTCCTGAGAGCCAAAAGAGGTTTGTGGTCTGTCAGGATAGTGAAGTGTTGGTGTCTCAGATAATGACGAAAATGGCGAACAGCTGTAACAATTGCCCAGAGCTCTCGATCATAGGTAGACCATTTCTTCTGCGTAGCGCTGAGAGTTTGGCTGAAGTAGGAGATTACACGTTCTTTACCATCTTGAGTCTGTGAGAGGACAGCACCAACTGCATGAAGGGATGCATCCGAAGATAGGATGAACTCCTTTTCAAAGTCTGGATAGGCGAGGAGAGGTGGATTGGTTAGAGCTTCTTTCAGATGTTGAAAAGCCTTTTCACACTCTGCTGTCCATACAAACTGTTGACCTTTTTGTGTAAGGGTCGACAAGGGAGTTGCAATCTTAGAGAAACTCGGCACAAAACGTCGGTAGAAAGATGCCAGGCCAAGGAAGGATCGGACATCAGTCGGTGTCCTCGGCTGAGGCCAGGACTTGACTTTCTCAACGTTGTTTGGGTCAGGTTTCACTCCTTCGGTGTTGATTATGTGGCCAAGGTACGTAACTTCTTTCTTGAAAAAGCCACACTTTGAGGGTTTGAGTTTGAGTCCAGCGTCTCTGAATCGTTGCAATACTTCTTGGAGGTTCTTGCAATGATCATCGAAGTCCTTGCCCATGACTATGCAGTCATCAAGGTATACAAGGCATGTAGACCAGTGGAGGCCATGTAGAACGGCTTCCATGAGGCGCTGAAATGTCATGGGAGCGTTGACCAGTCCGAATGGCATGACAGTGAACTGGTAAAGCCCTGTGCCTGTGGTAAAAGCAGTCTTCTCTGTATCTTGGGGATCGAGCTTGACCTGCCAATATCCACTTGATAAGTCCATGACGCTGAAATATGCTGATGAAGAAAGGGAGTCAATTGAATCATCTTGACGTGGAATAGGGTGAGAATCTCGAACAGTTACTGCATTGAGTTTTCTGTAATCCACGCAAAATCGGTATGTATTGTCCTTCTTCTTTACCATGACGATTGGGCTCGCCCATGGGCTGAAGCTCTCTTCAATGATGCCTCTTTGCAGAAGTTCGTCCACTTGCTCCTGAATTTCCACTCTCATTGCTGGTGAAGTTCGATACGCCCTCTGCCGTATTGGAGTAGCTGTGGTGGTGTCAATGTGGTGATGAATAATGTCAGTCTGACCAATATCCTGAGACGTCGTGCTGAAAATATCACTGTAGGTCTGAAGAAGATGTTCAGCTTTCTCGTACTCTGTCCTCGTGAGTTCTGAAGAAGGGAGAACACCAGCAACTGGCGACTTGTCTGACACTTGTGGATCAGCGTCAGTAGTTACGCTCATGATCTTGTATTCCTCTTCGGTATCCCCAGTAATGGAGAAGAATTGACCAAGGCAGGTGTCTGCAGGTAGATCGACTGCTTCGTCAGAGGGGTTAATGAGGCGTACTAGAATAAGACCATCTTGAGGCTTGAACAGAGATCTTGCACCGATAACAGGAATGTGATCTTGCAATGTTGGTTCAAAGTAGCCATCGTAGTCTCTTGGTACGATGTCGAACTGTGGCGACGACAATCTTCCCTGGACGTGAGTTTCGCAGCTTGGGGGAATCCGAGCTTGTCCAACAAGAGAAACTTTACATTTCAGCGGGGCTTGGTATTGCTGACGATCGATGAAGGGAATAACGTTTCCAGGCATGTTGAACGATGTTGACGATATGCAGGCACTCTGGCTGTCAATAAAGTCCCATCCAAGGACAACTGAATGAGTGATGTTGCGTGCAACAAAGAACTGGTGCTGTGTAGCCTTGTTCCCTAAGTGCAGAGATGGTACAATTGTTCCAATGTTGTCTACCAGCCCACCTGTGATAGTAGATGCCATGGATGTCAACTTTTCCAACGGGCTCCTTTGTGATGCTGGAATGGATGACAAAAATTTGGCACTCAACAGAGAGATGAATGATCCACTATCTACGAGTGCCAGTACATAGACATTGTCGATAACGATAGGGATGTAGGGTGATTTCTTTGGCGAAATGGGTGCTATTCGTATTGGGGCCTTGGTGTGTGTAGCTGATGAATGGCCCTCTTCCTCAACTACCAGAAGTTTCCCTGCTGCTGGTTTCCCTGCTGCTGGTCTTCAAAACGAACTTGACGATAGGGAGCCTGTCTATGGGAGTCGACTTGATAACCTGCAGTGGAAGGATGCTGCTGATTTCTGCTGCTAGACGATTCATAGGGCCGTCTAGAGGGCGAAGTCCTAGATTGGTGCGCGTAGCTCCGATTAGGGCTTGGAGATGTGCGTCCTCCATATTGACCTGAATATCCGCGTCTTCCATATTCAGGAGATCTGTGTCTTGCATAGTCTGGAGATCTCTGTCTTGAATATTCTGGAGATCTGTGTCTCGCATAGTCTGGAGATCTCTGTCTTGAATATTCTGGAGATCTGTGTCTTTGGTAGTTACGGCTTGGTGATGGCGAACCATGACGTTCCAGGTTTCTTCCCTCATGGCCACGTCCTGAAGGGCTTCCACCACGTTGCTGAGATCTGCTAGGCCTTTCAACTGTCTCTAACTTTAAGGACATCCTGTCCAGCTTCTTTTCTAACTCGTTGAGTCTTGGCAGTAGCAGTCGTAAGACTGATGATTCTGCAGGCGTCTTGTCCTGGACCCGATCATCTACAGCTGCTACCACACCAAAATCATGTGCTTGGTGTGCTCTTTCAACACGCAGCGCAATCTTTAATGCCTCGTCGAAATCACAGCCTCCGAGCTCGTGAATCTTCACTTGAAGTGGTTTGTCTACCCCGGCAACAAATCGGCGATATCTCTCACCACCTTTTGCATTCTCATCATAAGACGGGAAAGCCTCTTCTACTAAGGAAGCAATGGCCGATGCAAATACTTCTAAAGGCTCACCAGGTTGGCGAGTTCGGGCAGTAATACAAGACTTGAATGTGTCAATAAACTGTGTCCGGCCGAAAACCTGAGAGAGTTTCTCTTTCATCTTTCGTCTTGTTTCTCTTTCGTCTTGAAATCCTTCTTGTCCGAAGGAGACAAGCTCTCCCACACGATGAAGGCTGACCCTGCTAGTCTTGCCGGAAGGAGGAGGGTTAAGTTAACAGAAGTGTCCGAAAACACCTGTGCAGCAACTTCAAATCGACGTATCCATTGACGGAAGTCCTTGCCGTTCTCTCCCGTAAACACCTCTGGCAATTCCATGCGATAAGACGCCATACTGTAGGAGTTATAGGCAATTGACTCGACAGATATGATCATCAACAAGGCATCAACACAGTAGAACTTACTGAATGAGTGTGAAGGAGGGGGGGGGGTCACTCAGAGTGCAAACTCAACAGTTGAAATATCTGTGGCGAGCGGCTATGATGGAAGGAGGGTGTATTCTGCAACTGGTTATGTTGCTACGCCAACACTATGTAGAATATGCAGGTTTATATGGCAGAATGCTGTAATGTACGGCAGCCAAAGGCAGACTATACATGCAAACCGGATGTGATAAGTTGCTAGAAAAATACAGAACTCTAGGGTGAAGAAAAGAAACCTCACCCACTGATGAATCGATGAATGCAGGAATATTCACCAAAATACAGCTCCAGTATGAAGAAGGGTAAAGGAAATCTCACTTACTGATGAAGGATGAATGAAGGAATTCACAAAATTACTGATGTAGGAAGAAATCAAGGCTCGCAAAAGCTCAAGATAAAACTTCAGTAATAATGAAGGAGGTTGAATACACACAAAAACTAACTGCCTCAGCTTAACATGAAGGGAGGTCAATCAGTGACAAGAAGGGTGATATCATGCTCTCAAAAATTCACATTCATATACAGATGGAGGGAGAATTTCACTCTGCAACTCACCACTAAAAACACTGCAAGAATTTCTACATATGAAGGAAGGCTGCAATTACAGTTAAGTGCAGAAAAACCACTGCTGGCACCAGTTGTAAGGACCCACACAAAACAAAAGTGGTCTTACATGTTTTAAGACTTGAGCTGCACTATCAGATTTTATTACAGCCCCAAAATGGCTGCCAAGATGGCTGACATGCAGTCCATCAAACAAATTACCCAATCACAAGATTGGACAATAAGTAGGAAACCAATAGAAAAGCTTGTTAAAGATAGAGTGCCATGTGCCATGTGTGCTGGGTTGAATAGCTAAGAGATAAGGAAGAGTGTGTGTGTGTGTGGTGCTATAGCAGGTAATGTGCATTAGGATGAATGAATAGGGACAGAACAATAGAAGCCAAGAGCAGGCAGACATGAGAGAATGAATGTAGGTCAGAAGTGCACTAAAGCATAACGGAGTGGAAAGAAAGCTAAATGTACAGTGTAAAATAAACAAGTATCAGTGAAATTAAAACCTTACATTAGTCTTTGTGAAACACCCCCCTGGTCTGTGAGGCTTATCAAGTCAGTCAGTGACTTTGTGTATATTTAGGTAAAGGTGTGATAATTAAAGCTTTACACAGTGATCCGCCTCGAGGGTTGAAGCCGGGTTGAAGCCGCGGGGCAGGTTGAACCCTCTAAAGCGCGCAAATGTGATCGTGTTTACACAGCAGGAAAAAAAAGGCAACTTCAACCCTCGAGGCGGATCACTGTGACGTCACAATGCGGGGAATTTGACCTACAAAAGAAAAAGAAAAGTTATATTCATTCAAGGCAACAATATCAATAAATCTAACGGAGATTGGAACACTTTTTGTTGTTGAATACTGATCGTAAGCAGGGGCAAAACTGAGAGCAGATGAGGTCTAGCTAGCTAGCTGGCTTCAACCCTCAAGGCGGATCAGATCCCGTTTACACGACATAAAATTGCCGGGTTGAAGCCGCGAGGCGGGTTGAGACCTGCAATTCTGGTGGATTCAAAAGGCGGCTTCAATCCTCGAGGCGGATCACTGTGTAAACACGGTAATTGGTCACAAATGCCATTACAAACTGCTACGAACGCCGTACGAACGATTTTCAGACAATGGAAATTCAAGAAGACAATGGAAAAACAGGGAGATTCTTTGTGACCGTGACTTAATGTACATGTAGTTTGTTTTGTTTTGAAAGTCATTCCATAAAGATAATGTACAAGATAATTTATATTTGTATTTGTTATTTATTTGCTTTCAGACTGTTTTGAAGCACATTAGTGAGGATAAAGTGTATCCCAACCTGCGGACGTATGTCAACCTAGCTACAGGATGTGGGAAACCAGAAGAAGGTTTTCAGCTGCTCAAAGAGATGGAGGTAAGAAAGAAAGTCACACCAGGGACCCGTTTCACAAAGCCTTTTGTCAATGACAAATGACAGTTTTTGTTATAAGCTACTGAAATCCTTGCTTCTGATTGGCTATCAGCTGATTTGTCACTGATTTTTGTAATTTGTCATTGAAAAAGGCTTTGTGAAACGGGTCCAAGGGCATATATCCACCTACATGCTTCAGGCAGTGTAGAAGGTCTTACAGAATTGTACTTTGTTAAACCCACATGTTTCGATGTGAATTGCATTGTAATTCAATGACACCAAACTTGATTGAATTATCAATCAATGTGTGCACAAAGGCTCAGAGGCAAAAAAACTCTTTGACCCACCAGAGAATTTCTCCAGCTTTTCTTCATTGCTAAATGCCTCAGTCACACCTTTGCGTATTTGGATTGCGTATTACTGCGTATTTATGGCAAGCCGTTATAACATTTATTCCTATTTTTTTTATATCAAGATTTGAATTCTTGATATCAAGAAATCAATTTCAAGAATTACCATTGCTTTACAAGAGATAATCACTTCTTGATATCAAGAAATCAATTTCAAGAATTACCATTGCTTTACAAGAGATAATCACTTCTTGATATCAAGAAATCAATTTCAAGAATTACCATTGCTTTACAAGAGATAATCACTTCTTGATATCAAGAAATCATTTCTTAGAAATGTTAAAACCGCTTGCCATAAAACGCAGCAATACGCAAGCCAAATATGCAAGCCAAATATGCAAAGTGTGACTGAGGCATTAGGGTGAGGGTAATTTTTATTATGATGAGAATTTTTTAAGAGGCAGTAGGTTCAGGGCAAAGTGAAGTCTACTCTTGGTGAGTGATAATTCCTGTTATCAGGTTAACACCCGAATGGTGTCAAATTCCCCAAACTCACTACTATGAGCCTTTGATCCTTGTGAAGTTTAACTTAGTTTATGAACCTACATGTAATATGAAAGATATATGTCTGTACATGTATCATTGAATACCTATTTTGACACTCTTGTTTCGTCCCTTGCTACATAGGAGGCTGGAATTGAAGCAACATGCCATCTTTACGGGGCTATGATTGGATCTACTCAGAAACACAGGAACTATCGCTACCTGATTGATGTTCTGAAGCACATGGAAGGTCAAGGCGTGCTTCCTAATGATAGAGTACTCACACAGCTCGAGAAAATTGCTGCCTTTGGACAAAACAAGGTTTGTTCTTCTAATTGCTGTAGCTTGCATAATGATTTGGGGCCCATTGCATAAAACTTGCCATTGATGGTAACTTTGCCATCAATAGTAACTTCCATGGAAACCTTGATTTGATTGGCTGTTGAGTGATGTTGCCATGGTAGTTACCATTAATGGCAAAGTTACCATCGATAGTAGGTTTTATGCAAAGGGCCCCAGGTCTTTGAATAGACTAGTCATACCATAACAAACTTCCTCAGCTAAAAAAAAACATACAGAAACATGTCATAAGAAACATTTTTAAACTGCTCAGTCAGAAACAAGGAGGAATCTTTTTCATTTTAAAGGCACTTAAATACACCACCATGGAAACGCCTTTAAGGATCATCCTAGAATATTGTAAAGTTTACCATTCCATTGGTTGATCTTTATCACAGGTTGGACAGACAATGAGATCAAATAGACCTGTCAACAAGAAAGAGCTGAACCTATTCAGGGGGTTCTACAACCAGTGGCTGAGTCGTATGAAAGTCCAGGTCCCAGAGCATCCTTGGGCTAAATACAGGACCAAGGACAAGACATTGGAGGACTACAAGTTCCATGAGACTGCAGTCTGAGTGTGTCTTTGGGATACAGATCCATGAGCACTCAAGGACCAAGTACAGGATGAAAGAGAAGACAGCAGAAGATTTCAAGTTTTATGAGACTGCAGTAGAGGTGTTGTGGCGTAGTGGATAAGTCGTCGGACTGTGAATCACAGGGTCCGCGGTTCGAGTCCATCCGCGGCACTAATGTCCTTTGGCAAGACATTTATCTACACTTGCCACTCTCCACCCAGGTGTTAAAGGGGAACCGGTAGAAAGGAATTCTTTAAATGCTGTGAGCGTCAAAATCGGCAGCCTAGCATAGCTGGGTAATGTTGGAGCGCCTTGAGGACCTTGCAAGGACGATACGTGCACTTTATAAGAATCCAATTTTATTATTATTATTATTCTGGCCAGATTAAGATTGTTCGTCAAGATTCAATGCTAAATTGAACACTTCTCAGGATTGCACCTTTTTTGGGGTAATGTTCTTTTTCTGAATGTGTATCAAATAATAAGGTGAATCCTTTTTTTCATCTTTGAGAAGTGTTTTTTTGACATTTCTATTAACAGTATGGAATGATAAAGAGCATTCTTGATTTAACAAGAAATATTTCTAGCAAGGTTTTGTTAAATTAGGGAATTCTTCTCTTCGAAATTCCCCAAAATAAACTTGTGAAAACAGTTCCACAAGATATTTGTTTTAAGCTAACTAATTCCCATGACTACAGGACGTATAATTTTATTTACATACTGGCTTATAAGGCCAAATGAAGTGTTTCTCGTCCCCACCCGCCTCCTTTTTGGCCGCCGCCTCACACAAAAAAGGGCTGCAATATACATTTTGTTTAAATAGCTTCTAAAGTGATACAAATCATTTGTTTTGTCATACATTGCATCAGTATACTCACATAGCACAATATCTGTGAATAAATAGGCTAGGTCAGCTATAATAAGCATGGAAGCCATCAGGGAAACAATAGCTAAAAATTGCAAAATAGTAAAGCCCTGCCTCCTCCTTTTTTTTTAAAGTACGGACGAGAAACACATTATTTTTGTTATTTGGCCTAACGAGGCATTATGTTTCAGGGGTTTCCTATAGTTTGGCAAGAGGTGCCGTGGTCGAGTGGTTAAGTCACCGGACTGTAGATCACAAGGTCCGCGGTTCAAGACACGCCGCGGCACTAATGTCCTTTGGCAAGACATTGATCTACATTTTGCCACACTCAACCCAGGTGATGTAAATGGGTACCTGGCAGGAATTGATTCTTTGAAATGCTAGAGCGCCGTAATGGCAGCACAGCTAAAGCCGGGGTAATAATCTCCAAGTTAGCACATAGTGATTGTAATAAGCGCTATATTAACCGAGTATTATAATATGCAATCATGTGATTCAACAACTGTAAGTTGTGGTAATATTAACAGAAATAGATATTACATTTGTTCATTGTAGGACATGTTCTACAAGTAATAATTTTGACCAGTACTGTGTGCTGCAGTAAACCACTGTGGTAAACCATTGCCATGCAATGACTTACATAATAGAGAAAGACCCTTGAAAGCTAGGAGCTTCCCAATTATCAGAGAGAGTAGAATTGATTGGAGTACACTCAACTTTGTAATTTACCGTCTCACTTTAAAGGTATTAGGTAACTTTGCCTCTGATTCTAAACAAAATCCTGGATTTAGCTCATGCTGCAATCATAATTATAAACCTTTAGGTCAGAAATGAATCCCATCACTTTTACAAGCCAATCACATGTTTGATTATCAAGATATTTATGATTGGAATTCAAGATTTCAGAAACCATTTTCCCCAACGGTTTCGAACAGCTTTTATAACACTGTACAGTCTATTGGGGAAAATGAGTATGGTAAAATCGGTCACTCAAAGATATTTACTGTTTTGAAGCACTTCATGATCATTTTGAAGTGCAATCTTTTTTTTGCTTCAATATTACACCATATCACAGACATTATTAACACGTAGGGCCATGCATCTCAGATTTGTAAAACTGGAAACACGGTTAAACAATGCCTTTAATGGACAAGTCCACCCTGATATTAAGTTGGTTTCAATGGAAGCAGAAAAATGAGAGAAACAGGTCAGTGAAAGTTTGAGTAACAAGCGATAAAAAATAAGAAAGTAATGCATTTTTGAAGGTGCGATCCATCAAACACAAATTGGCAACTCTGTGACGTATCGTGCAAGCTCCCCTCCCATTTCCCTTGTACTATTAAACAAAAGTTCAACATTTATGTTTTCAATCACTCATTCATCCTAAATATTGTTGCAAATATGTTTCTATACAACCCCTGTATGAAACAAATCTATTCCATCATCAATAACTATTAAAGTAAATGAAAGTTTATGAAATTTTCTGTACAGAGCAAATTGGAGAGGAGCTTGCTAGATACGTAACAGTGTTACCAATTTGTGTTTCAATGATGACAACTTCAAAATTCAGAACTTTCCTATATTTAATCTTTAATCTGATAATCTGATATTGCTCAAACTTTCACTTATTTGTTTCTCTCATTTTTCTGCTTTTATTTAAACCAACTTAATATCAGGGTGGACTCCCCCTTTGAGTTTAAAAAATCTACACATGTTGATGTTTTAAATATAATTGTCAATGATGAAACTACAGTGCATTTTGGGGCTCATGCACTTTTTATATGTGTATTTTCATGTGAATTTTTTAAAAATATAAACGTTGTAATACTGAATGACATAGATGATAATTTTCTGTTCTACTGTGAATTTCAAATGAACAAGGTATTGGTGCATTTGCAGGAAATTTGACAATTATATGACCTGACCATGTTTATGATAGAAAAAAAGTACCATTTCAGGCACAGGAAATAAAACTTCCTTTTTGTCCATTTGAATACGGTGTGTGAACTGAATGCAACATATGTTCTTGAGACTATAGAAGTGTACAATCGTACATAAATACTGGTCTACTACTCCCAAATGAGATATTTCACAATAAAAAACTCCATAAGCAGTTTTGTTAATAATCAAAGTTTATTCATTTTTAAGTTAATATATAAAAAAATAGTTGAATATTTACATGTATGAATTGGTTTAACTGTAACATAAAAAATGGGTTAAATGTTTTAAAAGGTGGATTGTCATACCGGTAAATACATTATTGTCAAATGAATAAAGACTAGATCATTCTTTGGTCACTAGATATAGTGGCAAGATATAAGTAAACTCTACTCATTGAGCTACATGAATTAATATTTCAAAAGTTAAATGTTCAGTTTAGAGTGATATAGAGAACAAGAGAGAGAGAGAGAGAGAATATCTCAATATCTGTTGCAAAGTTAGAGGAGAGAGAGGGAAAGAGCCTAGTAACTATTACAGTACATGATGGAAAAAGGGGGACCAAAACAAGCGAGAGTGTGCACAACAACAAAAATCAATTAAAATGAAGTGAAAGTTTTGAACATTTAAATCTTGAGCTCATAGTTCCTACCGATGACTTTCAATCTTACTCTAAAGTTTGAAACATAGTGAATGTATAACACTAAATTAGCAAAAGCCATTATATTCGGGACCACTTAATGAACAATGTACATATGTACATAATGGAACAATAAAACTGACTAGATTAACTAGTATCCTTAGGGATGGAAGATTGACATACATGTATAACATCTGTTGACAAAAACAGCTATAACAATTTTTTTTTATAATCAATACGCATTTGAACCCTCATTAGTGCACCTCCATTTAAAATAAATCTATTAAAAAAAAAAAGTTGTTAATTGTATGAACAAGTACATACACATGGATATTGCTGCATAGCGTAAATCGACTAGAGTATTTCTCTATAACGCACAATTCTATGGAAGTGAATTTAATCAACGATTCTTTACAAAAAGGGATTTAGTTTGTGATTTAAACCATACTACATAATCTAAGGCAATGAATTCAATCAAGGTAATTTGAATCATACTAACCCTGAATAAGCATTTTTATTTCAACCACAGCGAACACACACCACATTCATGTAAATGATTTGCCAATCAAATAACAAACTTTCATTTGTGTAGAAAGAGAAAGAATCAGCTAGAATATTTTGTGAATGTTCATGAATTTTAAGAATTTGTTTACTTGTTAATAGTTAATGACATTTATGTTAGCCTCAAATAAGTATGTATTAAAAAATCTACAAATTGGCAATAAGGGACTTTCCCTTACATTAACAACATTTTGGATGTGTAATATATGTTAATAGTACTGTGGTACACTTTACCAGTAAACAAAATTGTGTCACATAAAAGGTAAATTACCAACATTTAATATACCGGTAAGTCTTTCAAATTTAAAGAGACAAAGCAAAGTCGACTGACCACAAAAAAAAATCATAAATATTCATAAATCAACAAATATCATAATAAAATACTTCTTACTCTCTTTGTGCCTATACAAATTGTATAATTGGTACAGGCTCCTTGCTCTCCCTTTTACTTATCCTAACTTTTTGTGGCAGGCATAGAGTATACATGTACAATTGTACATTGTACATCACTGTTACTGTTTAATGTATTTGATATCACCCTTTGCCATGGAGGGGAAAAGTGAATTGAATCACCAAGCCCTCTCCCCTGCATAACTGATTGGACCACTTCACCTGGGTTTCCTACTCTTTCATAAAATACTGAAATAGGTTCCAATATGCATATACATACAGGGCCTCCATTTACCATCCTATCTAGGGGCCTTTGTTTTCCACAAAGGTTTGTACGAACGATGCGTTCATACGAATCTCCGTTTTTCTATGGTCTTCCCGAATTTCCATTGTCTGAAAATCGTTTGTACGGCGTTCGTAGCAGTTTGTGATGGCATTTGTGACCGAGGCTTTACAGTACATATAGCCTGTGTGTCTTAAACCAAGGGAGGGGCATAACAACACAAAATGCAGGTTTCAATCCTCTGCCCGGGTTGGATTCAAACCCATGATCTGAGGTTCTACAGGCAGGCACCTCAACTGAGCAACCTCGCCTCCTCAAACCTTCATCAGGCCAACTTGCCTCCTCATACTTTTTTTTTTAACCAGCTGAATACAAAGCCCAAGATAATTCTGGCTCAAGTCTGTGAAAAATGTGATAACAAAGTGTTTGTATAGTGAAAGTGTTAAACCAAAATGACATTGTTAACATTAATAAGCCATTTACTTAATAAACATACAAAATTGGATTAGATGTTATAAAACAGTGCCATACAGTAGAACTGATGAAAAGTTCATAGTCCATTATCAAGAGGCAAGCATGTAGGGCTGTACTTATAGTCCCCAGCATCTTCCAACACACCCCATGGATAACATCGGAATGGATCATTAGTGACATTCTGCCAATCAACCAACTGCTCCTGAAGATCGACTAGAAGGCCTTTATACTTGCCCACATAGGCAAGGTTATTGACCTCTGTGGGATCATCAATGAGGTCAAAGAGTTCCCACTCAGGTCGGTAGTAGTAGTCTTTGAGCGTCTTGTACCAGTGCAAGGGTTCGTGATTCCTGGTCCTGTTCAAGATGTCCTGGAACGTGTGTGAGATGAAGAAGTCTTGATCAATAGGAAACGGCATAGCAAAGTTAAGATTGTGAATGAGTCTGTAGCGTGGCGTCCTGATGACTCGCTGGGGGTAAAACATAGTGATCTCATGCAAGTCATGACTGGACAGACTCACATTCCACCCTGAAGGTTCAGAGGCCAACGCTGGCAGAAGGGACTTCCCCGTCAATTGCACCGATCCCTTGAAGATCTTATACCTTGGGTACTTGATGCCGAAGAAGTCCAGGACAGTGGGTGTGATATCCATCAGACTAATAAAAGCATCACTAGTCTGACCCCATCGCTCTTGATGGAATGGAGATGAGATCATGAAGGGCTCTCTAGACCCACATTCATACAGGTTAGTACGTCCACTGGTAAATGGAATACCATTATCTGAGGTGTAGATAATGAGAGTATCCTTAAGGTATCCTGCTGCTTCCAGTTCTTTCATCATCAGACCGACACCTAAAAAAGAAAGTCCAAAGAAGAAAAAAATCATTAGCATCCCCCAAAAATGTTTCAAATATGGTCAATTCTGCACAAGTTGGATTTTGGGAGACCATATAAATGACTTGGACATATGTCAATGTTGACATACAGTGTATGCCACAGTCCAATTTTCATTGACTGTTAAAGCAACAGTTGATTTGGTTTTGTTTCCTTACAGTTTTATTCTTCATTTTCCCAGGACTACAATCTTTCTACAAATGAAGTAAATTATAGTTATAATCAAATTGACCAGAATCATTCTCATGGATAAGTAGATTGCATATGACTACTTTGAATATTTTTTCAAAATAATTCCACTACATCATAAATAGTTTTGTACATGCACATGTATGGATATTGTATGAGGCAAACTGTGTGTGTATATATGTGATATTATGATGGAAAACCAGCAGTTTTGCCCTATCAATGCCTTCTCTATGACATGTAATTTGGATGTGTGAAAACAAGTACCTTGGATGCGAGATGAGAGAGGCAATTATGAGAAATAAAGCCAAAATATAACAAACCTTGATCAAGTCTGCTAACTGTTGTATACTGCGCCGATATATCGTCTCTAGCTACCGGTGTATCTTGAACATGGTAAGGTACTATCACATCGTTAGGATTATATTTGGCCGGTGTCCAGTCAGTTATGGTACCCATGTTTGGTTGACCGTTACCAAACTTCTCACAGAACTGACCATATTCAGGGTGGGTGTGGCCACAACGATGTGCATCATGGAAGCCAATATAAAGGAAGAAAGGTCTGAAATAAATGAAGAGAGATATTAAGAACTGAAAATCAGTAGATATACAGGTATTTATAAAAAATATACCAGTTTTTGAAGAACACTAGTAGTGTGTGAAACTGCTCAACTAAGACCATGCATGGTCTATGGTAATTTATATCTTTCATTAACTTATCTATAATTTGCATAACTTGGATTATACAACTCACTCCTAGATCCTAATCAAATGACAGGTCAAATGCAGTCACATATGATTCATTCATTAATTGAGACTATCCCATGTTTCTTTTCATTTAGTAATCATGCAATAGTTTCCTCCACTATCTTTTTGTATACGATGCTTAACACAATTCATTTACACATATAAGAACCGCAGCATGGTTTGTTTTCTGTGGGGCAGTTTACCGCATCATGTGTGAAAGAACCTCAAAGATAAAGATGAGTCCTGGGGGGTGTTGCACAAAGATTCTAAGTCAAACTTAACTCTAAGTTGGACTTAAAAATTATGGAGAGCCATTCGTAGTCTTAGAATAAAATATATTTAAAAGCAAAAACTCCAGTATTAGACTAAATTCCACATCAAGAACATGAAATCTTCTTGACAAATGACAATAGAAAATGTGAATCATTTGAATCAATGTTTTATGCCTTTTAATATAACTTGTTCAAAATATTTTCAAAGATGCTAACGGCTTTCCATAATTGTCAAGTCCAACTTAGAGATAAGTTCAACTTAGGATCTTTGTGAAACATCCCCCTGGTCATGCGATTGCATTGTGAAAGAAACGGTGTGGAATCGATTAGAAAAACATGTGGCATGAAAATGAGGCCCACATTTTTAAGCTGTTTACATGTCATATTTAGAATATGAAGGCATTAATTTGAAGAGCCATGCTTTTCAGGGAACATTTTTTCTCTGATTTTCTTCCACACTTGCATAATAGCGATGCAAATGCTCACAAATTATTTTTCACCTCTCCCCAGAACTCAACTCTCTCTTTAAATCCTTTAAATTCCATAATTGTCAAGTCCAACTTAGAGATAAGTTCAACTTAGGATCTTTGTGAAACATCCCCCTGGTCATGCGATTGCATTGTGAAAGAAACGGTGTGGAATCGATTAGAAAAACATGTGGCATGAAAATGAGGCCCACATTTTTAAGCTGTTTACATGTCATATTTAGAATATGAAGGCATTTGAAGAGCCATGCTTTTCAGGGAACATTTTTTCTCTGATGTTCTTCCACACTTGCATAATAGCGATGAAAATGCTCGCAAATTATTCTTCACCTCTCCCCAGAACTCAACTCTCTCTTTAAATCCTGTAAGTCATTTACCTGGTATCATTGGTCTGAAGGAACTCTCGGGCATATTGTTTGATCAATGTGATGTTTCTACCAACTTGCATGATTGGATAACCATCTTCAGGTGTCTTAGAATAGTTAAACGGGTACACAGCTTCTGGACCAACATGCTTCTTTCCAATGATTCCTGTGAATTTAAACAGTTTTCAGAAAAATATAACAAATTAACCCTTTCTTTACTAATTAAAATAATCTGTAATCTATGATGCTGTATAAATCTACATTTACAGGCATAAAAAAGTACTTGAGATGAAAAGAGAGATTAATTACTAAGAGCTGAAACCATGAATCAGTAGTGCTCAGCTGATGACATAATGCTATTTAAAGTGAATACAAACAAGTCCTTTGTTGCAACGCAGTTGCCATTCATTTAAATGTAAAAAAAATTAATAGAAAACTGTTGGTGTTGTTAACATGTCATCAATCCTACCGGCTTATTAGCCACCTCTCTATATTGACCATATATTTGTCTTCTTCTAGAAAGGCCACCTGACTACAGCGGCCACTTTCTCTATTAGCCTCAATGGACTGGTTTCACTGTATCTAAAAGAGATGATTTATTCAGCCATTTTTCCCGGCCCATTTTTCCACACATGAACTAAATCCCTCTAGATTACAATGATGGGAGCACCAATCACTGACCTGTACGCACACCTGCTTGACCAAGTAGCATAGGCAAGCTCCTGACTTCATCAAAAGAGTTGAAATGATGATAGCCATTGAGTAGTCCATACATCCCATTCTGGTGCTGAGGTAGTCCCGTCATGATGACAGAGCGGCTTGGTGAACAGCTGCTGACGGAGGTATAGGCATGTTTGAAGACCAGACTTTGTTTGCCTAATGCATCCAGGTGAGGAGTCCTGATAACTGTATTGTTGTACACGCCCATCTCAAATCCACCATCATCAGCTAAAAAGGAGAACATATTAGGCCATTAAAAAAAATATACATGTTTAGCGTCCCCGCCCGCTTCCTTTTGGGGGGCCGCCTCCTAATTTTTTTTAATTTCTTTTTTTATTTTTTTATTTATTTATTTTATTTTTTTAAAGAAAAAAAACATGAAAAACACTGCTAAAATGGATCTATTTCTGATTTTTTTTTTTTTATTTCCTATTTTTCGAAAAAACAGGACGCTAAACATGTTTGCTTTTTATTTGGCCTTAAATATTAAGATGCAATCCAACTTTTGTAATAATTTCGTTTGGATGAAAGCAGAAAAATAAGACAAACAGAATGGCAAAAGTTTGAAATAAATCGGACCAATAATAGGAAAGTTATGAATGTTTGAAATATGAGATTACTATTCTATGCCAATCTCAGATTGGAAGTCTGGTCAGTGGATTGTGACGTAGTGGCGGATAACTCTCCCGTTTGTCGTGTATACAAATATTATTACTTTCTGTTCTCCCAAGTGCCTCGATCCTCCCTTGGGGCACCACTCAAAATATATTATGGATTGCATATTATTATAGGTCCTCTAAAGAGAAAAGACCCTCATGAGACATACATTTTTGAAGATATTAACATTTAGCTAGTTTGTGTGTCGGAACAAATGGGAAAGTTGCAAGCGCGTAGCTAGGATTTTATTTTAGGGGGGGTGGTAGTGAGCATGCAAAGCGAGCAAATCACTTACAGAGCACGTAAAGCGCGCTCCCTAGGGGGGCGAGTGCAGGGAGGGGAGAGTTTCCCTCATACTTTTTGCATGTATTTTATATGTTGCAATTTTATTTATAAATTGAAGATGTATCAGCTTTGAGCTGTGACTTTGAATTTGTCAAATCAACAAAACAAAAACATAAAACCAATCCATATAACTTTCTATTTTTTTGTGGGATTTCATTCAAATTTTCACAAGTCTACTTCTCTGATTTTTTTCTGCTAAAGTAATCATGTTAGTACATATGGGATATATATAGCTAGAATAAGATCTGAATTGAAAGACAAAAAATACATATAAAAATATATAAAATAATAATAATAATAATATTTAGCTTTTATATAGCGCTTACCGGTAATACAAATGTCTCTAAGCGCTTTACAAATATACTATTTAAGACCAATTCCCTCGTAACATGATATCAGTTGGGTTTCAGGCTTTGTGCAATCAAATTAAAATGTGGCTAGGCAGTATTGATAGAGAAAAAAAGTATTAAGGGGAGCCATACATGTCTGTCTGCTCTCCTAATGTAACATTTCGCTTGAAATTTACAAGAATTATCTGTTGTTTTCCCCATTATGCTTGATCTCATCTTATTCCTTAAATTCTAGAGAATAAGTAAGCACAACATTTTTGTCAAATTTTGTGCAAGAACAATGATATTTTCACAGGAAAGGCAGCGGTGTCATTTTGACATATAAAGTAAAAGGTTCCCATGTCTGCGTGCACTCATTCACTTTACGTACAGTTTGGCATGCTTGGCATGAAAGATAGCATTTCAAGGCTTGTAGATAAAAAGGATTAAAATTTGACATTTCCCACTATTTTTACTCGTTATTTAATGTATGTGTATCGCTGTAATATAGAGACGGGTATTTTGCGTTGGTTGCATGTCATGTTTTTACCAGACTTGCCCAGTAACATGCATGTTTGTGCAGACAAGGGCATTGAGCAGACATGGGCACTAGCTATAGCTCAGCCATACTGGGAGTGGTATCGTTAGATTCAAGAAAAGTATTATACAAAGGTATCTTATTGTTAAAGATGAAAAGAATGGGTAATAACAGTGAGGCTTTTTAGTGGTTCCAGGATGAAGCCTACCCGGTACTTATAATCTGCTTACAAGTTACAAAGCACATCAGAAAATGGAGTACATGTGCAATCATCTGCCCATGAATAGTGTGGAATTCCTTAAAGGCATCGTTTTACAATGTATCTGAGATGCATGGTCCTACATGTTTTCAGTGTCTGTGATATGGTGTAATATTAAAGCCCTAAAAGAATTGCGCTTTAAAATGATCATGAAGTACGTGCTTCAAAAAAGTAAAAATCTTAGATGCGAATCTATATTATGGATAGCATATGTCCTATAAGTCTTAATGTAAAAGCCACTTCCGAGTCATACATTTATCTTTTGAAAATTAAAATTGTATTCATTATGAGCATTGGAGCAAATGGGAAAGTTGTCTACTACATGTACATCACAGAGACATTACCAATTTACCCAGTATGAAGAGCCCATACCTAGGGATCATAGAGTTGAAATTCCAACTCCCTGCCATAGTGATAACAACTTAAACAAATCATAACTTTTTCATTTTTGTCTGATTTTATTCAAACTTTCACCGGTCTACTTTTTTGATTTTTTTGCTTTTCTCTAGAGTAGTTTGCTAAAGGTAGGATGTCTCTTTAAAATCTGGGAACTATCCATTTAGTGATTTATATCGATGATTAACGATGATTGAGTTACATGAAAATGTCTTGAATTCAAAGTGTCCCTGTGTATCCATTATTTAGAGGGTAACAATGTTCACAAAGTGGTTGTCGACCTAAAGCTAAGGCTAAAGAGAGAATCATATGTAAAAATTAGTATTGAATGTTGATGAAGCCTTTAAAGGTGAATTATTTTTTCTTTTCTTTTTTAAACTTTTTTTTTCCATACTAAAAAGGGAGTTAATCTGTAGCAGTTCTAGGTGACTGAACTCTTTAGACACTCTTTAGTCTCTCTCTCTTTATATAATATATCAATATATACCGGTATAATTATATTCAATTCAATTCAATTCATTCCAGACTTTAATTATTCCAGACTCAGCTTTAAGAGCAGAGATCTATATAACATATTTACAATAGTTATACTTGTAGATATAAACAATTATCAAGAATAAGAAGACTGAGAGTAAAGAGGGGAATATATTAAAAACTGACAAATTTACATCAGCATCAGCATCAGTATACGGAAGTGTGAGGTGATCCTGTACCTGTTGAAACTTCCGGTGGTTACATCGAGTGGTGCTTCGTTCAAAAATGAGGGTACGTCGGAGTAGACCCAGATGAAAACAATTGGGTGCGCGGGTAAGGGTACGTCGGAGTATAGACCCAGATGAAAACCTCCCCCAGCTGTGCTCCGGGGGAATTCCCTTGCTATAGTACCAGGGGCACACTCACTCAGTTACACATTATCTGTCTTTCTTTTATATTCGATTATTATCTAGTATTACGATATACAGATACTTACCAACGAGGACAAGGACATTTTTACCGAATGTCAAGCCATTCTGTAGCAATATCAGTAGCAGAAACAAATGAAACACCATAAAATTCATGATAAAGCTTGGGCACTTGCGAGCGGATCGGAAACTTTGTCGTCAACCAAAGATCAGCGAACTCGGGTTCCCTTCGTATATATAGCGCGCATACGTACGTACGTACGTACGTACACTATGGTATAGAAACATGTACAGGCTCACAGACGGGTATCTGGCACTGATCTCTACGGAAAGATCAGTGGTATCTGGCCCCCTTTTCCGAACGTTGTCGTCAAACAATCGGCGACGGAGGTGTATGAGCTAAAGGCATAAGTACCGTACACCTCCCTGCGTACACTGACCATTGGCACCGTATCGTATAGTATAGCAGGGAACTCCCTGCGTATATTGCGCGCATACACTGTACAACATGTAACTCCGGGAAGCTCCAACCCCGGCGCGCGCCGGGGTTGGAGCTTCCCGGAGTTATACAACACTGTAGACGTTTGGTGTATCTCGCCCCCTTTCCCCCATCTTTTTTGTCAAAAGTATGCATAATAGCAGTGGCGGATTCGGGAGGGGGGGGGGGGCCCTCCCCTGGAGAAAAAAACGTGTAAAAAACGCGTTAATATTACCCTTTTTGGGAGATTGACCCCCACCCTCTCTGGCGCTCAAGGGGGGGGGGGGGGGGGGGGTGCACATTTTCAAATTTTCGAGGGTTAAAAAAAAAAGGGTGCTCCTTTAAGCTTACCCCCCTTTCCCTTTGTAGGTGCCCTTTTTTCAAGAAAGTGTCCTTTTTTTGGGAACCCCCCCCCCCACTTTGGAAATCGCTCGGCCGCCCCTGCATATACTACATAATTTCAAACATTTTTTAAATCCTAGTTGTGTTTTTCCCTGTTATTGTTAATATCTACGGCAAAAAAGAGGCATAGTTCATGTTTCTCTACATCCTCAAATTTCATATAAGTCAAATTCACATAATTCCAAGGTAATTCTAGAGGAGATTTAATCATGATCATTATAGAAGCCTCGTTTTCGCGTATTAACAGCTACGACAGACGACCCGGTCAAAACATGGAGTTACTAAAGCTTTAGTAATATAACTCCATGGTCAAAAATATGCACAGTCCGTGGGATTTATGGTGGCATTAATTGAAAATAAAAGTTCAAAAATATATTTCGAATATGGAATAAAATATGGAAAAAGATTTGAAATATCGAGGAAAATGCGCATATATAGGCAGAGATCCCGGGGCCTGGGCCCCCCCCCCCCCGGGGGGGGGGGGGGTAGGTTGAAATATCTCCTAGCTCCCCCCTTATTTGACCAAGGGGATGGCCTTTGTAATCACCCCCTCCCCAAATGTTATGCATATGTTTATGATAAAATGCTCACCGTAAATGCTTTCAATTAAATTTTGCCTAAAAGTGTTAACCTCATCGCACGAATCCAGTTTTCATAATCCAAAAAAAAATCAGCTTCAGGAGGGGGGGGGGGGGGCTTTAAGTGGGGAACCCCCCCCCCCCCCCACAAAAACAAAAACAAAATCAGACGTGGTTAATTATTCGATACATTTACAAATGTTGCTGATATTCCGGAATTCTTTCTCACCTTTTTGTATGCGTTTGTTGGAAAATGACAAATTCCCAAATTTACAGTCAGGTATTAAAAAAAATATGCTTTATTTAAAAGCCTACATGTCAGCAGAGAAATAGAATGAATAGTGACCTGCCAGTATCACAAAGGTATCAAAATATGCTCATCTGACCGTAATCAAATGCCTAAAACCCATGAGCTTGCAAGGGCTCCGCCCTCAGGACTCCATCAGCGGCCTTATAATAAGGCGACCCCCTGGATGCCTAAAACTCCTGAGCTTTGGGGGCTCCGCCCCCTGGACACCACGCCAGTAAGTGATTTGCCAGTATACAAATAAGGTATCAAAATATGCTCATCTGATCGTAATTAAATGCCTATAACCCCTAAGCTTCCAGGGGCTCTGCCCCTTGTCACCCGCCGAGGCTTTGCCCCTGGACCTCTGCCAATTTACGCTCCACCTGACCGTAAATATTTTAGTGACCGTTAGGCATTTGTGAAAAGGGGATTATGTCCCTTATTAGAAAGGAAAAGGGGCACTTATCATTGTTAAAAGAGGCACTAGCTTATGAGAATGCAAAAGAGGCCCATATAATACAGGAAATTGAGCTTTCGTTGAAAGAAAAGGGGCACCGATCAGATTTTGATAGAGGCATTTTTTTATCAGAAGGGAAAGGGGCTCTTTTTTAAATGGTATTTATCATAAGAAAAAATGACCCCTTTTAGAAAGGAAAAGGGGCACATAATAAAAGGTGCGCTCATCCGAGTTTAAAAGGGGTAGCTCTAAAAGTAAAAGAGGCACTTGTCAAAGTAAAGGGGGTACCTCTCAGATTTGAATAGGGGAATTATCAAAGGTGAAGGGATACTTATCAAAAATGAAAAGTACCTGAAAAAGGGCACTAACAATAGAGATTAATTAAGAAGGGCACTTATGGGAATGGAAAATGGACACTTATTGCAAAGGTAAATAGAAACTTGTCGAAGGACTCGACAAGTTCACGCGTCAAAATAAAGGGGCACTTATCAGAGGTGAAAAGAGCCCGTAAAATGGGAAGGGGCACTTTTCCTATCAGTAAAAAGGGGGCACTTCTTACAAAGTAAGAGGGGCACTTTTCCATGTTAAAAGGGACACGTTTGGGGTACTTGAAAAAGTGGGGGCTGGGAGGGCCGCCTCTGCTAGGGCCTAGGCTAACAACAGATCTCCGCCACTGCAAATGAGACATGCGTTTTCTCGTTTTCTTGATAGCAATTAACATATCATTATCCCTTGTCGCCTAGCGTATATAGGCCTACTAGTATAGTACCAAAAAAGGAGCGTTGAATTAAGAAAGAAAACATTGAACTAGAAGTTCACAAACCACGTGTCTTCAGTTTAGAAAGAGCCTAATTAATTGGCAATATTAATTAATGGGAGTCCTCATTAAATGGAAGACATTTATGGTGAATTCAGCCAAATGTCACAAAAACAGAAAGATACTCAAGGTTTCAATGAAAGAAATACATTAGGGAAATGCAAATAATATCAACATGATCCATTATAAGGTTTTTAGAAACTATATAAAACATTTTTTTACAATACGTACGTTGCAAGAAATATGCAAGAGAAAGAAGGATAATGCAAAAACTATTGAAATGTGATCGATACATTCGATTTAGTAAAATTATTACGGAATTTATCGGATTTATCAAAAGTCCGAAAAGATGAACATCAAAGAAGGAACGCCGCGGCGCAGATAATCTGACAAGATTGAACAGCGCCATCTAAACCCCAACAACAACATACTACTGAAGTCGTAATTTGTCGTGGTACAAGATCGTGCATATGGTATGCATGTACTAATACTGCACGTGGCTGCTGTGAATCGTGACACTTACAGAATCTGGGGTGAACTCAAGCTTTTTACTTTGAATAAGAATTTGATTATCTGATAGCATGGATAAAGCAGTTGACGCAGCTATAAAGAGGGAAAAGGTGAGTTCGATCAGCTCTAAAATTTGCTTGCTTCAGCCTTTGGGCCTAGTCTTCACATAATTAAATTAGAATAACAAATAAAAAAAATGAAACAAGTTTGCATTGTCCCATACTATGCTTTTCGTGTAGGGTCTAAGTCAGACGTAGATTCTCCTAGCGAAAAAGCCTAGACATCAAGATAACAACAAAAGTAAAATAGACTCCCAGCTAGCCTTGCGGGCTTGGTGATTCTTGAAACACAAATTGATATCACCAAATCACCAAGCCTTAGTTGCAGGGGCGGAGATTTCTTTTCATGATGACATGACCCGGGCGGGTGGGGGTGGGACGAAATGCATCCCGGTGGACGAGGGAGCATAGTCAGGGCGCTGGTCCGAGAATAAGGATCGTCTTCGTAAACGCAAGCGATGCGTCCTCGAAAATAAGGATCATCTGATTTTTCGCAGATGTTTCATTTTTTTTATCGGCGCATTGGCGATGCAAAAAACGGATTCTGTGATGATTTTCTTGATGCATTTTACATTGACTTTGTACAGAGACCTTCACATTATGAGCAATAAATCCTTGGGAAGATGGACAACCCATAAAAGCACACATAGGAGCATCACTATCCTGGCTGTGTAGTAAAAGCTGTGCTTTTGGTTCTCAACATTTCAAACACCACTGTACAAAACTCAACTGATTTCACTCAAAATCGATACTTTAGTGACATTTGATGACACCTAAATAGCAGTAAAATACATTTTTTTCAACTTACTAATGTTAAAAAGAATAATTAAAAAATTCAAATTGTAAGTCTAGTGTCAAACTTTGCTTACAGCTGCATCGACATGATTGTGTACAGTCTATGCGATATTGTGTGGTGTGTATATTTGTGTATAGACTTCTAGGTCCCTGCCTCACAGCATGTATGCAGTGCTAGAGGTCAATACGCATTAGCATTGACTCTCTATGCTTTGCTGGAGTGCATAAAAGTAGATGGTGAACTAGGGTTATTTTCCCCCGGGGAATCCATTTTTGGCATGGCGGTTCGGTAACCCGAAACACGCAGAGCGCGGATGAAAAAAAACGTCCGCGAAAATGCAGACGATCCTTATTTTTGAGGACACATCGGTTCGCATTTACAAAGACGATCCTCATTCTAGGACCAGGCCGACCAGCGCCCCTATTGATAAAGAAGGGCGAAGGTAACAGAACGGAAGTGACTACTCCCTCTAAAGTTTTTGAAGTTTTGTTGTATTAAAAAATTACATTCCTTAGCAAAACTATAGTTTATTAAAAAAGGGAATACAGATTTTCTGTAATATTTATTAGACCCTATGCAAGGGAGCGAGAAGATTTTTGCATTTTTATTACAAATGCAAAATGCTGCACTCTTGGGCCATCTCTTAGTGGAACGAGTTATTGCAGGGATGGTCGCTGAAGGCCCCCGTTGCTCTCTCCCCTTGGCTACGCCCCTGAAATGAGCATGGTAGCCAATTACTAATTATCACTTTGCAGTCACATATTCAGATTATTTTGAGCTTTCTCCCTTTCAAATAGTATGAGGTTTGAGTATCTCATCAGCTATTGTATTTTCATATGTTTTTTTTGTTGTTATAAACAAATAATATGTGTTGAACTTGATAGATTGTTATCTTGTAATTGTAGAGTAATTTGTTTCTTGGGGTTTGTCAGACAATTTATTTTGTTTTCTTGTTTTATAGATCTGTATCAGACAGACAGTTGATACTTACAAGTCAATGTTTTTAACCAAATTCATGCCAACCAAGTACATGCCAAAATTATTGAATGAAGATTTGAATTTAAATTGATGTAAATTGACCATGAATTATTTCAGTTATGCTGACCTTAAATTTTGTATTTTTATATATCAGGTGAAAGAAGCAGCGACTGCTCTGATCGCGTATCACAAGACAAAGAAAGATGCTAATGAGATGCTTTTTGGAGAACCTCTCAAGGTTCAGCTACAAATCTCAGTCTGGAAGATCACAACTAAGAAGAGTACCACACATAAACTGTAAGTATGAGTAAATCAGTCGGGTAGTTACAATACTTCTCAAGGCTATCAGAGAAAGTAGAGCGTCGTACATTTATTTTGAAAGCGCAATTTACCATTCAGGCCTGTCCTTTGTGAGTGAATACTTCTTAGTCTCTTGCCAAGTTTTACAGAGCTAATCCTGGCCCATATTCCCAGGTTCACCTACAAGTTACAGAGGACAATAATAATAATAATAATAATAATAATCCGTTTTTTATATAGCGCTCAATACACCGATCCAACGATGTGCCTAAGCGCTTTACAGATATATTATTACCCCGGTCATCGGATTCAGGCTTACCCGCACACAATAGTTTTGTATCCAGAATTCCACATCAAACGTATTTCCATCCCGTCACACAAGACATTATAAAAAGACCCCTTATTTTGTACTTGCAAAAGTACGTTCAAATTAACCTATTACATACATTTGTCATATGATGATTTCTCAGATCAGGGGGTCGTTTCACAAAACTTGTCATCAGTGACAAATGACACTTTTTGTTATAAGCCACTGAAATCCTTGCTTCTGATTGGTTATCAGCAGATTTGTCACTGATTTTTGTCATTTGTCATTGAAAAAAGGCTTTGTGAAACGGGGCCCCTGATGTAGAATGCATGTTTTTGTTGGACATCTCATCTGTACAGGAAACTGCCTCACAGGCCCCATGCTGGAATCATGAGTGTGTGCCTGTTTGTCAAGGATGAACCCAAGATGGACTCTGACAGATGCCAGGTGCACTACAAAGATAAAATCAGCAGCAAGGGTGTCACTAATGTTAATGAGGTGAGATAATATTGACAAACAAAAACTGGGAAATTATTGTCATTGTGTGATACATAGATAGGCCCTTCAAAAACATCTTGTCTCTATATTAGGGGAGGATCATCATGAATACCGGTATGTTATCATGAGTCAAACATGAGATATATTACGTTGTTTAATTAGGCACTTCAATGTCACGTCTTCTACCTTTTCCCTTCTCATAAAAGAAAAATATTGATTAAAGGGACTTTGTAACATTGTTCAGATGAGAGATAGTGGTGCTAAGGTAGTGACTTCAATGCTAGATGTACAATTAAAGATAATCTGAAAATTTAGGCGAAAACGTACCATTATTCATGGTACAAATTGGGAAAAACTGATCCGATCGATTCCTTAATTCTCCCAACTATATTATTACAATTTAATTACATTTTAGGTGAATGGAAATCTCACAAAGCAATAAAATGGCTCTACATTCCATTCCAGACATTTAAGTGTCAACAGATTTTGTATAGCCTGTTTTTATATCTTTTTTTCATGGAAGAACGGTTGGGAGAATTTAGATTCAGAAGCGCCTCCCATCGACGCCCGTTCGAAAACCTGTTGAACTTTGTTAAAAATCTTCATATTGCATGAATTAATTTCGGATTTGGGGCATTGTAGTTGGATAATCCATACATACACACATAATTTTACGTGTTTTGCATCCTGATTCAACAGATTTGTGAAATCAACCATCACAATGTTACTAAGCACCTTTAACCATTCTTTGTCATATACCTAGTGCAATTTTAACACAATGTTCTTCTTTGAGTTTGATGTGAATTATTAATGACCAATTTACATCTCGAAATGTTCATTTGAATTGGAGATAATTATATATAAATCATTTATCTGTCTATGAAGGTCATTCCTCTGAAAATGTTCAAGAAAGAGTACATCCCATTTGAGGCTCGCAGAAAGATGGCCAAGTCCTATGATCTGTTCTTAGCAGACGAGAGAATCTTCAGGTTACTGCATAATAGTCTCGGCAAAGAGTTCTACAAACGTAATAGGTAGGTAGAACTCAAAGGAGAAAATCATTTGTCATAAACTCTTTATTCTGTTATTAAAAATTCAACCAGTATTAAATAACGTTTTGTGTAAACTATCTGTACTGACGAGAATCATCAAATAAAATTGACTGATTTTAGCCACATAATTCTTAGTGCTTCTTCAGAAATGTAAGTTCCTAGTTTGCAGTTTATTTCTATAAAAAAGTAGTAATTTTTCAAAAGTAAGGGTGTAGTTGTTGTCAAGATTCCCTTGCTAAGGGAGATTTTCCAACTTTCCTTTAAAGGCCGTCAATACTACTGGGCCAGAAGGGATTAGACCACCCAGCCAGGTCACTGACAGGTGGCTATCTCATCAACTCAGCTCTCAACTAACATAAGAAAAAGAGGATCATGGGGGACCAACAGGCACCGATTGGGGGAGTTTTCTATATAGAGGGAGCAAGTAGCTACGAGTAGGACAGTGGGACTTTAAGTCTGTAACACTGTCCTGTCACATGATTGGATAATATTGTCTTTTTAACAGCATTGATGAAATCAATATACATGTGTTCTGTTCCCAGGTATCCAGTCACAGTGAATGTTGAAAAGGCAGACTTGAAGAAAGAGATTACAGAGACTATAGATGCAGCCTATCTCATTCTTACCCACAGAGGGAGCTGTAGGTATGTTCTGTACAGAGCCATTGATTAGGAGAGTTTGGCCAACTTAGTCCTAGTTGGACACAATGGCCCGAATTTACAAAGGAGGTTTGTCGACAAACCGAGGTTTATGTACGTCACGAAACGTGTCATATGACGCACGAAAACCAAGGTTTGTCAACAAACCTCCTTTGTGAATTCGGGCCAATATGGCGACAACTGCTTTGTTGGGCAAGCACATGACAAAACGATATGTACTAGATAGATAGATAAATGGATTTTATTAAGATCTGCGTGTCTGGCAGTTAAAAACTGAAATGAACATGAATTACTATACAAATTTCCAAAGAACATTCACATAATAATATGATATACCAATAGGTCACTTCCGCAATGCACTCAAATGCCGTCGATGTTACTATGTTATGACCAACTGAAAACCAAGTTGGCCAACTCTGTGTATAGGTGGCTCTATTGTCAACATACCCTATACATAATTGGACTTGCATTTAAACACGTTAATTGCTGTCCAAACAAAATAATGATTGTAGTTTATGCCCATTTTTTCAGCAAAATTTAATATTTGTTTTGGTACAAAAGTTATGGCACTGGTTTTTTTAACTTGTACCAAATGTGTCCACAAATGGGTCCAAAATGAAATTATGTTTACTCACTTCAAACTTGTATTTTTAGGATCAGGACTAATCATATTTTTGAGAAATGCAAATTCTGGACCTTAATCTATCTCCTTATTTATTCACCAGATATGAATACTTTGAGTTTTTACAATTTTATTGTGAACTATAGCATATCTAATAACTGTGATATAAAACCCATTTGCTATTAACTACACCTTTAAATATGTTGGGTCTTTAAGAATATGTTTCAGAGATTATTCATGCAAATTGTTGAGTTTCTATCTTGAAAAATACAGATTCTGTATCCCTTGAAAGTGAAAAATAGCCCTAAATTAGGGTTTTGACAATAACAAGTTTTTATTTCAATAGGTAAAATGCTTTTTTCTTAGGTCAAACTTATTTTATTATAACAACTGATGATATGGGTCATTTCACGTTAAGTGTACACTTTTTGAAAAATGGGGTTTTCCCCATTTTGGCATCTTTTAAACAATTATTATTTTATGTTGGCCATTTTATTTGATGGACCTTATCAACAGCAACCTACAGTTCAATTTTCATAACACTGCAAACATTATTTCTGTTAATTTCAGCATTTTTAGTGCATTTTTAACGGAAAAGGGATTCTCATTTCATAATTTTGATAATGTTCATTGATATCTTACATGAATCTATTGAGAGTTGTGTAAAATTTTAATGTTTTAGTGTCAGCACAGCCACTATGTAACATCATAAAACTTATTTGACCAAATTTGACCAATAAATGTGAAAATGATGAATATTTTTGTAAAAGGCATCTTTTCCGTTAAAATTAAAAAACATGTCCTCTCCATAACATTGAGGCCAGCAGCAGTGACTTAAAATGATATATATGGGCCTAAACTCTATTTAAATAATCTTCAGAATGTTTGAAAATGAGGACATGTCTCAAATCAATGAACAAAATATGTGATATATATTTTATTGCTTGGTTAATTTGATGACTTTATTTTCCGTTAAAAGTGTGTCCTCTCCATAACAGGTATTTTCTTCATATATTAAAGCACTGGGGCTTGCACTATCTATGGCACTGGTATACAATAATAATATGCCTCCATTTAATATCATGAAATGTGATTTTCCATCTACATATCTATAGATGGTCAGTATCTCACACTAATGCAATGTTAAACTGAATGTCCTCTCCATAACAGAGTTACCCATTGTTAACAATGTACAGAAACAATTATTTTTTTATAGTATAATCACTTCCTTCATGTAAGAAAACATTGATATGTTGTTCCACTCAGTATAAGAATTCATTAAATATCATGTCAACAGCTATAATTTTATTTTGGTATTGATTTTCATTAATTCCTCTATGTAATTGGGTAATTTCTGAATGCAAAGACAGAAATATTCTCACAACATAGTCTGATATTAAATACATTTTAAAGTGCAATATTTGTAAGTGTGTAACTGACAAAATCTACTGATCATTGCAATCATTTACCACCCTGGTAGCAATATAATGTATGCCATTAGGTTGTTAAGGAGAGGACACATTTTTTTAACCAGGCACTTCAAGTAGGGAAAACAAATCCTCTGACCTTTGCCCCATATACAGTATCCATCAAAATAAACTATACGTTCGCTGTAACGTTTAGCGCAGTAAACGCAGGTGCGCGTTAAAAGGCCCATTATTGCACTTATCGCACACAGGTGCGATAGTAGCCTTTAAACAAGGCCACTTGTCTGATAGACGCCGAGCGACTAAAACGAGACTAATCGCGAAAACCCAAGTGAACGCGAGAGCGAGGAGCCCATCCTAGTGGCCTTTATCAATCTGATTTGGATTTCTTATGTTAACCCTTGTTTCCGACTAGAATTCGCTCCAGAAAATGGAGCGTTCAATCAGCGAACGTATCCTCGCACAACGTCAGCATAGTAGTATCCATCACACACACACACACACAGTAAACTCTACGTAGTGCGAACATGGACCTACATGCTATGAACTATTACGTACGTGCTAAGACCACTGACCTCTACATGGAACGAATCACGAACGAAGCCAACTGGGAGATCACCATTCTGATTGGTCAATAAATCCAAAGTAGGCGTATTGGCATGTTAATATGTATCTATGAATAATTCATGCGCAGCAGTGAAACCCACTTTCCAAAAGGCCTCGTGACGTTCCGTCACTCGGTCGCGCGTTCACTCCGGGTATCTAGACTCATCTCAGCCGCTTAGAGTCACGAGGCCTTGTCAAAAGGCTAGTGCGATAGCTGCGCCTGGGTCCGATAGGGCTTATTGCACTTATTGCACTTATCGCACCTGCGCCTGGGTCCGATAGGGCTTATTGCCGGCCCTCTTGTTGCACCTCTGCGCTAGCTTCGATAGGGTCTACTAACCTACTAGCGCACCTGCCTTGCCCCTCGAACTGCACTGTTGTATAGAAAGAACGAAGGGAAAACGAAATGGCAGAATTTATGGTACGGCATTAATAAAAGGAAGAAATATCAAATGAAATCGTGAACGGAATGATGATTTTGAATTTCATTCCCCCGTTGAAGTACCGTCTTGTTGTCCTTGAGTACTAATATTAATTCACAAGGACCGATTTAGATTTGAGGCGAACGTAATTTTAGGTGAATGTGGGAGAGGACTATTTATACGTCTCACTATTTTGATTGGAATTATCAAACTACAACTACAGTAATTTGTTTTCCCAGGTCCACGATCGAGAGTCCCAGATCCCAGTACAGTATGCACTCATTTGCATACAGCCAATCAGAGCAATACGCTGTCTGTGTGTAGAGCTTCGCACCGTTTCGCATGGTAACCGTTTCGCATCACGAACAAACGGAACAATTGTTTATAGAAAAATCAGTTCTCAACAGTTCTCAACCTTTACAAATAAAGTGCGTTCGAGAAAAAACAAAACTTTGAATTGTCGATGTTTTATCATATCTTAATCTCAATTATAATTAATAAATGACACATATTTGTAAAGCTGAGATCCCCTTCTTTCATTTGATTCACATGTTGCAAATTTAACACACGAGCGCTTTAAAACAATTTGAAGAAAGGTTACCAAAAAAAAATCATTTGGCGAACTGTATCTGAATTTCAAAGAGAAAATCACATTTCTAGAAATTTCATTTTCTACCTCTTTATATGAAACCTTAATCAGGAAAAATGAGCCAGGAATAAAAAAAAAGTTCTGTTTGTTTAATTAAATGCTTGCATTTCCATAATGTTATTAAACGAAATCGTTTTCACTTGCTGCAAGCAAGTGCCTTGTTATCTGTGAAGAAAAAAAAGTTGTTAAAGACAATTGTTTTGTTATCTGTTTAAAAAAGAACTGTGTTAAAGACAAGCAAGTGCCTTGTTATCTGTTAAGAAAAAAAAAGTTGTTAAAGACAAGAAGTGTCTTGTTACTGTTGAGAAATAGAACGGTTTTAAAGACAAGCAAGTAACTTGTTACAGTACCTGTTATTCATTTATCAGTTAGGACTTTCTGATCAGTTATACTAACAATTATGGAAACCTATATTCTCATATTGTTTTTGCAGGAATTTAAAGTAAGATGTTTTTTTTTGCTTATTACTCACTATAAATACTAGTTTAATTGACAATATGCATGGTATCGGGACATTTCCTACCTTATATTGCGTTATCTAACTTGGTATATGAAAATCAAAAATAAAGACTGGTGAATGTATTGATTACAATAAAAGTAAATTGCATTTAAACATTCAGATGTCACTGTTAAACAAAGTGTCCTCTCCATAACATACAATGTATATCAACGAGTCACTCTTTGAGAGTTTGGATTATAGAAAAAATAAATAATAAGACTTGTATATAAAAACTGGTGTATTAATAGACAATATCAGTATTGTTTTTATTGTAAAATACTGTTTAAATAACATGAAACAATGTATGAATAACAAAACTTTCACGCCATATATTCTGAGATAAAGTTGGAGTTGTAATGATGGTGAATAATTTGAAGTTTATCCTCTCCAATATATGTCACTTGGCTCATATAATGTTCCAATAATCTATTGGCATGTTCTTACAGAAATGTTAGAAATGAATGACGCATAGCAATTTACATATCAACTAATATAATAAGAGTTCATATTGCTAAGATTTGTTGTTAAACAAATGTCCTCTCCAAAACACGTCAATGAATTAAGTTTGGAAGCTCATATTTGATTAAAACTTGCATTCACTTGTTTTTTTTTACACAGCATCAAATAATTTAGACATAAATGCAACACTGTATACCAAATTTGAAGTCTATATAAGAAGAAGGACAAGAAATTCTCATGTCATTAAATAAATTCAACCTCCCCATAATTCAGTTTCCTATAAAATACACTAATTTTATGGCAAAATATGGCTTAAGTGAATAGGAAATAAGTGCATCAACATCTGATAAGTATAAAAAGGCATATAAAAGTACAGAAAACTATGTGTATACCATTTACAGGTATAATAAAGCTGATGTGTTCTTTGTTAAACAAAATGTCCTCTCCAAACGCCTATTTTTGTTACTGTATTTCAATCGAATATTTCTATATGTAAACATGGACTTGACGCTCTATAATTTTACACATTTCTGACATATACCCCAAACTTTCAGAATCTGTGCATCTTTTGCTCTAACAACAATTTTCATTTTTGACCCCCAGTGAGAAAAAAAGTGTACACTTAACGTGAAATGACCCATATAAGGTAAATACATGCAAAAAATTTGGGAACCAGTGCATTGCCTAATACATACCTGCCAACCACTCCGATTTAGGCGGAGTTACTCCGCTTTTTTCATACCCACTCCGAATTCCGATTGCATGCCTCAAAACTCCGATTTTTTTGGATTTTTTTAAATTTTAGATTTTTTTTTTTTTTTTTTTTTTTTTTTTTTTTTTTTTTTTAAACAAACGACTGTTGCATAAGACTAAAGCATAACACAACACTGATAACCAGATCACGCCGACATCCGCGCTCGCGCTCATAGAAGATATACACAGCGCAGCCCGAATGTGATCGTTAGTTCCGCAGTCATTATCCATGTACTGCATGTACTAGTACATGGAAGCACGTGCCCAAGCTATATCGATAAAGTGTGTGCGGACGTTGTATTAATACATACACTACATGCAGCGTTGTTGCATAGTAACTGCATGCGTATAGCCCACGTGTATTTATATTACATGTGCAGTTGATACACCGTGCATAAACACTGTATACATTGGCGTGTTTTCTTCAATGCTTGTGCGATGACTGCGATCGTGGAAGCTTGTTATTTACCGGACTTCCTCGGATTTATTTTGGATTACTACTACTATATTCTTCTTCTTCGTTGATTTCTTCATTTTTGAAGGACAAAATGGGTAAGATTCGTGCTGTTCATGTTGCACCATTAAAATGGAGAGAAAAAAAAATAGACCCTAAAGTCCTGTGTACCCCCCCCCCCCCCCCCCCCCCCAATCTACGGGCTACTACCCCAATCCTTCGGTGGTTCGCGACCTCGTAGTCCATCCAGAAAAATTTACTCCTAATTTCTCTTGTCTCAGGTTGGCAGGTATGCTAATAATTTTCATATGGCACACCACTGATGTTTCGGACGTTACACACTGTTAACATTATAACTTTATTCAAGTTAATTGCTTTTCTTTAGGTATTATTGACCTCAGTTACATTAATTGTTTGCAGAAAAATACTTCTGTAACATTTATGGAAAAAATTGTGCAGTTTTAATTAGTTTAGCACATACATGTATACCAAGTTTGTCTTCATCGACCACTCAATTTATGTAAGGTATATTATTCATTTCAAGAACGTGTACCGGTAGTTAAAAATGCTTATGTGATCTAACAGAGTGAAATATGAAGCTAATAGCAATTGTAGTCATCAAAACTCCTTAGAAAATTCACTTAGAAACATACTCTTTATTGCATGTTATGAACAACAGTGTGAAATGTATTCTATGGTTTGTTTTGGATGTTACACGATGTTAACATTTCAATGAGATCATCAATTTCTACAAACTCTACAATATAGATGTTTAATCAGCTTGCTAATGTTCTTTGCCTTCAACTATATAGTGTGTCATTCAATAATATCACTAACACATACATGTATGTAAGCACTGAAACATTGACAAATCTTTTAAAAAATAAAACTATAAAAAAGTACCCCCAGTCATGTAAGTACGGTAATAAGAAATAAGTGAATCCTAATATATGTACATCTCGAGAATGAGACATATTTGATGTATTTTAAAATTGTGTATGTTTTAGGTTATAATACTACTGTAGTAACAATCATCCTTTACCACTTTTTGTATTAGGAGGCTGTTTCAAACGACAATATGTTTTAATGCTCTTAAATAAGTATTTATTTATTTATTTATTTAATTGATGACCGATTGATGAATGGATGGATTGATCGATTGGTCGGTTGGTTGGTTGATAGATCTTAACTCTTGCTGTGCCTATATTACAGGTGACAAACAATATACAGTGTAGGTTAAACATGTACCGTATTTGCCGGCGATAAGGCCGCAGCGCCGCACCCCCAACTCTGACATTTTGTAGAGGGAAAACAAAAACGGACAGCCCATTTATATTTCACACTAGTGTAGGGTTGCGGTTCTAACAGATAATTCCTAGCACTCTTAACACAGAGGCAGCCCAGCAGACATGTTGTAGGATTGATATATTGACTACTAGCTAACTGACCAGGTTTTAATGTGTAGAAGCATTACAGCATTCTATGTAGCATTCCATATACATTCCATGCAAAGTAGAATAAATCAATAAATATTCATATAGTCCCATACAAGTATAAATCAACATCACAAAGTATTCTTGAATATTCAAACATAAACAAAGGGTATATATTGAATATTCATAGTATATGTAAATTATACTATATAAGCTTGACTGCATCAGGTGAACATTGAAACCAATGAGAGAGAGAGAGATAGACAGATGAAAGGATGGTGGATGAAAAGGGTGAATGTGAATGAGGGATGACCTATTAATATGAAAGGGATGAATCATGGATATGAAGGGGAGTTTCAGAAGTTCAAAATAAATCCCTACACTAGCTTATACATTTTGTATGTATACATAGATTTGAGGAAGATACTGCATGTATATGATTTGGATCATTAAATAAGGTATTACTGGTAATGCCCTTTTCTTTTATACATGTATGTACTTTCTACACAGATTAGTTACGTGTACTGAGTGCCCTTTTTAAAAGGTATTTTCAAATGAAAATCCATATATTTCCCATACATTTTTAGAAAAACATTTTAATTTGCTTGATATTATCAACTTTATATACCTGTATCATTACCCGTGTCATGTACATGTACACTGGGTATTGCTTAAGTGGGTGATTTTGAGCTTTTGTAACCTACCAAATAGTTTAGATTGACCATACAATCTTTGGTTATATGACATAATTTGGAACAACCTCTCTAAAAATGAAAACGTGATGATTTGCAAACACACAGCAATGTAAATAGTAAGAGGAGAGGTTGAAAAATTAAAATGTGCTATTCTCACATCTATCTTTGCCCCTCATTTGAACCAGTTAAATTATGAAAATGTCTGTTAACAGTTTAATGTAACATCCGAAACGTGCTAACAGCATAACAGAAAGTGCTGTTAAAATGGCTGAATAATTTTTATGAGTCACTTTTATTGAGATTTTTTCTGATAAATTACAATTAAGAATATACTAAAGCAGCCAGGAATGCCTCGCACCACAAAGTGTGGCTTCAATATTTATGTTTTATAAGTCAATTTTGCAGAAAATTTAGATATTTTACGGAAAATTTGATTGTTTGCATCATATTTCTTCATATTTGTATATTTAGATCTAAATGAAATTATCAATATAGTGTTTTTAACAGGAGTGTGCATTGTGAAATCGTAACTTGCACATATGATCGAAAATTAGTTGAAATTTGCAAACTATGTGTTAACAATCAAATAGTGTAACGTCCGAAACACCCTTCTTGAGTTTACACAAAATTATTGGATTTGAAAGACCTGATTTGTGTTTTGACTTGTGTTAAGACTTATAATAACTTATTTCATAATGATTTATTCACTCCAGATACCCTCTAATATGGATTATCATCACATTTTTGATATTTTTTGTTTCGGACGTTACATTTGTTTCGGACGTTACAACTGTTAACGGAAAATTGGTTTTAACTATAAAATAGTATTGTAATGATGTATTGCAAATTTCTTTTTTTTGGTGGGTAGCCGCCATGAAATGTTTAAAAAATGTTACGAAAGATAAGTCCTGCAGTTCATTTATTTTCTGCTACTTCAAATTGAAGGTTGTTTCGGACGTTACAAAATTGTTTACGGAAAATGAGACAACTTTTTCAAATTTTGAATATATTTATAATATAAGCGCTACTACAATTAAATTATGTTTTCTTTTAATTTAATGACTTGGAGTAACTAATAAGCTTATTCAAACCATAAACAATCTCATTAAATGATTGTTCTAGTGGGTTAAATGAGGGCCTACATTGTTTACGGAAAATGTAACGTCCGAAACACCATTTTCAATTGCACTGTTCTATCAAAATACAGGAGTTAATTCAGATTACTGTTAACTTTCTTTAAGATCCACCCATGCTCATTAATCATCAATAGAAAAAAAACATATTGCTTGTGGGTATATATTTTTTTCGGCTCCAACAAAAAAGGTATGTCAATTTTGTTACAAAATTCCGTAAACAATTGGCTGTTCAGGGATACCTCATGCACATAAAGCAACGCTGAATTTTTTTCGTTAAGCTATGGGAGGTTAACCTAGGTCCATTCTACAAGAAAAAGTTGTAACTGATTTCTAATTCTTTATCTTTGTAAAGTTTCAGGCTGTCAAAGGGTCATTAAGCTATTTGGTCATAGTTAAAAAAACCAGTGCCATATGCATTAATAGGAAACTATGTTAGGTGAAATCCTCAATTACATTGTGCATATACTTCTATTTCTAATACTCCGTAAGTAAATGCATCACAAAACTAATGAGGGATTTCCTGTTGTTGTGCAGCTGCACTCAGATTTGCTCCTACAATGTAGATTAATTGTTCTTGAAAACAAGTGATCATAATTCCAATATATTACACCCCTAAGGCAAGCTGCACATGTATTTAATATGTTATAATTTGCTTGGTTTTCAGCACTGTTGCTGTGGCTAATATCGGTATGTCGGCCAAAGACATCACTGATAACATCATGTCTGCCATCGCCTCCCTGAAGACGATCGTACCTGGAGGCTGGTCCAATGTCAAATCTATCTTCGTCAGGACAGAGAAGTCTGTCTCGCTACCAATCTATACCTCTTTAGTACATGAAGAGTGGGAGCAGAGTGAGGAGACAGAAATCGTGATAGATAATTCAGACATTAAGAAAAGTAAGCCTTTTTCATATGCTCTTACGTATATTCAACTTTATTTGTCATTGATAAAAAGAATTTAGATTTAAAAAGGGAAAGTCATGTCTTCTGGTTTCTTTGAAATAGAATCAACTTTGTTATGAGGTAGGGTATTGAAAACTTGGTTGTTGGTATTCTAGATAAATGCCATTCTTAATTGATCCTGGTCCTCTACATAGATATTACCCAACATATCAACAAGAAATGCAACTTTGATGGCTGTAAGTCTTATAAGAGTAAGGAATTCTGAAATAAACTTACTGTAGGTGTGTTTATTGTGAGAAGATGGTGATGTGGTCTACCGTAAATAACGGTGTATAAACCGCCCTTGTGTATTTTTTTTTTTTTGCCGACTTTTTTTGAGGGGTCCGTGTTTAAAAACCCACGCGGGATTTAACTGCGAGGTGCAGCTGAATGTGTAAGATCATTAATGTAAATTAAAAAAACAGTAGAGGACCTAGGATAGGACCTTGTGGTACACCATGTAATAGAAGAAAAATTGGAGGAATTATTATTATAAACTACATATTGAGATCTATCAGAAAGATTAATTTCAAACCAAGATGACAGACAAATTTTAGTGTTTAGTTTCCGAGTGGTGAGTCAACACACCGATTACTGAGCTGGGAGACATTGCCAGGCATAGCGCCATAAATCTTTTTGGGTGTACCGTATATAAACCGCACCCCCGACTTTGAATTTTTTTCGGCAGCAAAAAGGTGTGGTTTATACACCGTTAATTACGGTATACAGTTCATACACCCTTAGAGCAAATGTGGAGGATAGATTAATGTTCAAATTCTAAGAGCTCAGAGATCCAAACTCTTGTGTATTGAATGTTTTAAAGGCCGGCTGTACTAGTTCAGCTAGAAGGGATTAGACCACCCAGCTCGCCAGCAAGGTCACTGTAACAGGTGGCTATCTCATTAACTCAGCTCTCAATTAACATAAGAAAAAGAGGATCATGGGGGACCAACAGGCACCGATTGGGGAAGTTTTCTATATGGAGGGAGCAAGTAGCTACAAGTAGTACAGTGTGGCTTTAATGATGTACAACACAAGTTGGTCAGCCTAGCTTGACTTATGTGATAGATACAGGTCATATGATCAACTTTGTCATGTTTTGTCTGTCTTTTCTTGTTCCGTTGCAGTGCAAAAACAGATAAGGTTTGAAAAGAAGGAAGCAGCCAAGAAAGATCCTCAAGATGAAGAAGATGAAGATGAGATGCCAAAGAAGACGCTGAAGAGAACAAAAGAAGAAACGGTAACTCCAGCCAAGCTAGTCAAGAAAGCAAAGCAAGGAAGCATTGGACGAGCTAGTCTTAGAAAACCAACACCCAAGGTTGGGGGAAAGAAAAAGAAATGAACTCTGATTAGGACAGAATGCAAGATAATATTGATGGAACACTCCTCACCTCTTTCTCTCAAGGTTTAACACCACTCACCTTGGGATCCACTTCATACACAAACAAGGTTTCTTTATTCAGACTGGATGTGCTTTCATTGTGTAATGCAATAATAGAATAGTTTTGCAAAAGTAGGTCCTGTACGATGTGGTTTTAAATTGTATGACCAGAACTGGTCTTTACCTTTAAAAAATGCAACATACAATATACCCGTTTACTAAATATTTTTTTTCTTCAGTTATACATGTTTCTCTTCAGAACCTCCGGTTTCTAACTCAACTTTACCCACTATGCATGATGCCATCTCTGTAGATGAAATCCTTCTTTGCATACAGTGGCTGTTGCTATGTCTAGCAAGCCTCTGACAAACCTTTGAGTTATCAAGATAAAACGTTTAAGAAGCATGCATGAAATTAGTAAACAGGCCTATTGTACATTCTCAGTTAAATGAAGTTTAAAGGGATCGTTTAGCAATGTTAAATCTGAGATGCACAGCCCTACGTGTTATCAGTGTCTGTAATATGGTGTAATGTTGAAGCCCTAAAAAAATTGTGCTTCAAAATGATCAAGAAGTGACTCTAAAAAAGTAAACATCTTTGAGTGACTGGTTTTACCATACGCTTTTTCCCTAATAGACTGTAGCGGTTTTCAAAATTTGTCATTCCAATCATAAATATTTTGATAATGAGAAGGTGATTGGCTTGTAAAAGTCATGGGCTTCCTGACTGACCTAAAGGTTTATAATTACCATTGCAGCATGAGCTAAATCCAGGATTTTGTTTCAGAATCTGAGACAAAGTTACCAGATCCCTTTAAAAGAATCGCACTAATTAAAAGAGAGTCCAAGCTGCTCCAGTCATCATGGATGCTTCTTCACAAGAGAAAGATATTATTATTATTATTGAACTTGTACACATTGGCCACTTGTCAACACCACATTTGGTCAGTTGGACAGTGGCTAAGCATTTATTTTCTAGAAAGAAATAAAAAAGATATGTATGTATAATCTATACATAATTGGTAATTTTTAACTTGATATGCTTTGTAAATTGAACTAAATTCACCTCTATTATTTGACTCTTCACTGTAAATCATGATTTCATCACATTCGTACATTGAGACATGATTCTCTATGTGATATGCATTTTGGGTATAGAAGATATCATATGAATGTGTTTTAATTCCAATTCATAGACCAGCCTCTGTTTGTTTACATACAGCTTATAAATGTACAAAACATGATGTAATAAAGATCAAGTGAGGCATTTTCAATGCACAAAATGAGCTGCTTTATCCGTCATTGCTTTTTGTAGCACCCACATGTACAGTACATTCTATTACAAAAATATTTAGTTTTCTTAGAGCCCACGTTCCCAGCACAAGGTTTTAAAACCAGAAGATGCACTTCGTAGACTGGTAGGATGGCATTTAAAAAAGGTTAGAGGTAAATGTCAGTGAGCATGTGTCGATAGGGGCGATATTTGGAGCTATATGGCGTAAATTATACTCGTCACTTGTTATCTATACACATGTTCATGTATTTGCAGTAAGAAGGAAAAATGGTGAATAAAAATATAATGTGACAAAATAATAGTTATCCTTTATTTTATATTTTGATATTTAAGAGGAAAATGGTCAATTCTGACCAATTGTCAAATATGTAATGTATATGTAAAACCAAAGAAGAAGAAGTCCTTGTATACTGCCAATATGAGAGAAAAATGTACATGAATGACATTTCTAGTTCATGTTATGATGTATTTTTTATTTCATGGATCAATGTATCATGAAAATACTGAAGAGACTGGATCACGGTAGGAAAGGAAAAAACGACCTTATAAATGATCACCCATCAATACACTCACAGGAATCAAGAGACATACATGAACATGTATTTTATTACTTTTCTTTGAAAGATTTTAATACACTTCATAGTAATGGGTAGGAGTATCTTCCTTACTGCCCATCAACTTTACTTCAAAAGTATCGTTTCACTCTTCAAACACTACAATTCAAATAAAACTTTGCATAAAATATGACTTATTTCATCGAAATGATCTAAAAGCTAATGCAACTTTAGAATTCTACTGTCCAATATCAGTAGGCTCTCTAGCACGTCGATGGGAAGAAAAACATTTGCATACATGCACTAATATATAAAAGTTTGTTGAACTACCGGTATGTAAAAAGTAAAAAGAAGAAGTAAAAAAGGAAGGAATATATATGATGTCATATAAAGATATACTTAGTACAAGAATGTAATACAAATTTACAGATTTATGGCACATCATTATCAACCTAATAAAAGGCAAAGCATACAAAGTAAATTTACATATATACACTTGATTATTCTACTTTTTGACATGAAAATAGCCTGAACAAATGCAATTTTTGTTTTTATGTCATAGGATATAATATTGGGCCAGTTAAAGAATCATCTTCCGATTGATATAGGCATCAACTTACAGCAAGTCTGGATTATAGAGAAAATTCCTGCCCAGATTTTCAATTCAAAATGGTGTTTATTTATGAGAGGAAAAAAAATGATCATGTGCAGCAATATAATGTTGAATTGTGCATAATCTACAATCAAATAAATTATAACATTTGCTACAATGTTGATTCTAGAGATATAAAGACGATTGCTGATTGCCCAGATGTGGTCCAATGTCCAATGCTGTGGTTTTTACAGGCCACTATATCTCACTAATCTACATAAAAAACCTGCTCTACTGTACATTACACAAAGGTCACTTATAATATGAACTTCAACATGAAATCAAGATATAAAACTATGAAAAGGCCATCAATGTCCTCTGTATACTTCCCGTTTCCAAGCAGAATGTACAAGTAACGCACCTATAAGACATTTTAAATGAAGATCAATTGTCTTTACTTTTAGAGTTAACCTGATTGTCTTGTGCTTTTAACTATGATAGGCTGAAGCTGCAGGCTAATATCTCCTCACTGTGTGATGCAGCCTTCTCAGTAAAGACCTGAATGTTTTAAGCAGCATTACCATTGACACAGCCTTCTCAGTAAAGACCTGAATGTTTTAAGCAGCATTACCATTGACACAGCCTTCTCAGTAAAGACCTGAATGTTTTAAGCAGCATTACCATTGACACAGCCTTCTCAGTAAAGACCTGAATGTTTTAAGCAGCATTACCATTGACACAGCCTTCTCAGTAAAGACCTGAATGTTTTAAGCAGCATTACCATTCACACAGCCTTCTCAGTAAAGACCTGAATGTTTTAAGCAGCATTACCATTCACACAGCCTTCTCAGTAAAGACCTGAATGTTTTAAGCAGCATTACCATTCACACAGCCTTCTCAGTAAAGACCTGAATGTTTTAAGCAGCATTACCATTGACACAGCCTTCTCAGTAAAGACCTGAATGTTTTAAGCAGCATTACCATTGACACAGCCTTCTCAGTAAAGACCTGAATGTTTTAAGCAGCATTACCATTCACACAGCCTTCTCAGTAAAGACCTGAATGTTTTAAGCAGCATTACCATTGACACAGCCTTCTCAGTAAAGACCTGAATGTTTTAAGCAGCATTACCATTGACACAGCCTTCTCAGTAAAGACCTGAATGTTTTAAGCAGCATTACCATTGACACAGCCTTCTCAGTAAAGACCTGAATGTTTTAAGCAGCATTACCATTGACACAGCCTTCTCAGTAAAGACCTGAATGTTTTAAGCAGCATTACCATTGACACAGCCTTCTCAGTAAAGACCTGAATGTTTTAAGCAGCATTACCATTCACACAGCCTTCTCAGTAAAGACCTGAATGTTTTAAGCAGCATTACCATTCACACAGCCTTCTCAGTAAAGACCTGAATGTTTTAAGCAGCATTACCATTGACACAGCCTTCTCAGTAAAGACCTGAATGTTTTAAGCAGCATTACCATTCACACAGCCTTCTCAGTAAAGACCTGAATGTTTTAAGCAGCATTACCATTGACACAGCCTTCTCAGTAAAGACCTGAATGTTTTAAGCAGCATTACCATTGACACAGCCTTCTCAGTAAAGACCTGAATGTTTTAAGCAGCATTACCATTGACACAGCCTTCTCAGTAAAGACCTGAATGTTTTAAGCAGCATTACCATTGACACAGCCTTCTCAGTAAAGACCTGAATGTTTTAAGCAGCATTACCATTGACACAGCCTTCTCAGTAAAGACCTGAATGTTTTAAGCAGCATTACCATTCACACAGCCTTCTCAGTAAAGACCTGAATGTTTTAAGCAGCATTACCATTCACACAGCCTTCTCAGTAAAGACCTGAATGTTTTAAGCAGCATTACCATTCACACAGCCTTCTCAGTAAAGACCTGAATGTTTTAAGCAGCATTACCATTCACACAGCCTTCTCAGTAAAGACCTGAATGTTTTAAGCAGCATTACCATTCACACAGCCTTCTCAGTAAAGACCTGAATGTTTTAAGCAGCATTACCATTGACACAGCCTTCTCAGTAAAGACCTGAATGTTTTAAGCAGCATTACCATTCACACAGCCTTCTCAGTAAAGACCTGAATGTTTTAAGCAGCATTACCATTGACACAGCCTTCTCAGTAAAGACCTGAATGTTTTAAGCAGCATTACCATTGACACAGCCTTCTCAGTAAAGACCTGAATGTTTTAAGCAGCATTACCATTGACACAGCCTTCTCAGTAAAGACCTGAATGTTTTAAGCAGCATTACCATTGACACAGCCTTCTCAGTAAAGACCTGAATGTTTTAAGCAGCATTACCATTGACACAGCCTTCTCAGTAAAGACCTGAATGTTTTAAGCAGCATTACCATTCACACAGCCTTCTCAGTAAAGACCTGAATGTTTTAAGCAGCATTACCATTCACACAGCCTTCTCAGTAAAGACCTGAATGTTTTAAGCAGCATTACCATTGACACAGCCTTCTCAGTAAAGACCTGAATGTTTTAAGCAGCATTACCATTCACACAGCCTTCTCAGTAAAGACCTGAATGTTTTAAGCAGCATTACCATTGACACAGCCTTCTCAGTAAAGACCTGAATGTTTTAAGCAGCATTACCATTGACACAGCCTTCTCAGTAAAGACCTGAATGTTTTAAGCAGCATTACCATTGACACAGCCTTCTCAGTAAAGACCTGAATGTTTTAAGCAGCATTACCATTGACACAGCCTTCTCAGTAAAGACCTGAATGTTTTAAGCAGCATTACCATTGACACAGCCTTCTCAGTAAAGACCTGAATGTTTTAAGCAGCATTACCATTCACACAGCCTTCTCAGTAAAGACCTGAATGTTTTAAGCAGCATTACCATTCACACAGCCTTCTCAGTAAAGACCTGAATGTTTTAAGCAGCATTACCATTCACACAGCCTTCTCAGTAAAGACCTGAATGTTTTAAGCAGCATTACCATTCACACAGCCTTCTCAGTAAAGACCTGAATGTTTTAAGCAGCATTACCATTGACACAGCCTTCTCAGTAAAGACCTGAATGTTTTAAGCAGCATTACCATTGACACAGCCTTCTCAGTAAAGACCTGAATGTTTTAAGCAGCATTACCATTCACACAGCCTTCTCAGTAAAGACCTGAATGTTTTAAGCAGCATTACCATTCACACAGCCTTCTCAGTAAAGACCTGAATGTTTTAAGCAGCATTACCATTCACACAGCCTTCTCAGTAAAGACCTGAATGTTTTAAGCAGCATTACCATTCACACAGCCTTCTCAGTAAAGACCTGAATGTTTTAAGCAGCATTACCATTCACACAGCCTTCTCAGTAAAGACCTGAATGTTTTAAGCAGCATTACCATTCACACAGCCTTCTCAGTAAAGACCTGAATGTTTTAAGCAGCATTACCATTCACACAGCCTTCTCAGTAAAGACCTGAATGTTTTAAGCAGCATTACCATTCACACAGCCTTCTCAGTAAAGACCTGAATGTTTTAAGCAGCATTACCATTCACACAGCCTTCTCAGTAAAGACCTGAATGTTTTAAGCAGCATTACCATTCACACAGCCTTCTCAGTAAAGACCTGAATGTTTTAAGCAGCATTACCATTGACACAGCCTTCTCAGTAAAGACCTGAATGTTTTAAGCAGCATTACCATTGACACAGCCTTCTCAGTAAAGACCTGAATGTTTTAAGCAGCATTACCATTGACACAGCCTTCTCAGTAAAGACCTGAATGTTTTAAGCAGCATTACCATTCACACAGCCTTCTCAGTAAAGACCTGAATGTTTTAAGCAGCATTACCATTCACACAGCCTTCTCAGTAAAGACCTGAATGTTTTAAGCAGCATTACCATTGATGAAGGATTTATTTTGGTAATCAGACATGGATAGAAGGGAAAGGAAGACAGAGAACATTGGTCATTGCATGTTACATGTATCCCATTCCATGTCAATATTCAATAACTGGTCTCAATTTTCACCCATAAAATTATACTGTTTAGCATACTGAAGTTTATTTTAAAAAAAGATCACAAATAGCAAGATATAAAAATACATAAATAATGCAATAGACACCTCAAATGAAGAAAAAAAGAAAAAAGATAGAAGGCCAAATTGTCTTCTTTGACTACTAGATTGAATCATTTTTACCTGCAGACATGTGTGATTCCCAATATGCTGTTTTAAAACACTTGAGTTGTTCATATAAATGAGAGAATACAAGGTCATAGAAAGCAAAGTGTGAAATCACAAAGTCTAATGGGGCCTTGCAAGGAAGTTGCAATCAATTGCAAATCCCCAAAATCAAGCGCAAGTCTTGCGATTAATTGCATATTTGCAATTGATCGCAACTCAACTTTCTTGCAACGCCCCATTAGTAAAAGAGAGAGAGAGAGAGAGAGAGAGAATAAAAGCTAGACCTAGTTAACTTAATTTAATTATTAAAACTTTAATTCTAACAAAATCCTAGGAATTTTAGGCAACAAGTGGGGCGTTGCAAGAAAGTTGAGTTGCAATCAATCGCAACTTTCTTGCAACCCCCCATTAGATTGGTCAGAGGAGATCATTGATTGATTCGATTCTAAGAAAAGCCTTACTAAGAATGACAAATTTATCTTGAAATTAAGACTTACTTGAAATGTTTATTTCCATCATGAAATACCATTTTCACCAGCTTTACTGGTATAGCACACTGATAGTCCCAGGACATTTACAGATTTCATCAATCATGAAGACATGCAAAAATGATACATAAATGTAAGAGTAACAATTATTAAAGGAAAACAAAATCGTACCACTTACATCTGTATGAAAAAAATCACTTTGCTTGATACAAGCCTTTTCTTTCTTCTTTGAAACACTGAGTTAATCAAATGTACAGTTGACAACTAAATTATTCATACCCATTCCAAGTTTTTTAAGTAAGTGAAAATTTGATTCGTCCCGATTTATATTTCTTGAGAATGTGACATATTAAAGCTTACATCTCTACAAGTATTCAACCAGACCCCTTTTCATTCTAGAATAATGAAAAACACACACAAAAATCCCATCAAATTTACATGGGATATGAATAATACATGAAGTTGTTAACAGTATATGCTTCCTCTACTCATTGCTTCCTACATGTATGTACTCCCTAGTCAGTCACTGATCTGAGAATGAAATCATTATGCATTAACCTTGTGATTAACAGAATATTTGGCACTCCTTTTATTAGTCTACGAATAGAAGACTGACGGGATTTCCATTGCCCAATAATAATAATAATAATCTGGATTTATATGGCGCTTAATATGGAATACCGTCTCCATGCGCTTTACATATATTATTACCCGGTCATAGGATTCATTCATGCACAATGTGCACCATCTCCACTCCCTGGGGAATATTCCTACCATATGGTAACCGTGAGGGCATATTCAATTACTAACACAAATGCTATCATCATCCTACCGAGTCCCCATTTCTCTATTGGGTATTAAGTGGCAAATGTAGATTAATGCCTTGCCAAAGGACATAAGTGCCATGTCGGGGATCAAACCACGACCTTTGAATTTCAAGTCAAGTGTTTGATTCACTGGACTACGACACTTCTAGCCTGTTCCTCCTGCTATTATTTAATAGAGTAGATTCTGTAGAGGCACTGCGTAAGATGTAGATCCAAAGGGTGCTTTCTTCTTCATGACCAGCTCGAGTTCCTGGTACTCCTGTAACCTTGACACATCCTTGTCATTCCTTACGATGGTGTTGGGTAGCTTTCTGATTTTCACTACATCGTTGGGATCCACCTGGAGTTCGTCGCAGAGTAGTTCAACCAAATTCTCAAACGTGAGGTCGCTCTTTGAAAGTTCTACCTCGATGAAGTCACGCTCTGCTGATTCTGCTTCTCTGACTTTCAGTATAAGCTCTGCAAATATGTAGTGGATACAACAGTAATAAATGATAAATAATAATAACAGACACAAACAAATTACTACATGTACATATATCTAAAAATTGAATAACTACAGGTGACAATGATTTTTAATGGAGTAATCTTGAGTTGTACTTATAGTAAAACACATGGTAAAATGACTCCACACTGTTTTATTATGTGGTAAAATGGTTGCTTGGACAATTATGACTTTTATGTATTTTTGAGAAAAAAAACTGTCCCATGACTGCTGATGGGGTAATGGATCATGATATCAATGAACAACCATGTGCAGTGAATCCATAGAAAATCAATACACCATAGAAAATAGAGCATTCTTGATTTGGGGCACCTAAATGGGATTAGGCTTTCCAAAATTTGATGGTAGATTGTTTAGGGGAGCATTCCTAGCATTGCAGCTGAACACAAATGCTTCAATATTATACTGTATGTTGTGAGAGCAGGGAGATGAGAGAGATTTCAAGCAGCAAACATCTCCTCTATTCTGAACAATGTTACAAAGTCCCTTTAAAAAAAAAGTGGGGGTGTCACAGAGGTTTTGTCCACAGACGGGGACTTACCATCATTGCTTTCTGCCTGCTGAAGAGCTGGGTGTCCATTGTTGTTTCCTTGGTTACCCATTGACCTTTGGCCTCTTGATCGTCCATGTGGAAAAGGAGGGTTCTTCAGGTAATTAGGTGTGATGGGAAGGGCCTCTTTCTCTATGGTTACAGAAGTTCCTGCAAAGATTTACAAGATTTAAAATGACTTCATCTCTGAAGCAGTACCTACATGTAGAGCCTACAGTCTATCTTTTAATTTCTCATAAATCACTTTCAAAACTTGAACTCGCAATTACAATTCACATTCAGTTTAGAACTTTCCAATTTGAAACAAACTGGAGGCCAAACTTTAATCATAGCACAAGTTCCATAGAGTTTGGAATTTCTTCATATGCCACCAATCAAATGAAGAAAAGAAATTACCATTATTCCAGCATCCAATTTTACCCAGTTCAGCTTTCTATCTTCTCTTGATTAGTATCATAAACTTTGAGGGAGATAACTACTTTATTATTTGGTTCAAAACAAACATTTAAAGGAAATATTCATGTACCTCCTTCTACATGCAGTATAAATACATGTACGGTATACAATGTATGTGAATTAATCTTATACCCACTGCTACAAATGCTGTCAAATTGCTTTCATCTTTTAATTGAGCGGTGTCATCTTCGCCCTGGACTTCGCTCATCTGGCCTTGCTCTCCAGATGCCCATTACTCATCTTAAGGGATATAGAGACCTGGCATTTTCCTCTATTGCCTCTCGCCTGTGGAATTCCCTCCCATCATCTATTCGCAAAATTGACAACCTGGACCACTTCAAAGCCCTGCTCAAGACTTACATCTTCCTTCAGACATGTAAAGGCTAACTTTATTGGAGGAGCTCGCGCCTTTGAATGTTTTTTTTAAAACAGATATATGGGGCCATACAAATGCTGTGAATCATCATCATCATCATCATCATTAGTGCTTCTACTTCTAACACTTGCGATGAACTATTGAAATAAAAATAGGATGAACATTGTTTGTTAACATATCTGGATAAAATCTTATCATTAGTCAGCTTTCCAGTGGATGCATACATAATTACAGACAATACATTACATTTCAGGATTAGTGAAATGAATATATCAGCCTGTTATAATGGCATGCCCTACTGTAGGTACCGATCTTACCATTCCCTGTTATGTTTCCAATCATCTTCTTCATCTGATCATTATCTGTCATCTGAACAGGGAGTTCCCCCTTGTGGTTGCTTAGTGACGGGTCTGCACCCCGCCCTAAAAGGTACTTTATGACGGTAGGATGCCCTCGCTTGCTGGCCCAGTGAAGAGCAGTCCTATAGGGAAACAGATATGAAGAATTGTACAGTTAGTCAAATGACAGTAAAATGAGAGACAGAAAAAAGTAGATAGAGCCAAACAAATACAGCCAAGATGAATACAGTCCTCCATTCAATGACATCTTTTTTTTTAGACAGAAATAACAATTTGGTATTTTGGTATAGCACTGGTATAAGATAGATCTGTCAATCTTCCCCATACTGAGACATAGTCTCAGCGGAAAAAAAAAAGTTGATATATAAGCTGGTTATATATATAACCAGCTTTCAGTCTATGTTAATTTCTACTCTTGGAACATATACATGTAGGCCTGTATGTTCCCTGACCCTCCTTTTGTGTTATACTTTTTTAAGTTGAAAGGAGGGGCAAATATATTTATGATACGATAAAAGTGATTTTCTTCAGCAAGAGAAGAAGATGTCTAACAATTTAGAGATGGAGTATTATGATTAGGCACTTTTATAGTGACTCACTGAGCTTATATCCAACATGTGTTCACCATCCAATCTTTTGGAGCAAAAGACAAACAAAGAAACAAACAAAAGAACAATCTCCTCTACCTCAACATGTTCTTTAAAAACTTTCATGTCCACAAATATATTTCACTTTCATCTAATTTTTTCGTTTTAATACTACTTTAGCAATTGCCAATGTTTCTCACCTCCCCATACAAATACAATTACAACAAAATGACACTGAAAGGAAAAAAAACACTTTCCCTGTGAGCTGGCGTTCAATAGTTAGTTAGTTTAAGCATGGAGCTATAAGGGAGTATAGCTATAAGGGAGTATAGCTATAAGGGAGTATAGCTCCATGGTTTAAGTTATACTGACTGACCGAGACTGGGTTGACTTTAATACTGGCTCTTGTTCAGCTGAAGCCGAACAAGAGCTGACTAGCTTACTTACCATCCATTCATATGATTTTGCGAATTAATGTCTGCTCCTTGGCTCAAGCATTCCTCAATTCCATCTTGATCTCCTATACTGGCAGATTCTCTTAGTTTTTCTTCAGCTACTTTTACTCCATCCATTTTGCTACGATCACATTCACAACAGTCAACACGGCAATTTTACTGACTGCAGTGCAGTGCAGTGTACGTGTACTATGTACGTGTCCCAGCGTGCACGACCCACAATCCCTGCCCTTCCTAAGCCGGGAGACTGTCCCCTGTTTGCCTGTCCACGTCTCGATATCCTGCTGTTCCGAATTGCCGACACGTCACAAGTCACACGTCAGCGGTATTTCGAATCAAACTAGCAATATATTATTATAAGAGAGAGTTCGATGGCAAATTCGTAGTTCCTCAGGACGGAGACATTCAAAAGAATCATCTAATCAATTGCATTATTGAATTAGACGTCTACCAATTTGTGATATAAATCTGAGGGCGTGTGGCAGCGCACGGCCAATGTTCAACAACCTGTGAACCGGAAGATAAATAGATACGCACGTGTAGTACGTACGTGTACACTGCACAGAGCTGATCCGCGAGCTAGGGGAAATCCCCTGTACCACTTTTGCTAGCTGCGTTGTAATTGTGTGTGAAAGCGTAATTTCTGAACCAGATCCAGTCAATACAATTAACATGGAAACCGAGGTGGATGAAGGAAGAGTTTTATCTGATGTACATGTGACAGCAATTCCTTGTATAACAGAAGGGAATAGACAGGAAAGAGGTAAGATCTAATTTTAAACACATTCAACATTTCATACCTTGTCTCAATTAGTAAGTAGACCTAGACTATACAAAACATGTACCGGTAGTAGAGTCTATAATGCAGACAACTTTTTTCCAAATTGAGCTGGTAATAAGTATTGCATGAAAAGTGATTAGAGGGGTAACGGTTAGTACTATAGTAGAAGCCTGCATCAAGTTATATGGTAACTTTAATTTAGCACAAATTTGCAAGATTTAACTGTTTCAACATAAATTCATCAAGTGATCAAATCTTCTTCTTCTTCTTACTTTACTTTACTTTAATATACGATGTTGTAGGTCTAAGCCTGTTCATCGATCCAGGAAACTTCTAGGTAACTGCGATTTGTGGAGGGAGGAGGTTGTGTAAAACATGAAACAACAGACAACACCTAGACCGGCTCATACAGAAGGCTAGCATTCTTTGACCAGTGACTATCCAGTCTATTCTTGAATGAGTTGACTGACCCAGCTGCCACAACGTTTTCTGGGAGACTGTTCCACAGCTCCACGACTCTATTGCTAAAAAAGTTTTTTCTGATATCTAGTCTTGAATATTTCTTTTCCATTTTTCTAGAGTTTTCTTCTTCTTCTTTAAAATAATCTGCCTCCTTTACTGCTGAAGATTCTTGCAGATGTGTGCGAGTGCATGTGTGTGGCGACATGGGGATGCCCAGGTGTGCAGGTGAGAGGTGTATATATACATAGTGCCAGTAAAAAAATTGCTGGAATTTACTTCCCCCCGGTCTTTAGTTGTCGCTGGAAGGCTTCCACTGATGGAGCCAGGACAACCTCAAGAGGGAGAGCGTTCCACTGTCGAACAGTGCGAGGAAAGAAGGAGTGAATATGTTGCTCTGTTCGTGACTGCATGACACGATAACAGTAAGGACGAGATGATCTTGTAGTTCTTACGACTGTTGCCGGTTGGATGTAGTGGGGGATGTCAAAGTCAACCAAAGAGTAGTGCATCTTGTAGGCTACAGTAAGGTGAGACGTTGATGCTCTCTTCTCTTCTGGAGGGAGGTCCATCCAAGTTGACTCAGCATGTCAGAGACGCTGGATGTATGATGATAGCGGTTGAGAACATATCTTGCTGCTCGTCTCTGGACCATCTCCAACTGGTTTACACATCTGATGGTGTGTGGATCCCAGACAGCACTCCCGTACTCAAGAAAAGGGCGAACGAGAGCCTGGTATGCAGTAGTCTTAAGCCGAGTGGAGTTGACACGCAGGTTCCTTCTAAGAAAGGCTAGGGTGTTGTTTGCCTTCTTGCAAGTGGCAGATACATGCTGTGTCCAGTTGAGGTCAGCAGTGAGAGTAATGCCAAGGTATTTGGCAGCTGACACAGACTCCAAGATTTCTCCATTGAGTGAATAATGATGGACATACTTGGTCTTCTTCCTGGAGACAGTTATGACCTGGCATTTCTTTGGATTTAGTGCCATCATCCACTTGCTTGACCACCTGCAGTCAGTAGACTAATAGCTATGGCAATTAATGGTCTATCATATTGTAGCATGATACAGTATATGCTGGATGCTGGTTTCTAGTGGGGCAATCGCTATAGCCTGAGCTTGATATAAATGTCCATGCAAATGTCTTATTGATTTGAACTTGAATCATGTACCTTAATTATGATTTACAATTTAATATTATCTGAAATTATGCCAGGATCCTTTACAAGATTTGTGGTGAACTACCAAGCTGATGAGAGAAGGCAAAAAGGAATAGAAGTCAGAGAGAAGGACAGACAGACAGACATTGATGTAACAGATCTTGTGATGACTGATGAAGATGGAGATTTGATATTGACCAGGAAACAAAAAACAAAGAATGTCATCACAATAGGTAAACAATCATAGGCCTACTCATGTGTCTTTAAGGTACCTTTTTAAATCACTTTTTACATTGTCATTTTTATTTATTTATTTATTTATTTATTTCTAATCTTTGTTCAATTGCTTGTTTATTTGTTTTAGAATGTAAAAAAGTCAACCTTGATTATTATTATGCCAGTTTTCAACAAGATGATAATATTCTGATTACGGTATACCTTTGTTAGAATAGCTCTAAAAATCTAATGAGTGAGTGATAATTTGTATGAACTGTTTTTTGAGGGCATTGAATTGACTGGCTATACTGTAGCTCATACATTTAAATGTCAAAAACTGTCAGACCATTAACCCATTCAAAACTTGTCTTAAGACACATTTATTCAAAAATTGCTTTTGATGATTAACTTACTCTGTTCACATTGATATATATTTCATATGTATTGTAATTTGTAGGTTTATTTGCATTTTCTTTTTGTTTTGTTTAATATGTAATTGTTTATCATTGTATTTTGTTTGTTATAGCGCTTAGAGACTTCGGTGGTAAGTGCTTTAAGTACTGTTTTTATTATTGTTATTTATACATGCACATGAAAAGAAAAACAAAAACAAGAGCCTAGGATTATGAGTCACATATATATTTTGAATTATCTTTTCTCTTTATATTTTATTTTGTTAGAAATTTAAATGAATTGTTCTGAAGTAAAATGTATTTTCTTCTCTTGATTACCTGGTAACAGCCCATGCAATGCAGACCAGTCTACAAGATGTGGGAATGCAGGTAACTACTCAATATTGCAACTGACATTTAAAGGAGCTACACAAAGAAAATTCACTAACAACTCATAATTAGAACAAATTACATATGGATGGAAAGATTTTCTCTCGAAAAACACGAACAATTTGCTGAGAAATCATATAGATATATCATGGAAAGGCGTAAAATGCAATTTTTCAAGACCCTCCTTAGACCCCCGAACGCCCCTGAACGTAAGTCAAACACACAAGCGTAGCGAGCTCTGAATTGTGACGTCACACACTGGACGAACAGCTCATTGCCGTGTAGCAGTATGCAGCTAGCCAGCCGTGTCCCATATGTGACGTCACAAATATTGATGCTCTACAAAGAACCGCTGAAGGCAGAAAATCTGGATCTCAAAACTAACATTTTTGAGAGTTGATTACTGCAGGCCCCAAACATATTTTGAAGAGAAGAGTTGTTGTATTTGATCGGCAAGGCTTCCCCTTCACAATGATATGAGTTTTGCATCAATTCAAAACACTTTTGATTCTTTGTGTGGCTACTTTAAGCACATTACATGCACTTAAGGTGACTTAAAGGTCATGGTTCATCATTAAAAACAGACAGTTTCAGAATCTAATTCTGAGCTGTATCAAAGTGATTTAAACATACAAAAGTTATTTTTCTACTGAAATGATTTTATAAAACAATTCAATTTACAAATTAAAGGTACAGATTGATCAATCGATCTTATTTACTGGGTGTAAGCCACATATATGTTAATAAACATTGTTTATTTATTTCACAGGTATGGATGGGTTGTCTTTTACTTTGCAATTTCATCTTGTCCAATCATCCAAGATTTGAGAATTCTACCGTCTTAGAGCTGGGAGGAGGGACAGGATTAGCAAGTATTGTCATGGCAACCACTGCAAGATTCGTTATCTGTACAGGTGAGTATCCTTTGAGCAGCTTCATTACATACTTGTTATTTTTGAAGAAAAACAAGCTGCATAGGATGTTATGCTAGATCTGTGTGAATGTGTAACTGTTCCAGTGCCATTGATTATATTTGAGGCAGTGTTAAGGAACATTCAAATGTCAAATTTAAATGTCAAATATATTTCTATCTAATGTAGGCCTACTAGAAAACAAATCTTAAAGTGATAAACTTCTTCAAAACCCACTGTGTGTTTTCAGAAAAAAATCTGTCTATGGAAAGACAAAGATATAATATGTGCGGCTCCTATGCCTTACTAAGAATCAGTATATCTTATAGTGTCACTTTGTGGTACAGTAGCCCCAAGAGTCTACCAGAAAAGAAAGGATGTCAGTATACTATCTTCAAAAGGTTAGAAATTCATGGACCAGAATTTGAACTTCAACAAAGCATTTTATATTTGAAATATTGCCAAAGAGATATACCAAACACATGATGAAAACATAAAAATCATTATTATATATAGCATTTACTGGTAATACTATTTATTTCCCTCTTTATTTATCATGCAGATATTGGAAAGGATGTACTAGACATGTGTCAGAGCAACATCCAATCCAATACACATATTTACAATAGAAGATGCCATGAAGCTGAACCAGACAAACATGTTATAGTGAGAGATCTAGATTGGACTGATACAGCACTTAAAACAGGTAGGTTGATTATCCGTTATATAATTATTCTTTTATATATAGCACACTGATTAGTTTCATCCCTGTAGTCAACTATTTATCATTATGTGGTAAATACCTGACCAAAGGTTTTTTTTAATCTCAGAAACGTAGAGGGAAAAGGGCTGAATTTCAATAGAGTTCAAGGCATCCAGCTGTTGGAGATGGACACATAGGTATTTTTTCTTTTCGATTGAGAACTTATTTTTAAATTGATGTGAACTATTTCCTCTCTCAATCTGTTTTGTTTAGCAGAAGTGACTCAATAGTCTGGTGTTTACTCTCTGCTTTTAGTCCCAACATAAGGTGTGTCTCCTATAATAATGCAACAAGATTTTAATTTGTATTTGGCAATATCTTAAAAAGTACTTTAACATCCTCATTGACATTTCATAGGTAATAATTTAGTAGTGTCTTTTAATTCCTGTGTGATTGTGTTTGAGACACGCCATATTGTATACTTTACACATTGCTGATCACAGTGTAATTTGACTCCATTAATTGTCTTGCGCTGGTATTAGGTTTGATTTATGAATGTAATACAGTTCATCCGTTTATCATGCAATCTTATATTCCTATACTTTCAGAGTCTATTCCATTCTCTTGGAGTCAGACGGACTTAAAACACTTAGCTGATGTAGACCTGATTATCGCTGCAGATGGTAATTAACATTATTTATTTGGCAATCAATCCATCACAAGTACAAAGTAAATAGCATAAAGCACAATTGAAATATGATCAATAATGATATGTAATAGGAATTAAGATTGCATTTCCTACATCATTTCCCCAGGAAGCCGGGGCAGAAACAGACAATTAAATTCCTCTGACCAAAAGGCCTTCCTATACCCTTCCGGGGGATATGTGGTATAAAATGTTTGATTCCTGATTCAGTAAGCATTTATTCTGATATTACATTGTAAATAGAAGTATTTGCTACCTAGCTGTGTCCTATCAAATTTTATTTTGAAAGAAGAAAATAGATTGTCAGAAACAACCCTTAGTTTGCTAGGCTTTCTCTCCTCCTGAAACATGTACAAAACCCTTCAACCGTTGATTAACCTTCTCAAGATTTAAATGATACCTGACTGTTGCAATCATGTCATTAGCTATTTTGTGCAAATTGAATCTTGGGTGAGGCTTGGCCAGCAAGCAAATACAATTTATTCCCTTTAGTTCTCTTTTTTTTTTAACTTTCCTTGGATATTTTTTTTAATAATTCGCTATATCTGTATTGAATTAACCTCTTGACTCTTAGTTACCAGCATCCAATGATTAGCTCAGTTCTGTTTTCCCTTTCTTGTTTACAGTCATCTACAGCAACGATCTGACAGATGCCTTTTTTATGAAACTTCAAGATTTAATGAAAATCGGAAAACAAAAGACCTGCTTCTTTGCCACAGAGAGAAGGTAGGTCTATGAAGATCAGTTCTATAGCAACTGTTTTTGCATGAATAAAAATAATAATAATAATATTTAAGATTTATATAGCACTGGTATACAAATACAGTTTCTAAGCGCTTTACAAAAGAAGTGAAATGAAAAGTACGGTTAAAATAAATACATGTGGGTTTGTTATAATTTATGTGTAATCATTCAAGGTAGTGTCCTCCATCCGCCCCCTCCCCCTCCCATTACCGTATATACATTGCACTGGCCGTAAAATAAACTACATGCCATTCATGATAATGTGAAATTCAATGCGTGTCCACATGTATTTCACCCCAGGTCCTGAAAAACAGGCTTCACAAGCTATAAGATCTTTATGAATATTTCAATCTGACAAGATTAAATGAAAGAAAATATACTATTTTCATTTATCTTTTTGTAAAACATTTGGTATTAAAGACACATATTCTTTCTTTCATGTTCTCCTGCTATATACTGACTGCCACCTGATATCTACTTGAATTGTTGTCTCTGCCGCAAAGACAACAATTCAAGTAGATATCAACTGCTCTACCAACTGTATCAAACACAAGCGGCTTGTGTTTGATACAGTTGGTAGAGCAGTTGTCTCGTAATCAAGGCGATGCACTAGTGCCCTTTGGTAAGGCATTAATCCTCATTACCAGGTCTCTCAGAGAGGACCTTAAGCCGTCGGTCCTTTGGTTGCTTACTAACAAGCAGTCAGGTAAAATAACCACCACTACCCCTACCATACAGATTGAACTTCACCTTGTCAGACCTAGAGGTCACATGTAAAGAGTACGATCACTTTAGGGAATGGTTGCAGAGATTAGAAACCACTTCAGACTATCTTATCAAACAGCTAGACTCAGAGATACCACACTTCATACACTGTCCTCAATCAAGCCATTTGGTAAGATTTACGTCCTTCTAATGAAAATAGTTTTATTATCATATTTCATATTTGTGAAATTGTTGGGTTTTATCAGTACTGGATTGCAGCGATCAATCTGTAAGAAGTTAAGGCTTGTGACAGAGCTTTCTATCAGATAGGAAGTTTGCCATCAAGACAATTTGTCCTTTATTTAACACATTTGCAGAAGTTTAATTGTACTACCGGTATGCATGTTTTAACATTTTAAAGGAGTACAGGCTGTATTTTATTTAAAAATTAGTATAAGGGTTAAAACAAATATGAAGGGGGAAAAATTCTGCTTTATTTTAACTTTCCAATTACAAGTCCATGAGGTAAAGTTTTTTTTTTTTGTAAAGATTTATTTTCTATTCTGATACATACTATAAGATAATATCAGGGTAATGAAACAATAAGAAAAGATCAATTACTGATTTCTCTCTCATCTCTCTTCACCTCCCTCCTTGCCCTTCCCCCTTTCTTTCTCTCTCCCTCTTTTTATTTCTCCTTTATCTCTCTCTCTCTCTCTTTCAGGAGCTGTGGGAAATCCAAAGCATATCTCTGTAGCCCAGTCCAATCTGATACACAGCCAGGTGACAAGAGAATATAGTACCACTGACAAAGGAAACTAATGTTTACTATAGGGACTTCACTGAACATGGACCTGCATCTACCTCAACTACTACAAGACATGTCATACGATGTCCACTACGGAGGACTGTGATATTCTTGAGGCTCTTGAAGTGTTGGTGAAAAGCTACACAGTGAAGACTCTCATCTAAAAGCAACAACTTGAATGAGCTCATCACCACCTTGCAAACAGGTGTATTTCCAGATTTATGAGAACATCCAGTTAAGAAAAAACCAACCTTCCTTTATACAGCAGGCTTATGGTTGCACCATGTGAGAGAGGGAGGATTGGGGAGTCCAGGAAAGGACTTTCGGTAAGCCTACTGTATATCTACATCACCATGCAAGCCGATACTTATAAGCAGCATTCAACCTTCCTTTTTTGAATAATAAATGAATTCAGATTGTTGTTGTGATGGTGGTGACTGTGTTTTGAAGTACAATCCATGTGAAACCTGTGACTATACGAACAAGCTCATGCTAGCGTCCAAGTACTTCCTTTATTTCCCCTCCCGCTCTCTCTCTCTCTTCTGTACACCTTGGAATGTGAATAAAAACATGTTGTTTTACACAGAATCTTTTTTTTATGTGGATTGTAACTTTGTATGGCATGTGTGGTTTTGCAAATGGTCTTTTTAGAGTTGTGATGTTTTTCAAAATAATGTTGAAAAGTAAAATGTATTGGGGTGTAGCGGTTGCTGATTGCAATCTTCTATTATTATCCAATGTTCCCAGGTTCTTAAAATCATTCTTTACATGAGAGTTTTAAAAATATACACAAAATATTTAACACAATGAGATTTGATATGAAGCATTATGGCGTTGTGATATATATATATATACTCTCCCAAGATTATGGGTGGTACACATGAAGAGTTTAATTCCAAAAGGAGCTAAATCTACTTTTGATGAAAATTGAGTTACTGATATCGAAACATTGTTTACTTAAGTACCCGTCTTTGAACAAAATTATAAATAAAATGCACCTTCTAATATCACTTTTCTGTAGACGCCTGTACAAAATCCGGTAAACAAATTTTTTTTTTCTCAAGTTACAAAAATGGATTTAGCTCCTTTTGGAATTAAACTCTTCATACACCTATCCAGTACAATACTGTGACAGTTCCAATCCACTTGGACCCTGATCAAAGTATACTGGATAGAGGGGAGGGGGGGGGGGGGGGGGGGTGAAGAATATAACCCCTGCATGCATGGATTTACAAATGGAACAGGCTTATTTGAATGATTTCAATAATGAATAATTTTATAATGTTAACAAATATTTTATTCATTTTGACAAAGACATGCACATGTATCTTTTCACACTCTTGGAACTTTTCTATAATTCTGAATCATTCACTAATATGAACACAGTATTATTTGACAAAACAGTTTTTTCCACATTTTAATCTGAATCCAGTGCATAGTATCAATGCCAGAATTTACAGCAAATTTACAGAATTGAAAAAGGCAATAGAAAAAAGACGAATTAGATGCCATACCATCGAGACTTACGGAATGTTGTATGACAATATACCAACGACAGACCTTCAGATTTAGTATCATTCACATGAACAAACATCTTGTTTACAATAATCTTTTTCATACATTGTTACTACAAACCATAATAAGACTGTACATACATCATTTTATTTACACACCTTGCTTCAAACATAGACACAGTCTGAAGAATGAGACTAGTCCAATCAATGGCTCATCATACATGAACACAACACACATTGCAAACATGTGTATGTGTGCAGATTTCAAGACACACAAAGTCTCGTACGAAAAGATGATTGTCTAATGTTCGGAGACAATCATCTCTTTGATCTTATTATTTTTTTTCTTTTTTCTGAGTGTTTTGTTTCATAAAGTTAGAGGAAGAACATCCAAATTACCCAGACTTTCTTATTAGAAAGAATGATTTTATTTTATTACTGGTATCCCAGGTAGTCTGCATATTCAGACCCTCTGAATGATCTCATTTAGAATGTAATACAAAAGAATGTTCCAACTTACCAGAGGCTTGCTCAAGCTGAACAAAGACCTTGTATGAGGTATGACCATTATAGCAGCAAAACATGAGAGGCTGATAATAAGATCTATGTAATGAATTGCTCAGTACTGGGTATAGATCTAATACATGTATAAAATACATACCATGCATTAGGACATAAGGAATAGGCACAGTTTTGATGTCATTTTTTTTTTTTACCCTAATGAAGCATTTGTATGCTTGTAAGTAAACAACCAGGGGACAGACGGCTTTAACTCCTCTCCGAGGGACTTGGTAATGAGGAATGATGCCTTACCAAAGGGCACCAGCGCTCTGACTTGGTTCCAAACCACTGCTCTACCACTGAGCCAACGCGTCTCCTAAATTCTCTTTGATTATGCATCTCCACAATGTTAATTGACTACGTTTCACTTGACAGGCCTCAAGTTTTCATGTCATCAGGAAAGACTTGAAACTGAATCAACAGAGGATCGAGACTCAAAGTCCGATGCATCACAGCTTTATCTTATAAACACAAATTCTACAACATTCCATCTTTACCAGGATTATTAAATCAAAGTAGATCTAGCAACAAAATTATTGTTTATATTGTATTCTGCAAATTTATTTGGGAAACTTCATATTTTAATTTGAAAATATACAGCCTTTTTAATGTTTTACCAGGAGCATTTTATCACTCACTACAAAAAATTTGAGTTACAACTTTACAGATGAATTTTTTGATGACACATATTCCGGTTGAACATGCTACAACCAGAAAATGATAGGTTTACTGTTACATCAATAAATTGTATGTATTAGCATATCCACATAGAAAATGGGTGGAAACTATGGCACTAATTGAATATATTGAGATGAAAAGACAATGACATAGTTTTAAAGCAGTACACGTAAAGGAGGTAGATCAGCTTGACATACAAGTAATCTAATTGATATCAAAACACAGACCAATTCTGAAACAAAGTCTTCAAAATGCAGCATAAACCGTTTGCATTTTTGTGATGACTGAGATTTGGTCGTCATGTAAAAGTGAGGATGTGATGATTTCTCCCTGGATGACAAATAAGATGAAATGATGTCATCTTAAAGAGCAGCATTGAGAGACGATGAATCTGATTTCTCAGACTCTGAGAGAGACTGTATATCATGATGTATTATGGAGTAGCATACAGAAATGATGCACCTGATATGAATGTTCTGCAGCTACTAAAATTTAAACCCAACCCTGGGTTTAGGGCCTTTAGGTAGGGCTCCGCACTAACTTTTTTGGAAGGGGGTCCAAGGCCCTGTTTTAAAAAAACTTGTTATCAATAACTGTTGTAAACTACTGAAATTGTGGCATTTGATTGGTTGAGAGCGAATTTGTTATTGCTGAAAAGTTTTATGTGCCCAGATTGGACTTTTCAGAGTCTGTACGCATGAGCCTTGTGTTAATCAGTTTAAATGTTGCGGGTCCAGACTAAGATGTTAATAGGTGCCAGAGTGTCCCGTGCTCCCGTTAGTATCGAGCTCTGGTTTAGGCTATTGACCCAAATCTGATTTAACAAAGGAAGTAGTCTGAGGTTTAAATGTGCCTTATGTTAAACGTGATCTTAGACTGGGTTTTACTGAACTACCGGCAGCAGAATACCACCTATTATCAGTACACTCAAGTGAAGTCATTCAGGTACATTTTCATTTTTTGTTCAAAAACATGCTTACAAGTATTACAGAACAATCAAATAATGCACAAGTAACTTTGTCTGAATGACTTTTTGCAATACTTGTTGAAACCTGTCCTTTTCTGTCCCTTATTGGTTTGAGAAATGTGAAAACATGGATGGGAGAATGTTAACACATCTCTATTTATGTTCATATTGTCCATTGATCACATGAAAAAAAAGGGCCCCATTTCATGACCTTAACTGCACTGTAGGTGAAGCCTGTAGACAATTTCACGGCAGATTAACAACTGCTGCAATTAAAGTCTTGCTCAGGGGAATCCCCTCTTCATTTCACAAGAGCTTCAAGTATGCCAATGTTCAGTGCTTAATGTCAAAGAGGACAGAGAATTGTGTTAAATCCATACATGTACTACAAAACAGACTCAATCCTCTTCTCAAAATGAACAGACATTTTCAATTCAAATTTTGACATTGTGCTTGGTTATTCACATTACAAACATAGCAATTACAGAGAGAAATTCAATGTACATTCGCTTGCCTTTCATAATCAGTGAAAACATTTCTAAGGAAATGTCTTGCTCATGGAGAGAATTTGACTCATTTCCTACCAGAAAGTAACACGAAAACAAACAAAATCTACTTGCCTCCTTGCTTGTAAAAATATCACATTTCAAACTATGATCCTTCTACAAAAATTGCATAATTAGTGGAAAGATGACATGATAAAAATTGAGAGTTAACTGCCTTGCTCATTACATATTACCGTTGTCATGTTGTAGATTTATACATGTATTTAGGATAGACCCCAGAAAGAGATTACATCCAATGCTGTACATAATATCCAAACAGCCTGGTTGATGCAAATTGTTCAGTACATAGCACCATGTAATGTTGTGTGTTAACTGATAATTCTGGTTGATACAACCCTTTAAGATCAAGGTGCTTGATTGAATCCAGAAATACAAAACATGAACACCTGTACATTTAGTTCTGAAGGCATGTCTTTATATCATGGTGTCTTCTACATCAATCGTCTTTTCAAGCTTTGGACTTGAGTCGCAGGGTATTTCTGCCGTTGCCATTTCAAGCTCGGGTTTCTCATCAAGGCTTCTGTTCGATGAAGGACTTTCTTCTATCGTTCCATCCGTACTCATCTCCCCTTCTCCTCCTCCTCCATTGATCGCCATGGGAACCTCATCCCTCACTACAGCAAGCTCCTCCTGAGGGTAGAGAATGGGCGGTCCTATATCTCCATCCTCCGTCATCATCTCATCACCTTGGTTACTGATCCTCTCCTCCTCCTGGCTGACCTCATCCTTTGTGACATCACGCTGCTGGCCGGACTTCAGGAGTTGATGCATGAACCGAGGGATGAGCTGGGGGTGGAGGAGACTGAAGTCATACAGGTTGATGAGATGAAGGAGGAAGTTACTCGTCAGGTTCTCTCTCAGGATGTCCTCACCGTGGACCTCAAGGAACATGGAGCATGCCCATGGAATCTGGGAGTCAGCAATGAAACTAGGGAGGAGGGACAAACAAGAAAATACAGTAAGGAAAGGGTAAGAGAGGTCCTGAGTCTGAAGGGTGACTGACTGGACATAAGAAATAAAATGGGAGATTGGGGACATGCCCAAGGGATCTGGGAGTCAGCGATGAAACTAGGGAGGACAAACACAAGAAATACCGATAAGAGAGGTCCTGAGTTAGAAGGGTGACTGACTGGACGTAAGAAATAACAAGGGAGAAAGGGGACAGATGGAACACTATGTCACACAAAAGAATGAGAAGAAAAAAAGGGGGAAATGATGCGTGGGAAATGTCACAGAATATCAGATCAGAATATAAATCACAAATAGAAAATTACTCATAATAAGTCTGAAGACAAATGTGATTCAAAATTGTCCACAAGATAAATAATTTATACAATACACAAAGCATTTTGGATCAATTAATGACTTACTTGTGTTTCATGCAGTGGTTATTCCATAATTTCATGAGTTCCTTTTCTCCTTCATTTACATCTGTGAACTCGTCAATCATCTGTCAAGGAAAGAAATAGCAAACAAAAGTCTAAACCATCAAAATCTGTTCTTTAATTCTTTGGTCTTGACAACATCATGACTGTTTATCAATGGGCCCATTCTTTCACTTGGTGGCAACTTCTGCTATGCTTTGCTCTCATGCTTTCTAATGTGCCCCTTGTCTCTGCACAAGTGAATACCTCGGTATTAAAGCAAGGCATGTAATACATGTCTAGACATCAATGCTTCTTTGCTCATTTATCTGTCTTACAACCCAAAACAAGTGAAGGAAAGTATCAAAGAGAAGCAATAATATGGTACAAGTATATGTGTTGTGTGACCCTAGTGTAAATGTCCACCCTGATATTAAAGGTACTGGTAATGCAGAATTTTGGGAAATTTTGAAAATTGGATGGATAGTAATTCTTTAAAATGTTGATATACTTGGATGCCCCTGTGGATGTATTATAAGCACCAGAAACTTAAGCCCCTAAATCACTTCTGCTTTCGAGAAATCTAAAATTTACCGGTGCTCCAGGTAGTAAATTTCCAATATTTCAAATAGCACCTAAGGCCATTCCATGGTAGCTGCGATCATGAAAATTTCAGAATATGCAGTTCTGATATATAATTTCCAAATTGGAATAGTAAATCGGTCGATTGTAGTCAAGAAACATTGCTTTAAAGCTAAAGTAATATCAGTCTTGAGAGTAAAACATAAAGAGTTTATGATTTACAATTTCATCACTTTAAACTCGGTTTCAACTGTGACAACGATCATTGAATATTGTAAAATCGCATATGCTTCCAATATGTTCGTTTGAACTAAATTCATGACCCCATACCAAAACTTTGTATTACCTTTCAGTTGGTTTTAATAGAAGCAAAAATAAAATGAGAGAAACAGGTCAGTAAAAGTTTGAGCAACAACTGGAGAAAAAATAAGAGAATAATTTTGTTTAAGTTGCAATCAATCACACACAAATTGCTGACTCTATGATGCATCTTGAGAGGTCTTTTCGTATTTGCCCTGTATACAAATTCAGAACTTTTTATCTTCCCTAAAGCACCTTAACTACAATCATTACAAACATATAACCCATTCTATTCGAAAAATAGACTTTCTATTTTAGTCTAAAAAAATTGACTGATTTTCATTAAAATGGGTGCTTAAAATTTTGATATTTGTACTCCAATTGTTTCAATTTTCAAAACTAAATTTAAAGAAGTAGTCACAAAGTGCGTCAGCTTTATTGTATTGCCTAAGTTATTGAATTGCAAGCTCGGCTTCTGCCGAACCTGCCAGAGCACGCTGCCAAGGTTTGGCTTCTGCCGAACCTGCCAGAGCATGCTGCCAAGGTTTGGCTTCTGCCGAACCTGCCAGAGCACGCTGCCAAGGTTCGGCTTCTGCCGAACCTGCCAGAGTAGGCCGTCAAAGTTTGGCTTCTGCCGAACCTGCCAGAGCACGCTGCTAAGGTTTGGCTTCTGCCGAACCTGCCTGAGCATGCTGCCAAGGTTTGGCTTCTGCCGAACCTGCCAGAGCACGCTGCTAAGGTTCGGCTTCTGCCGAACCTGCCAGAGCACGCTGCCAAGGTTTGGCTTCTGCCGAACCTGCCAGAGCACGCTGCCAAGGTTTGGCTTCGGCCGAACCTGCCTGAGTAGGCCGCCAAGGTTCGGCTTCTGCCGAACCTGCCAGAGTAGGTCGTCAAAGTTCGGCTTCTGCCGAACCTGCCAGAGCACGCTGCCAAGGTTCGGCTTCTGCCGAACCTGCTAGAGTAGGCCGTCAAAGTTCGGCTTCTGCCGAACCTGCCAGAGCACGCTGCCAAGGTTTGGCTTCTGCCGAACCTGTCAGAGCATGCTGCCAAGGTTCGGCTTCTGCCGAACCTGCCAGAGTAGGCCGTCAAAGTTCGGCTTCTGCCGAACCTGCCAGAGCATGCTGCCAAGGTTCGGCTTCTGCCGAACCTGCCAGAGTAGGCCGTCAAAGTTCGGCTTCTGCCGAACCTGCCAGAGCACGCTGCCAAGGTTCGGCTCCTGCCGAACCTGCCAGAGCACACTGCCACAGTTTGGCTCCTGCTGAACCTGCAAAACCACCCTGCCAAAGTTTTCTTCTGACAAAAAACTTCTCATTCCTCCATACATCATCCCGGCGTTTCTTTGTAGTGCAACTTTCTTTCAATCCTGGGGGAAATCAAAGGCAAACACTGTTTATATACTAAAGACATATAATTTGTATGCAGTTAATTGAAATCATTATGGTACTCTTTGCAAATTTTTTGGCCATGTGTGAAGGTAGGAATTAAGTAACAAATGATGTTAGGCATATCTGTCCTGAAATTATATTCTGCTACTTGGTTTTAACTTGGAAAGAAATTGTCTACTGAATGTATGCATATAGATATCTGTAGCGGCAAAATAACATCCATGTATAATGATTATTTCTGGTTATATTGTATTTGCCCCTTTAAGATGACCTGATGGGCTTGTGCAACACTATGCCTATTAGCAATGTACATGTACCTTACTGTATATGTACCGGTATGTATTCCATGGGCACTTCTAGCTGGTCCAGCAATGTTTAGGTTACCCCTGACCTGTCTGACCCCTGGGTTCACATAGTCCACATGATATGTCATGTATATAATGGGGCATTGGTAACTGTGTTGCAGGGTAGAGTGAGCACCTCTTGTTACAGAGTGAGTTGATGAGCATGCAGCTTCAGATTTTTCCAGAATTATGTTATTTTATGTTGAATTGGAGTTAAAAAACAGAAAGTTGCTCTGAGGGAAAGTAGAAAAATTATAGTAGATTGGTGAAAATTTGACGGAAATTAGACAAAGAATAAAAAAAGTTATGATTTAAAAAAGTTGTAATCACCACACATAAGGGAATCTTAAATTGGCAAACTATAGTCATTCGACTGTGACGTATTCCCTGAAAACTCTCCCATTTGTTGTACGCTAAAATCATTAATTTCCAGTGTTCTCCTAAACACCTTTTCACTCGGTAATTTTTTTTTTTTTTTTCACTGGGTAATATTCAAAATATATATGGATTGCATATACATGTATCCTGCTATAAACAAGAAATCTCTATCATATGATTATTCGCTTTTCCCCAGAGCAAGTTGCTATAAAGGTAGGATTTCCCTTTAAACTTTAATGTAGCATCTTTATAAAGAGGGTTTTTTAATGTCAAACTCACCTACTTTATTAGGTAGATTAGTTTTGGACTGATCCAATCATACCATCTATGATAGTATTTTTTCCCATATTCCTCCTCGCATCATCCCGTTTCTTGTTTAATATAGTACAACTTCCTTTTAATCCTGTGGAAAATCAAAGGCATGCACTGCATTTATACTAAAGACATATAATTTGTTTGGCCATGTGGGAACGTAGGAAGTAACAATTGATATCAGGCATCTGTCCTGAAATTATATTTTTCTACTTGATATTAACTTGGAAAGGAATTTTCTACTGAATGTATGAACATAGACGTTTGTATTGACTGTAGGGGCAAAATAACATCCATGTCCATTAATGATTATTTCTGTTTATATTGTATTTGCCCCTTTAAGATGACTTGAAGAGCTTGTGCAACACTATGCCTATTTGCAATGTACATTTACCATACTGTGTATGTATTCCATGGGCACTTCTAGCTGGTCAAGCAATGTTTAGGTTACCCCTGACCTGTCTGACCCCTGGGTTCACGTTGTCCACAAGAAAACATGCCATACACATTGGGGCATTGGTCACTGTCATTTGTAATATGTGTCGGACATAAAAGTACAGTGCAGATGGCTGTTTATGGGGGAAGTTAGTACTGCATGTGATTTTTGTAAGTAACTTAAGTAATTAAATTTCTTGACAGAAGAGCTGAGAAGAAGAACATAGTGCAGATCTTCCAAAGTAAGTTAACATTCAAAATTGCATGAAATAGAAGGATCGACGTACATGCATGTAGACATGGAAAATTTAAAAGGGCACACACTCATTGCTCTCTTGTATGTATGTAGACCTAAATATCAATATCTTAATGAAAAATTGATTCAAGATCATACTCGCCTTTTTCAGTTTTACGTGCCAGAAGAATAATTACCTCCACAGCTTGTAGAATTCAGCTTGCCCAACAGTGGAATAAAATAACTCTGCCTTGTGGCTTGTCCTGGAGGTATTCATTGTATATCTTTCTTGGTGTAGACATGGGGCAAACAAATTTCATCTTTATGTGGCATGTGGTCACCTCTGATTTGCTTCAAATGTATTCTTCCAGCCAGATTGTACAGAGAATACTTGTTTTGAGACATTTTTCTGTTCGTGATTTTGGAAGATGAGAGGCAGCTCTCTTCCTCTGAAAGAATGATGCTCTATGGATGTCTACTCTGGCCGAACTTTGGCGGGATGCTCTGGCAGGTTCGGCAGAAGCCGAACTTTGACGGCCTACTCTGACAGTTTCGGCAGAAGCCGAACCTTGGCAGGGTGCTCTGGCAGGTTCGGCAAAAGCCAAACTTTGGCGGCATTCTCTGGCAGGTTCGGCAAAAGCCAAACTTTGACGGCCTGCTCTGGCAGGTTCGGCAGAAGCCGAACTTTGGCGGCAGGTTCGACAGAAGCCGAACTTTGGCGGCAGGTTCGACAGAAGCCGAACTTTGACGGCCTGCTCTGGCAGGTTCGGCAGAAGCCGAACTTTGGCGGCAGGTTCGACAGAAGCCAAACTTTGACGCCAGGTTCGGCAGAAGCCGAACTTTGGCAGCCTGCTCTGGCAGGTTCGGCAGAAGCTGAACTTTGGCGGCATGTTCGGCAGAAGCTGAACTTTGACCGCGTGTCCGACAGAAGTCGAACTTTGACGGCCTGCTCTGGCAGGTTCGGCAGAAGCCAAACTTTGGCGGCGTGCTCTGGCAGGTTCGGCAGAAGCCGAACTTTGGCGGCTTGCTCTGGCAGGTTCGACAGAAGCCGAACTTTGGCCGCAGGTTCGGCAGAAGCCGAACTTTGACGGCATGTTCGGCAAAAACCGAACCTTGGCAGCGTGCTCTGGCAGGTTCGGCAGAAGCCGAACCTTGGCAGCGTGCTCTGGCAGGTTCGGCAGAAGCCGAACTTTGGCGGCAGGTTCGACAGAAGCCAAACTTTGACGCCAGGTTCGGCAGAAGCCGAACTTTGGCAGCCTGCTCTGGCAGGTTCGGCAGAAGCTGAACTTTGGCGGCATGTTCGGCAGAAGCTGAACTTTGACCGCGTGTCCGACAGAAGTCGAACTTTGACGGCCTGCTCTGGCAGGTTCGGCAGAAGCCAAACTTTGGCGGCGTGCTCTGGCAGGTTCGGCAGAAGCCGAACTTTGGCGGCTTGCTCTGGCAGGTTCGACAGAAGCCGAACTTTGGCCGCAGGTTCGGCAGAAGCCGAACTTTGACGGCATGTTCGGCAAAAACCGAACCTTGGCAGCGTGCTCTGGCAGGTTCGGCAGAAGCCGAACCTTGGCAGCGTGCTCTGGCAGGTTCGGCAGAAGCCGAACTTTGGCAGCATGCTCTGGCAGGTTCGACAGAAGCAGAACTTTGACGGCCTGCTTTGGTAGGTTCGGCAGAAGCCGAACTTTGGCAGCATGTTCGGCAGAAGCTGAACTTTGACGGCATGTTCGGCAAAAACCAAACCTTGGCAGCGTGCTCTGGCAGGTTCGGCAGAAGCCGAACCTTGGCAGCGTGCTCTGGCAGGTTTGGCAGAAGCCAAACCTTGGCAGCGTGCTCTGGCAGGTTCGGCAGAAGCCGAACTTTGGCAGCATGCTCTGGCAGGTCCGGCAGAAGCCAAACTTTGACGGCATGTTCGGCAAAAACCAAACCTTGGCAGCGTGCTCTGGCAGGTTCGGCAGAAGCCGAACCTTGGCAGCGTGCTCTGACAGGTTCGGCAGAAGCCGAACCTTGGCAGCGTGCTCTGGCAGGTTCGGCAGAAGCCAAACCTTGGCAGCGTGCTCTAGCAGGTTCGGCAGAAGCCGAGCTTGCAATTCAATAACTTGGGCAATACAATAAAGCTGCCGCACTTTGTGACTACTTTTTAAAATTTAGTTTTGAAAATTGAAACAATTGGAGTACAATTATCAACATTTTAAGCACCCATTTTAATGAAAATCAGTCAATTTTTTTAGACTAAAGTAGAAAGTCTATTTTTCGAATAGAATGGGTTATATATTTTTATGCAACCCCTGTATGAACAAAATCTCTGTCATCAATAACTAAATAAAAACTTATAGTTCTACCCAATTTTACAAATTAAAGTAATAATGGTACCATTCTTGTTCTCTCTTTGATCCAATCAGGATCGATCTCATCTTCGCTATCTTCATCCATCTCCTGAGGTCGGATTGGTTGCAGCGAATGGGTGCGGAAATAGGTTCTGAAGAAAAAAACATAAAATAAACAAAATGAAGTTCCAAAATAGATAAATCTTAAATCGATTCATGCACACTATATAGCAAATGTATGGTAACTCGCTTTGAAAGTTTTGGCAGCTCAATAAATATTGCACCATTGTTTTAAAACATAACAGGGATTTCTCTCCGTATAGACTAATAAAGAAGCAAAAATGGATGGTAACTTCTTAAAGTGAGTAGTTTCATATCACATAAGCGACCTGCTACATATATATCACACATATCCCTTAACAGGGTTGGTTGTCCAAATTCTCAGCCTTCCTCTTCCTCTGCTTCCTTCCACTGCTCGCGTCAGTCATACTGTCCTTTGCTGGTTTTCCTTCATCAGCCCTCTCCAAGTGTCCAAACCATATCAATCTCGTGTTCCTAACCTTCTCCAGAATGTTAGCTACCTTGAAAGACTTTCTTATTCTGACTGACATGAGCGCTATACAAGAACCCACTATTATTATTATTATTTTCTTGTCATTCTTCCTGTCTTTTAATGTTACCCCTAGTATATATCTCATTGATTAATACATATAAGTCTAAATAGACAGTATAAGATAAAGTAGATGAAAATAAAAGGTCAAAGGTCATACCTATTATGTCCTGAGATGTATGGTCTTTGTGTGAGGTAGTCTGCCTTTTCACCTTCTTGAAATTCTTGTAGAGATTCCTTCTGTCTCAGTGGTCTGTAAATCAAGCAAAAAAATACCAAAGTGGTTAAACAAAAACCTAAAGCACAAGTATGGACAATGAATATCTTCCATTCTACTTATATTATATCTGTTGACCTTTGTGAGCCTGTATATATATTTCCCATTGAAATGATGCCCCATTTGTTCAATTGTGAATTGGAGGGTACACAATTCCGCTTATTAAATGGAGATGAAATTAGAGTTTCTGAAATTAGTAGCTGATTTTATAACGACCATCCAAGTATAATACATGTAGGTTTGCTTCTCAGGAAGTGTCCACTTTTCATCAACCTAGAGGTCAAAATATCAAACCAGATAAAAAATGTTGTGATATGTCTGTCCTTGGAAAAAAAGGTTAGAAATTCCATCTTTCTCTTTAGTTGGTTCCAGGCCTTAATTTTTTCTCCTTTATATAATATTTTAACTTATTCCTCTCAGATTTAAGAACATTTTTGTCAAAGGAGGTATGATTTCTTAAACCAATTACTCAAAAGCTAAGTGAGATTTTGTCAAGTCCAATATTGGTATCTTGAAGACAGGATTTTAGCAAAGTGCAGTCCAAAATTGGCCATTCTATGACGTTTTCACAATTTATAACCATTTTACAGATTTTTAAACCAAATCTTAGGAAATTGACATTGAAAAGCTGTTGTTTTCCACAAAAAAATTAAAGAGCAGAATATATTCATCATTGGGCTGTTTGCTATAAATATTTTAAATCACTTCTGCAAACCATGCAAAGAATATTCATCCACTTGAAAACAAAAAAAATTGCTTATGGGCACTGGTTTGTGGAGGACATGACACATAGATGTGAACGGAAATGTTTAATCACTTTCTTAAAGCAGTTACATGTACATAGCTAGTTTAATGACAATAAGGTGTAAATACCCTGTCGTTTTCATACAAGACGCAACAAGCCTTCAACTATGATTATTCCTAATATATTTGAATTTTTATGAGCTCCATTTAGTTTGTACAAATCTGAATGCAGTCTACAAGATGAAGCATTTCATGTGACATAAAACATTAATTGAATGCAGAGTTCACCTATGATCTTTATTTGTCAGATTCATGCAACTTTTGAGAGTATTGCAGTCATGTTTTGTGTACTTATCTACTTTTATCATTAACAGGACGTGACTGTGAATGGAAAATTCACACATGTTATTGACTAAAGTTTCAATATTTTCTTTTGAGACCCATTTTACTTCATCTTTAATATTCAGTTTGCTCTTTTTCTTCTTCTGGATGTACAAAATGTAGATTATCATTTACTGACATTATTCTAATTCCTAATTTAACCAGTAATTCAGCTATTTTTACTAATCAAATGAGAGTTCAGTATATGTACTGTATAAGCATACACAGAGTTATACCTTTTAAACACAAATATCATTGAGCTCAGGTCTGATTGACCTACTGTTTGAAAACTTGTTTTGTTCCTTGAATGAGTTTGTTTATAAAGGGCTGACCCAATCTATATTATAAGATTTGGTACAGTAAATTATTTTTATCTTTAAGTACTACAATAATTTAATATAAATTTAATATATTTAGTTTTAAAAATCACAATTGGCCTTTTTTGCAAATAAATGGGCAGTGCTTCACCGGAGGTCCAAGTCTATGGTCTACTTATAAAGTTACATGTATCCCACATGTCTTTACCATGGTAACATAGAATAAGAAAGAGAACCTAGTAGTATCTAGACAAGGAAATTTACAATAAGGAAGGATTCCTAAATCCTAACAAGATCAAAAGAATGTTAAAAAACCATGACGACGCGGAGAACATCTAATAGAAATTGGTCCTTCATACATGCATGTACCTGATCATATCATTCACATGGTATTTTGCTTGATACGCAGCTTGGATTGTTTTTACATGTAGATAGTCAGGTTGGAACTGCAAGTTACAGATTCACTTATTGCCATGATGGTTCCAAGGACGCAGGCGTAACGGTAGTGCTATGCATTAAAGGCATCGTTTAACAATGTTAAATCTGAGATGCATGGCCCTACGTGTTATCAGTGTCTGTGATATGGTGTTATATTGAAGCCCTAGAAAAATTGTGCTTCAAAATGATCATAAAATGCCTCAAAAAAGTAAAAATCTTTGAGTGACTGGTTTTTACCATACTCGTTTTCCCCAATAGACTGTAGTGTTACAAAAACCGTTAGGAAGATAGAAAACAAAAAATTTGATTTCGATTTCCAATCATAATTGAATAACTTGATAATCGGACAAGCGATCAGCTTGTAAAAGTCTTGGGATTCCTGACTGACCTAAAGGTTTATAATTATGATTGCAGCATGAGCTAAATCCAGGAATTTATTTCAGAATCTGAGGCAATGTTACCGAGTCACTTTAAGAACAGACTAGAATAACTTGCAGAATACTGTAATCAGTGTGATAGCAGAGACATGGCTAGCTAGTATCTACCATGGACTGTGGAAAGTTTTACTCTGAACAGAATTCACTCATTTAGAGGAATTTTGGTACTCTTCTATGAGATCCTAGAGATATTCATTCTTGCCATTTTGACCTTACCATGGAATTATTACATCTTTGTTTGCTCTACATGTATGTAAGTCTAGAATATGAATTAGTGTTTATTTAAAGACATGTAATGTACAATTCATCCTCTTTCAAATTTGGCATCTTTAAAGTGGCTGTGCGAAGATTTACAAAAACTAACGGTAACTTTATTTTCATTATTGCAAAGGTGAAACTTTGGACAATTTTATCAAAATTCAATGCTTGGAAACATTGGAAGTAATGATTATTATCAATTACAAAACGCTTTTATACAGCCCCGGCATAGCACCTGAAGAGCTCTTTGAACGCTGCTGAGATGTGTAAGGTTTTCCTCATCCAAAGACTCTCCAAGAGAGGGGGTATTTTTTTGATGGGACTACAGGTTTCCTGTGTGCAGACTTGTACACTCATTAATGGTATTTCCACCAAGCCTGGTGTCAGCAAATTATGGCCTTCTGCACATGGAAACTGACTACCCTCTCCATTTAAGTTACGAAAAGCATTACAGAGGCCAAGACAGATCCTTGGGGAAGGCCATATCATCATAAGAGCTCACTTGGTGCTCAATTTCTATGACCCTCAGCTGTGATTGCTAAAATATATCGATGAAAACATTGGTTGGCTGGCATAATTTTGATATTTTAGATGGCTTTAATACATGAAGCCTAGTTTCCACTCTATACCAAGAGGAGATTCTGATGAGGAGTGTCGAGGACAACGCCTTTATTGAAGAGCCTTGTTTTGATAATATTAATTAATATTAATTAATGGTGGTGGTGGTTATTTTACCTGACTGCTAAGAAAGCATAAATGCTTGTAAGTTAGCAACCAGACGGCCGACGGCTTTAGGTCCTCTCCGAGGGACCTGGTAATAAGAATTAATGCCTAACCAAAGGGCACTAGCGCATCGCCTTGGTTTCGAACCCGGGTTACCAGATTACGAGACCACTGCTCTACCAACTGAGCTATCGCGCCTCCTTGTTGGTAGGCCCTCTCTGTAAGTCTGTCTGCAGCATGATTAGCAGCAGCACAATTAATAGACAGCTTCTGCACAGTCAATATCGACTGCATTCTCACCAAACAGGATGTGTAATGTCTATTCAAGAACAAATCCTCAACTGTGTGTTGAATCCCTGCCAAACATCCTTCTTGATGGATGGATGTACATGTACAGGAGGATAGCTCTACGTTCTGCCACTTTTCTGACTCAACCCTCGGAGTGACAGATAGATGTTCATGTATAGAATAAAGATAAAAGTAATCAGAACTCGGCAAGTTTGTCTGGTACAGGGTGTATACAATGTCCAGGGGCCACAGGTTAATTGTCATACATAATCAATGCAAAATAGATATTCATGTATTTTTCTGTCAAAGATAGAAGAATCATAGTGCATTTCATCAACATGACAACAATAGCTAGGAGTGAGAACTAAGGTATAGAAATATGTTCAACAGGTACATGTAATTCTTCTTTTTGGGGGGCAGAAATTTGTGTTGTAATCATTAAAATGGTTGCTAAATAGGTCATATGAGTATATTTAATATACAGTCTGTCTTTAAAGAGCTGTTGGATGCATTTTGGTTGCTTTTGGCAAAGTGGAAAATGGCAATATCCAAATGTTTTCCGTTGACATCGTGGCTGGTCCCCATGCTTTGAATATATCCATATGAGTGCTAATCCTGAGAGGCGTTTTACAAAAAATTTCATCAGTGACAAATGACAATTTGTGTTATAACCTACTGAAATCCTTGCTTCTGATTGGTTGTCAGCAGATTTGTCACTGACTTTTGTTATTTGTCATTCAAAAAAGGCTTTGTGAAACGGGTCCCAGATGGCTAAAATGGATGAAACATGCTCATGAGAATGTCTGTTCTTTTGTTGCATAGAGAATATCATTGTTCAATACCGGTACCCTTTTTTCAGTGAAGAAATGGGCATAAAGCAAAATTTCTGTTCACATCTGTTTTGTCACTTCCTTACATATTTTCCATTTCCATTCAAGCTATGTCCACGCAATTATCTGTTTTTTTCTTGTTCTACAAAAATACTAAAAATATAAAATTACACTGATAATACCGGTACTATGTGTTATTGAAAAAATGGTCCTCTCATCAAGGAGTACCCACAAGCAGACTACTTACATGGATATAACATGAGTAATTCAAATTTCATTTAGAATCCTTTCAAAATAGTATCAGAAACCTTGCGGCAGTCATAAACTTTAATAATTTCTACAAAAATGAGTAATGCAAAAGAAATTTGTTTAAGTTTCCACAAACTGTGTAAATATTTCCGTTCACATCGGTTGTGTCACATCCAACCCCACAAATATCAGTGATATTGCCATTAAACAAAAAATAATTTACTAAGTTTATAAACAATAGTTTAGTTTCCTTACCCATTTAATAACAATAGATATATAACTTAGTGAAACAACATTTTCTATAAAATATACAGGCTGTGCTGAATAATGCTTGGATTTTTAACAGAAAAATGTGAAAAATTATTCTGATTGGCATCATTTTCAAAGTTTTATAGCTAGCTCAATCATATTTGGAGCCAATAATCGTTAAATTGTGTGTAATTTATAAGGATATCACATGAAGAATATCATCAGTTTTTATTTCTATTGGGTAGAAAGAATGAAGATGTTCAAAATGTCACGTCCCCTCACTTCTTTTAATTGTCAAAAAAATCTTTAGGGATGTAACTCAAAATGCCAACAATGATCCTTGTGCCCACTTTATTGTTTCACAAAATAGCTACGAAATGCAAAAATGGTTAAAAGGCACTACCTGTGAAACGTTCCAATAGCAATATATAACTTTAGCCTAGCTACCACATATCATACATATATATAGCTAAATTCATTCTAGGAATTCCAGGTACAATTTTCCTAGACCTGGGTTTAGATTTACCCCCACTTTTTTTTCTTTTTTTTTTACCCACAGACAATTGGGATGGGGGGTCAGTCTAGGATTAGTGGTCTTTAGGGGTGAGTGGGTACAACTTGTGATGTTGTTCATAGTCCATACCTGCCAAAATTGAAAATAAGAATTAAGAATTTTTAGCATCGAAAATAAGAAATCGCACTTGCAGCGGCAGTGTATTAAACTGGCAATACGCGGTAAATCTGTACCAAAAAGCGAATACAAATTCGCTGCTCAATCATGCAGCCATTCAACGCACACAAAACGGGAACTCTTAAATCGCGGCACATGATAAAACAAGCTTAATTTGGCTTAAGCACCACAAAAAAACAAAAAAAATTGCCTGCTCGAAATTTTGAAAAATCAGAATATTCCAGATTTTCAGGTCCTAGAAATCCAGAAAAACAGAATAATACAGATTGTTTGTAAGGGTTGGCAGATATGAAATTCTTATACAGAGAGAGACAGACAGAGAAAGGACAATGAAAGAAAAGGGGCAAGGACCAAGGAGACTGATGTATAAATACAGTGCCTCAGGCCAAGGTCTTGTACTGAGCAAATTTGTACCCACAACCAGTAATAAGGATAGTAATTAATTACTATTATTAAAAAACAATGAGAACAAAGATACACTAGGCAGTGTACTACTTCACCATATGTACATGAGCAATGATATTGATATGAGCAATCATCACTGGTTCTAGGGTAATGACTCCTTTGAACACTTTACCTGCTTTCTGCGCCTCTCTGCATGGTCCCTTGTTAGCCACATGTGCTATTTTGCACAAAACAATAGGCACCACTGAAGGACTGATTTGTGCTACACAATTGGCTTGCAACATTACTGATTTAAATTAATCTTGGACTGGTATCTGTTGAACAATCTTGAAGCCTCTGGTATATTCACCCCATGATAAATACAATGTGGCACAGAGAGAGTATTTGTGTGGTGTATAGAGTGGTGAAGTGGGACGTCATCAACAAAAATATTTTTAGAATTTCTCAATTTGAATTTGAGTTTCCGAAAGAGCATTAAAAATAATGTCCAAAACCAATTGAGTGCGTTAAGTATTTGCTAAGATGTGACCATCTGAATAAATAGATTTCCTATAAGAACTCAGTGTTATTTTGCTCTGGCTCATAAAATTGCAGTTCAAATTAAGAAATTCTAAAAATAGATTTTGATGATGTCTCAGCTTCGGTACTCTATAAAGAGTTAAGTTGCAGAATCTCACTACGCAATGTTAATCGTATACAATCTGTTTCTACTCACTTCATGACTATAACCTGTGTGACAGGTGTTCTTCTACAAGGTCCATTCCTCTGGAAAGCATATCCCATATGTGATGTAATAAGATTCTGAGGATTACCGGAGTAAGAACCATCATAGTGTTCATTGATTGCTACGTCTATCCTCGCATTCTTGTGATGAGGCTGGGTGAAATAAAGAAATAATAATAATAATAATAATAATCTTTCAAAGTCCACTCCAAATTTTATTAACCGGAACAGAAATTCTTTTTGCCCAATTGATCATGAGCCCGGCAGCCACTGAGCAGCGCCAGATCGACGTTGCTCTATCCCTTATTGTTGAATCAATGAATAATGTTACGTATTTGCCCACTTCTACACATGTTGTCTACTGCAAAATATAAAGAGCTGAATACAAAACCAATGACTTCAAAGAAGACACAGACTAGATGGAACTTCGACTGCGCGCAGTCGAAAATGATGCCTCCGTCATAGAGCAAGTTTACAAACCAAAACAGAAGAAATTTTTCAAATTCAAGTTTCATTGTAATCCATTAACAGGTTCTCAGAATATCGTGATTACAAGCAATTTCTGATATACATATATGACCCTTTGATCTTTGACCTCATGACCCTAAGACCTACTCAGTTCATTGGCTCTGCAAGATGTCCTGAGTTAAATAGTAATCCATCTGTCAGTTCTAATGACAATGCGTTCACAAGCTATTTTTGCATACATAATGAGCCCATGACATTTGACCTTTGACCTCATGACCCAAGAATCTACTCAGTTCATTGGCTCTGCAAGATACATACATGATCTAAGTTTGGCAGGAATCCATCAATCTGTTCTAATGATAATGCGATCACAAGTTTTTTTTGGCATACATAATGAGCTGCATGACCTTTGACCTTGACCTCATGACCCCAAAATCTAATAAGTTCATCGGCTCTGCAATTAACATACATGACCTAAGTTTGGCAGGAATCCATCAATCTGTTCTAATGATAATGCGATCACAAGCTTTTTTTGCATACATAATGAGCCGCATGACCTTTGACCTTGACATCATGACCCCAAAATCTAATCAGTTCATCGGCTCTGCAAGTAGCATACATGACCTAAGTTTGGCAGGAATCCATCAATCTGTTTTAATGATAATGCGATCACAAACTATTTTTGCATACATAATGAGCCGCATGACCTTTGACCTTGACCTCATGACCCTAAAATCTAATCAGTTCATCGGCTCTGCAAGTAACATACATGACCTAAGTTTGGCAGGAATCCATCAATCGATTCTTCAGATAACGCGATCACAAGTTGTTTTTGCATACATAATGAGCCGCATGAACTTTGACCTTTGACCTCGTGACCCAAAAATCTAATCAGTTCATCGGCTCTGCAAGATACATACATGACCAAAGTTTGGCAGGAATCCATCAATTGATTCTTCAGATAACGCGATCACGAGTTGTTTTTGCATACATAATGAGCCGCATGACCTTTGACTTTTGACCTCGAGACCCCAAAATCTAATCAGTTCATTGGCTCTGCAAGATACATACATGACCAAAGTTTAGCAGGAATCCATCAATCGGTTCTTCAGATAACGCGATCATGAGAACGGGACGTACGGACAACCCGAAAACATAATGCCTCCGGCTACTTCGTAACGGAGGCATAAAAATAGTTTTTCTCCTGAAAAAGAAAATACCAACATTCAATTGTTACCAGTTCATTAATATCCTTAAAACTTCTTTTTTATTCTTTTCTTTTGGAGAGGGTTAGATTGCATAATAGAGGTTCTAAGAAGAAGAAAAAAAGGAATAAACCATAGACAAACAAAAAAGACAAAACATGTTAAGTTAAAGTTTCACAAACCCAACCAACAAGTATAGGACCCTTTAACATGCAGATCGCTGGTTAGTAATAGCTCACAAATTATTCCCACCAATCACGTCAAATGGACCGTTTCTCAAGTTAAGTATGCCAAACATGGACCTGTTCGAAACAAACTTAGCTGAACCTAGTTTACTGTGTAAATAACTTTAATAATTTTTCATAAAATTTAAAAACAAATGATATGAAGCTCTTGAGATTGTTCTGAACCTACCACATAGGTGAAGTTGAATCTGCTATGACAAGTGGAAAGGTGTTTGAGCAGCGAGTACAGTCGTAGACAATTGAGAGCGCACCATGGGCAGCGTAGGTTATCCCTAGCTTCCGTTTGCTGTCTAGTATTGTTGTTATAGAGGAATTGATAGAAGACATGTTCGACAGTGTCTGGGTCTAAGCAAGGCTTGGAAGCAGGGGATCTAGACGGTGAGCCTGTGTTAGATGAGGATGGGTGGATTCTTCTGGCTGGAGATTTATCTAGTACTGTCATCAAAACAAATAGAATTGGACAAACAACAAGTTCATTTACACATACATTCTTTAAGAGGTTCATCTGATTGGTAGTAATTTCCTAAATGTTCAAAGCTTTACAATCAAAAAGTTTTTTTTTTACCTGTGAGACTTTCGCCTAAAAACCTTTTTGATGGTGAAACTACGAAAGTTCAATCTATGGCACATACATTCTTTCTTAATTACGACAATCTTGAGGTTCAGTTCAAATGTATTCCATCATCTATTTCACAAACTCTGAAACAAAAGTACTCTAATAGAATTCTGTGAATAAAAAAAGGAATTTGACACTTCAATATTTATACTTGAGCATCATCGATCTTCTTCAGTCCTTGGAAAAAGTTGTTCAATAATGAAATTCAATACAGAATTAGAGCGATGACAGATATCATCGGAGAGAGAGAGAGAAAGCTTAGTAATAAAACTTCATTCTTCAAATCCATCAAATGAATGAAAAATGAACCTAGATGATCCATCCAAATCAGTCAATTATACATTGATTAAGACTTGTTATTACTTTGTTTTGCAGATATCTCTTTCTTTTTTTGTTCTCATCCGATATGATTTTAACTATCATGACGCACGTATCACATAATATGGCTTCTTTTTAGATGTCTCTTTCAATTTTATCTCGTCTGATATGATTAAACTATCATGACGTACGTACCACACAATATGGCTTCTTTTTAGAGAAAACTAATCATATTTGATATTACTCATGCTACATGTCTTGATAATATTATATTTAATACATTAATTTAAAAATAAAAGCGCTTGAAGACAAACATAAAATAAAACGTAAAGTGTACATTTCGCATTCTGGCTATTGAAATATAATTATTCATAACAGGTGAATTAAATAATTTCTAATGAGGCACCTAACAAAGAAATGCATTGAATTTTATTACATTTTATTTCTATTTAATTACTTTGGTGAACATTTTATTCATTGTATTTGTTATTGTTCAAATGTTTGTACTTTAAATTTGAATCTTTTTAAACGCAGATATAAAATCAATCAAACAAACAAACAAACAAACAGACAAAAATGGTCTATTAGGGTTTGTATTTGCAAACAAGTAGACCAGAGATTTTGTATTTTGTAAAGACTTCATAAAGGCTTTCTAGATGATGTAATCACACAATGTGGAGCAACAAGGTATGAAAGGATGAAACGGTTTGCTCAAGACCGAGGAACTTGGAGAGAAACTTGGAGAGACACTTGATATAGAATTTTAAAACGGTCACTGAACCTGTCATAAACTGACAGATCACTATTTTGTAAGTATTTTCGGGGCTTAGTCTGACCTGTTTCTTGTCCATTGATCAAGGCACTGTGCTTTGCTGCATCCGGTGCATTAGTGTTGGTATGATTGGAATGGTCTGGTGATGAGGTAGGATTGGTTGCTGATCTCGTTGACCTCTCAGGTGACCTACTAGGGTTCTCTACTGGGGAATCCCCTTCTGTTGTCGTCGTGTTCCATGAAAGATTGAAGTTCAGCCTTGGACTCAGGTCTGGTACTTCAAATGGATCTATTGGCTGCAACAACATACAAAGACATCCAAATGTATGCACAAAGATAAACATGAATTCATAAATGCTGAACATCTAAGTCTCAAACTATGAGAATTACTGAGTTTTGAAGCTTTCAACACAGCTGACAGAGACCTTACAATAAAACAAATATACGACCCCCCCCCCCCAAAAAAAAAAAAAAAAAAAAAAAAAAAAATCAAATTCAATCTTCTTTTCATCAGTATTACTTGAATAAGGGGGATTTTTTATTAGAATTTGTACATTTATTGGGACAAGCATTCAACATTTTGTGATTTGGCTCAGTCACTTGATTCACAGCCCTAAAATATATACCAGATACATGAAAAGGGCAAAAGTTTCTGTACCTAAATTGTCAATTTTTGTTGCATAAAATAAACGATGTTACATTTGACGCCACAAATTTCAAAAAGGAAAAATACAGGCTTTAAAATTCCTAAATTGGCAACACATTGAGAGGTTTCAAACCATTGTTTTTCAATCTAAATTGGCCACTTTTTCAACAACCTTTGTACCCATGTATATTGTTTTCAGAGACATTGCATTTTATTATAACAACATACCATTAAAAGAAAAATATTGTCTCCAATTTGAAAAACAAAACGTTATAAATTTAGCCCTAAAGGGATAAGGGAATTGAAACCCTTGACCTAGACTGAACTAACCTTGCCATCTGATATAGCTTCCCACGATGCAGTTTGATACTTGATCTTGGTCTGGACTTGCTGTTGTAATGTGAGTTCATAGCTCCCATCCAGGAGCTGACAACGGTTCTGTTTATCAACCACCACCAACTCAGAGCTAAAACAAGCCGTGTAATCATCCTCATGAAGCTGGGATGGCTGAGATGATGGTGAAGTCGTTGTGTCTTTGTCTTTTAATCTTGTCATCACTTTCCTCCTCTTGGCTTGCTGTCCATCTGAAAGAAAACATTTAATAACATATGCATTAATTTGTTTCAATATGGAAACAACTAGCCCTCAAAATTCAATTTATTTCATGCAAAGAAAGCACTGATTTAAGGACTCAAGTTCAGACAAATGGGATGTCTATTGAACAATTGAACACATCAATGTATGACTTGACTCAGTCAAGTCAATATAAAGCTACAAATGTTATGCCCAGTCATGTAAATGTTTTCCCTTGTTAGAAAAATATTCCTTTATCACCAAATATTACCCAAGAACCATCTATTACCCTAATACTATCTCTATAACTTGCTTAAATCCTGTAATGAATTCATCTCAGAATTTTTTTTCTTCCTATTAAAGGCCTTCCATTTTTACTAATCTCAGGTTCAAACAGGCTTTTCTAAGCAAGCAATCAATGATATTAATTTATTTCAATTAGAAAAATTCCTATTTGAGAAATTCTTGATTCACCAATTTGCGAAATACACGAATGGACTTACTAGAGATCATTGGGTTTCTATCAGACAAATAGATCTGTGATGCACGTGGAAGTCTCCATGAAATCTCCTAGAGATATACGTATTTCATCTTACAAAACATCCTCACTGTTTCTTACCTGAATCTGAATCTACATCTCCATTACAAAGGCTTCCATTTGTCAGGCTTGGGACTGTGGGATAGGAGACCTGTATCAGGAGTCGGTAGGAGCGGACTGTGTGACCATTGGAGTGACTGAAGTAACTGCTTGGTATCGTCAGCTCTTGGGATTCGGAAGATGAGATACTGGTGGCAGCGGTGGGATTGACAGGTATCTCACATTGACCAAGGGATACCTTCATAATGGGTAGACAGATATCCTGCAACAGATTCAAAGACAACTCTTTATTAATAGCATTCTATCTCACAATCTCAAAATCTCCAAGGATAAACATGTACTGTTACTGAAAGCAAATGGTTGAATATTACATCACTGATTGGGAAATAGACATACCTATCAATCGTGTTAGGTTTATGTGGTTTACAAATCATTGACTGTGTCAAAAGTATGCTATGATACATGATGGTAGAACAGTGAAATAGTGCAAGTTTTATTCTCCATTCTATCATTTGTATCCAAAAATACAATAGGACAAAGTCTTTGTTCTAATAACATGCGCATGAAGCTTGATATCAAATCTTTAAAATAACATCAGTGATCTAATCTTACCTTTCTTCTTTTGTGACATACTTTGAGTAGAATCAGTTCAACAGTGGCTTTGCTATCTTCCATATGAGACGTTTCGCCTGTCGTATGTCAAGGGGAAAAAAATTGGGAAATCATCTAGATTAGCTTCCTCTTAAAAGAGATGTTGAAATGGAACACTCAATGTAAAACATTATACTTCTATCACATTTATAGGGGTACATGAAGATGAACTTCAAGTCCAGACTTACATGTAGTCCAGACTTAAAGCTAATATGAACAGTTTCAGCAGCAGTCCCTTCTGTACATGTTGGAGACTTCTCTACCTGCTTTGCAAGGAGGGCAAGTCGCGATTTATTCCGGACTGGAATTGAATTCTCAGATATCCGCAATATGAACACTAGCCATACTTCTCAAAGCAGATTGTTTGTTTTATGTTTTACAAGATCTCAGGTTAAAATCAGACAGTATGGGATAGGAGCATCAAGCATGCCACAGTCACAACCATGGAAACAATGCACCCGTGAAAGGCAGTGTTATTCTAATGGCAGGACAGAGTGGGTAATTAACACTCCAGACTAAGTCAGGACCCAATACTCTTTAGCAAATAGCAGTGAATATGAAGATATAATTACATGTCAAATTAAGTCATAATTTTTTATACTAATGCTTTCCCTTTATTAAAAAGAATTTGTGTGTATATTAAGTTCACAGTTGTTTGATTGATTGATTGATTGATTGATTTTATTCGTCAAATATAGTACATTGAATGCATACATAAAGCAAAATGGAACGAGAAGATACATTGACAGGATAACCCATGAAAGCCGGAAAAGGCTTATTTCCAACGGGGTCCTATAAAGTACGTGTACAGTACGGCATGAGAATAAAATATCACAACTAATAACTACTACGAATATTACGAATAAATAATATAACATAAACAACAACAAACATTTCTAGAACTTATAGCAAACAATGATCTACGGTATATTATGCAAGATTAAACTTAAAAACGTGCGCTACACATAATGAACTGTGATTTAAGATTACTGATATTACTGTTCTTGAAGGGATTCATGCTTTAGGTATTGTTTTAATACACTTTTAAAGTGTGAAAAATTCTTAACTATTTTGACATGTTTTGGGAGAGAATTCCAAAATTGGATACCATTAAAATAAAAAGAGTTTCCAATTTGTCCTTTTCGCTTAGGTAAAACAAAATTAAAATGACTATTTCTTGTATCGTATCCATGGATATTTGAGACACGAGTAAAATTATTAGTAATATAATGATCTACATCTGAGTAGTATATTTTATGGACATGGTGTAACACGAGTTGTTTTGACCTTTGACCTACATGGAGTATACCTGCTTCTTCAAGTTCATTTTTCCCGACGTGTGTTCTTGGGCCTAAGCAATTAATAAATCTTACCATCTTATTCTGAATTATTCTTAACTTTTTCTTATCCATCTTGCCCAGACTACTGTACCAAGCAGCATAAGCATAATCAAATAAACATTGTATCAAAGCAAAACACAAAATACGTCTCGACTTCATGTTCATACAAGTTTGGTATCTATACAAAAATTTTAAGCGAGAATTAGCCTTTTTGGCAATTGAATCTACCAAACCTGTCCATGACAGATCACTAGTTAAATTTATTCCTAAATATTTTACTGAATCTTTTCTCTCAATCACTTGATTATTATAGGTAACCTTGAAGTCACGTGTATATTTAAACTTTCCCTTCGAACAAAATAAAATACTTTCTGTTTTTCCAACATGTAAACTAAGCTTGTTTCTTCACTTCTCCAAAAAGAAATACATGTATGATGTATTCACGTTGTTGAGATTTTGCATAGAAATTCATCTAAACACAATACACAAGAAGATACCCTAAAAGCTCCATTTCTTCAAGTTGCTTCTACAATATGCAAATCAAATGTACATTGACATGATAAATGTGCCAGCGATCCTGTCTCCATTTGGATGATAAAAGCTTGAGATTCTATGACTCATTACATGACTAACGCTATAAAGGTAGGCTGTATAATGAAGCATTGAAATCAGTTCAATCAATCTTTCACCATGAGATGAGCCTGTGTACAACTACCGTAAAACATTAAAGATAAAGGTGAGTTCTGGTAAAAAAAAGAAAATGAATTCTCACAGAATCAAACAAAACTTACTCTGAATGTTCAAGATTACAAATAAATGTCATTTGCCAAACAATTTTGGTAGAAAATGTATACTGGCTGAGTATACATTTTCTACCAAAATGCTGAGTAATGAGCATAGAAAGATTAGGAAATCAAGGTTAGTAGCCCTGACACCATTTGTGTACTCCCATATACATCTTTCTGTGTACAGTGCTTGTTACTTTACCAAGACTCAGCCACATTTATTATGATTTTGATGACTCCAAAACTTTGCAGTACACACCAATACTTACATACTACATGATCAACTTTTTCTGATCCATTCCACACCTTTTCTTTCACAATGCAATCGGATGACCAGAACTCACCTTCATCTTAAAGGTGTCAATTGAATGAGATCATCCATACAAAGTAGGTATTCTACTTTTAAGAAACAGGAAAGGCTTTATAAATTGACCATTTAATTGCAATTTTGTTTGATACACTCTTCATAAAAATTGAATTTTAAGGCAGGCTTTACTATTTCAGCCAGAAGGGATTAGACCACACAGCGAGCCAGCGAGGTCACTGTGACAGGTGGCTATCTCATTTACTCAGCTCTCATTTAACATAAGAAAAAGAGGATCATGGGGGACCAACAGGCACAGATTGGGAAAGTTTTCTATATAGAGGGAACAAGTAGCTTAAAGTAGGACAGTGTGCCTTTAAAAAAATATATCCAAAAATAGTTGGGCACTGAACACAGAATACTCACCCTTCCAGTTTAAATGGTTGAATGTTAATTTCAGGTATTTTCCGCTATGGCTGTACAGAATTAGAAAGAAATAGATGATAAATGTGAATTAATCAGACCGAAAGTAGCCTCATATGTATTATACATAGACATATACCGGTACATTTTTTGTGGGAGAATAAAACAGTGCAAGTTATATGATTCCCACACACCACAGTCTGAGCCACAAAATTACATTATTTTCATTACTATTCCTTAAATGAGCGTTGTAAAAACAACACATTTTAAGGGATACCAAATTTTAACATTTATAACCCAAAATTGTTAAGAACAGGTAAACAACTGAATATATTCTATATGTTAATAATTTTACAACTCAACACCATACAATTAAAAGCCCACTATCTTCAGAATTGTAGAAACCTAAAAGCTTTGGGAAATTACTTTAAAATTACTTTTTCACTCATTGTGATGATTCCTAATGCAATCATATCCAAAATGAGTACAAACCTTGCTACTTGTTTGTTGCCTGCTTTCATCTTATTCTCCTTCATCTCTAACAGACTATCCACTGAAAAACTTTTCTTTGATGGCTTCTTCTTCAACATGTACGTTAATGAACGTCTCAGGAATACAGGCTGTATAAACATACAAGAATTATAGGTTAGCATGTATTGTAGGTAATGAAAGTCTGGGCTGTAGAGGAAACATACTCTATTACTCAACTAAAATATCAAGTTTCCCCTGACTGTCTTGACATGTTTTTTCATATACAGATATAACTTAAGAAGTAGTTGATGAAATTTAGCATTTAATTTCAATTTTATTATTATATCATGTAACAAGCTTATGTTTCCATGAAGAAATTGTGGGTTTCGTTGAGCTTGGTACTAGAAAAAAAGTGTGTTATAGAAGGAGGATCTTACCCCCCAAAAAGGCAGTTAGTAAATCCAAGATTCTGTATCAGGTTTTAATGAACATCTTATGGAAAGCTGAACACAGACATCTCAAAATTACACTAGAATAATTAACAACTTTATGATCATAGTACTTTCAATAATCTGCCTGAAAATGGGTTTCTTTTGGACAGGGACATTCATTGAAAGAACAGGTACTTACAAAATTTCTTTACAAAAAACAGTACTATCATCCATCACTGGTAAACTTTATTAAGCAATATCCAGATTTCATGTCCATGTAACATAAATATATATAATAATTCTTAAAAATGAAATAAAATAAAAAATAAGAACCTGCAAGAAATCACTTGTCACAATGTCGAAGAGAAGAGGATTTTTTTTTCAGAAACCAGCAGTTACTGATACAACACTGTTCTGGTTCCACTTTTTAAAGACAAGTTGTTAGGCTACAATACTGGCTACAGTATATGCTACATCTCTGAGATATTATTCAATCTTTTTAAAGACAACTTGTAATCTAAGATCTGAGAAAGAAAATGAGGAGATTTTTAAAATATCCCACTGAAAGCAAAGTCCACAGCCAAATCAAGTTGGTTTCAGTAACAGCGAAAAAGTGAAAGTTGATGAAAATCTGATAAAGGATAAGAAAGTTATGATCAATCAGATTTACCTCATAAAAACTCCCTTTATGCAACATATTCTTTCTTACATGTACAGTGTACACCACATAGAAAATGAAAACCTATGAAATTATAGAACAAAATAATGGGGCAAGCACTGGAAAGGTAAATCAAAGTATTACTTATTTGCATTTGATCAATTACAAGTTTGAAACTTCATAACTTTCTAATCATTTATCAGATTTCCCTCACACTTTCACCAATCTATTTCTCTGATTTTTTGCTTTTAAAATCATAAGTAGACTTCCCCTATAAATTTGCAGTCATAACTTACTGATATCTTGTGTCTCGCAGCCAGAAAACGGTAGATTTGAGTTGGTTCTGAAAAGAGAGAAATTGGGTATAAAGGATAATGGAAACTGTAGAATGTAGACCAAGTTTTACATTGCATCCATAATTGAGAACATGTTATGTAAATCCGACATTTTCAAAAGAAGAAGTGAAATCAATTAGTGTTTAAAATAATATATAATGTACATCCATCAGGCATGGCCAGTAAATACTGGGGCAGGAAACACCGCTGGTGGTAAATACTCAAAAAAAAAAAAAAATCTTAAACAATGTAAACCTTTTATTGGATATTTAGATTATTGAGCAGGAATCATTAAACACAAAAGGCAATGAAAAAAAGTGACATTTAAAGGGAATCTCACCCCAAAATAACTTACTTATTCTGAGATATTTATTGTAATCTTGCCCGTGAATTTAAAAGATTCCCCTCCAAAGTTTATGAGAGAGGTATAAAGCAAGATATTCTTAATAGCATAATGTACAGTTTCTCAGCACAACATGGGCATCAACATTTTCTTGAGAACGTGATTACTATGCAAAGTCGTTAATATCAAGTAAATGTGTTCGAATTTATGGATGCTTCCTTCCCAGGCGTGTGTGGTGACGAAGTATTTTATTCCCCAGGCCTATCTTACTTTGTACTACAATTGTCAGAACGCATATTACACAAATAAGTTGGTGCTCTTCTGGGGTGAAGGTTTTGCATCTGTAAATGAAATAGATTTGTCAACTGCTATATTTGAGCATTTTCAAATAAATGTGACAATATATTGATATATTTTTTACAGAATATAATTTTTTCCTTCTCAGCTATGATTTTCCCTCATTGAAAAGTAAAGGTGTTGTTGGTGAATTAAAAAGTATTTCCAACTAAAGCTTGGTGCATGTACAAGCTCGCCATTGTTAAGAAAATGGCTGCGTCCATGCCATGCTAAATTTCATTACATCATGCCAAGAATATATTAATTTAATATCTCTTGTACACTTTCGTAGGGAATATTGTTATTGGAAAGGCAGGAATACATCTCATCTTTCAGCATACCTTCATTTATTCTTTGGGGTGAGGTTTCCTTTAATGCCAGGTACCTGTAGGGGGTAGGGGGCCATAAAAACCTGCCATTCAAATGCTTGACATGATGAATGGGCATGCTATGGCTTTCAGGCTATGTTGGAGCTTTGGGAAGTGCCTTACTTATAATGGGTAGTGGAAAATACAGTAACTGTTTGTATTTTCTCATTCAATTCCATTCAAATTTCAACAAATCCCCTTTAAAGTGCAGGACTGCAATGGAATTCTGGAAATAAACATGTAGAGTGTACACACCCTGTAAATATTCATGTGCTACATGTACATGTATATATTTGAACTACCGGTAATCAATAATATATTTCAACGACAAGACAATGTTCATTATCACAATTCTCAACATTAATACATGTGGAATTGTAAATTTTCATAAAATAGAAGTAATTACTGTACATGTACATGTACATGTACAGTAGGCATCATTTTTTTTTGTTCTTGCAAATGTATTGACCTTTACACAGGTATTGTACATGAACAGTTGTAACACATAATTCTGTACGTACGTAGCATTACCTGATCAAATGGGTAATACATGTACATGTTGGCTTTCAACAAATTAATGATACATATATGAAGGACCAATAAGACATAGTATTAATATTTAATAAGGATGGGGGATACTGAAGGGGGGGGGCACATTTTGAGGTTTATGTACTTCTGTAAACATGCCACTTGGATTTCAAGGGGGGATGCCATCGTGCCTCCCTTGGTCCCTCCCTCCCTTCTGTCATCTCCCTGCTTATAATATGTGTATCTTCATCAAAGATGGATGCTGTATTCAGCTTGTAAATATATTCTTGTAATAAACAAACCTTTTACTTGTTACTTATAAGCATTGAAATGTTTTTTCAAGCTCCATCATACCAGCTTGAGCTCTTGCTTAATCAGGTTGTTCATGTTTTAGCATCATGTTCATGCTTGTACCAGCAAAAACAAAGTTGCACAGGAGTACAATAAATTGAGAAGAAATTGCTCCTTAAACGCACGGGTATGACATCACTTTTGTTGAAACCATTTAATAGCAATTGCTTTATAAATAAAGGGAAGCAAAAGCTTTGAGCACAAGCAAAAGATTATGCATATGGATTTAAGCAAATTGCTACTTTTATATGGCCCATTGAAAATGAACATCTATTGAGTGTAACTGTTCAAAGGAATTTAGTCAGATTGCTATTGCCATTTCACATTATACAATTTTAATGGCACACGTATGAGTACTTCCCGGGTATTTCCTGGTTACATGTATTTCCCAATATTTCCCAGGAAATTACAAGCCCTTTCATCCATATATACTTTCCCAATTAAGAGATACATAACTGAAATTCTTAAACTTGTCTGCCATTTAAGAACTTCATCTGAGTGCAATGTGTCTCCATCAATTTTTCAAAGATATTCTGTTCTGTTCTATAAATTATCATAATGTTCAGGTAACTGACCAAGATAAATGTTCATGCCACATAACATTCAAATAACACCAGGAAGTTAGGATAATGAAGTACATATAATGAGCTTAGCAGACAACTTTAAACTATTATTTTCCTAGTCTAGATCATTCATTTTAATATACATCCGGCTTAATGATTTTCCCTTTGACCACTGAGTACAGGTATGTACATGTTAGGGCTGTGACGTGTAGTCGAATGCTCGAGTACCCGCACGGTTGACAACTACTCGGGTACGATTTCTCGTACCCGAATATTCGGCCGCAAAAAAAAAAAAACTCTGTCCAGGCCGACGCTTACCCGTGCCCGTGGGTGAGCGGCGGCCGCTGGCATGGTGCCGTCGGTAAAAATATTTCCCAACTCAAGCACTGTCAAACTCACTACTCAAAAACTGGGACCAAATGTCTGGATTTCTGTTTGGACTTGTAGGAAAATGGATTATTCTGCCATCTTTGGTTTTTAAAACAGCATTGTTTACTGTTATTATTATTATTAAATCGACGCCTTCAACTGCAACTCGAAGTAAAATTGCATGCGTTTTCGGCGACAGAACTGGGATACTGTTCCAAAGGTATGGTTGTGGCAAAAAACAACAACAACAACAACAAAACAAAAAAAATCAAAAAAAAATCAAAAAAATTATAAAAAATTATAAAAAAACCTGGCGTCCAAATATTCGAGTATTTGCTTGTAAGCCTGGGAGTGTACTCGGGTACCCCATTACACTGTTGTGCACAGCCTCAGTACATGTAGGCATAGTAAATGTACAGCTGAAGTTGTAATACCCCAGCCAGTCTCATCAATCCATACAAGTTCAGTTTTCTTATTTTCTAATCAGGTGGAGATTGAGGGGAGGGGTCAATTCATTACCCTGTTCTGAATGTCACAATATGTCAGTTTCTTTATAGCTCAAACTGATTGTGGATATATGATCGAAATTAATCTGTTGACTACTGACTTCTCTCATTCCTGTAGGTCCAATACAGGGACCACAGGTTCCAGGAGGCAGTGGAATGAGTTCAAACTTTGAATACAAGGAAGAAGTCAAGTCCAAATATTTCTCTTTCTAAAATAACATCAACAAATTGAAATTCATTCTAAAATATTCAAGAGGACCCCCCCCCCCCCCCCCAAAAAAAAGCATGAATTTCCCTTTTTCTAAGTTCACTTTTATTATCACTTTACCTACACATGTGTTGTTGATTACAGTAAAAGTTAGATTTTTTTTTTCTGGGCAGTTTTTCCATTAATACAAGTGTGCTTTTTAAAACTTATTTTGTTTATTTAATGATTATTTAATGCTACCCCATGCCATTAAATTACTCACAGGTCCCAAGGACTTCCCTCCTTTTGCTCAGTTCTCTTCTTTTTTCCCCCTTCATTTTAATCAATTTTGTTTGTGTTCTTGCTTTCTTGTTGTTTTTGTTGCTGCTGCTGTTACATGTACATGTACATGCCATACTCATGAGAGTGAGAGTGAAATCCTCTTTGATATGACTGAGTATGAATCACTATGTGTGAGTACAGTGTGTGAGTCATGCTAGTAAGTTTCCATCTTCCTTACTCAGCTACTACAGACGGACAGGCAACAAACACATCTTCACAAGCAGGGTTGAGAACTTGAAATTGAAATTAGATTCTTAGTCCTGTGCATGCCATACGTTTGAATGAAGAGATTAACTTCTTACAATGTAGTCAGTGACTTTTTTTTTTAAATCAACCATTCATGTAATTACACTCATGCAGTAGTTTCTTGAATTTATTGTTTCTCATATTTCAATAAATGGTCTATTTTTGTCAAGTACTCTGTCCTAAGTTCAGTTTGAAAATACCCTTTTCCCATTTTTAGATTGTTTATCTACATTCATGGTTTTTCCTGGAGACGATCTCAAGTACTTTTTTTTCAACAAATACTGAACATGCAAACGGTCTCTACTCTCCACTCAGCTCATACACTCCACTAGGACGACTCCACTGTAATTGTTCTTTCATTACCGAAATCTAATTTTGAAAATGATTTCAAATTCGATCTACAAGCACTTACAACATTATTTTCTTTTTCACAAGAGTAAACATTGCTTAGGTCCATAAAGTCATAGTACATGTAAATGTACCTGTATCTTGCTTCAACACAGGTGACCCCATGGGTACCCAGGATATGTAAACTATTTTAACTTCTTAGTTTTTTATATTCAATTTCAAGAGGAAATGCATACAGTAGCTTGTATCTTGCTATTCATCACAGTTTTTTAGGACCTTGGCCACTGCCTTACCATTACCAAGACTACATGTACATGTACTTGTATAACGGGATTAAATATAAAACTGTATTTTTCATGCTTTGATTATTATCAGTTAAAGGGACAGTCCCTACTGGCCAGGCAGTGAGGCAGAGGACAAAATCCCAAGCAAATTGCATGATACAGTGTAGCACAGGGGGGTAGGCCTTAAAGATAAAGTTGAGTTCTGGTCATGCGATTGCATTGTGAAAGAAACAGTACGGAATCGATCAGAAAAGGTTGATCATGTACATGTAGCATGTAAAGTATTGGTGTGTACTGCAAGGTTCTGGAGTCATCAAAATCATAATAAATTTGGCCCAGTCTTGGTAAAGTAACAAGCACTGTACACAAAGAGATGTACATGTGGGACGACACAAACATGTGGCATAAAAGGTCCTCATTTTTAAGCTACATGTACATGTATATGAAGGCATTTGAACTTTGAAGAGCCATGCTTTTAGGGAACATTTTTCTCTGATGGTTTTCCACACTTACATTAACAATGAAAATGCTCACAAAATATTGTTCACATCTCCCCAGAACTCAACCTTCTCTGCAAGCTTGTGAGTGGATAAATTGACATAATTGTAAATTGTAATTTGTAACACTGAATTGTGTCTATTCTTGTTTTACAGTTGTACTGTAATGACAATTAGTATCATCATTGACAAGGTAACATGATTCTAAAATTATGAGAAATCATTTTCATGAGGCTCATTTATAGAGCCCAAACACTTATTTTTTTTTTTAACTGCCATTTACACTGGAAAAACCCATAATAAAACTCTTGGTGTTAGCTGATTCTGGATTTTTGGTAAGTACCGGTAGTGCGCATGCACAACATGTCGCTGCTCTACATGCAGAGCTGCCAACCTTGTGCGACCAAAAAAAAGGAACCATGATGGCCCCCAAAAAAGGAATTTCAAGCAAAATGAAGAATTCAATCAATCAAAACTTACAACTACGTGCGACACACTTCCAATGCAGAAATGTCCATTCCTCATGCCGTTTTTTTCCATACAAGCAGGTAGTTTTTTTGTTGTTGGTATTTTGGTATTATAGGCATTTCATTCTTTTTGATAATATTTTTTTCTCTTTAAGTATGTTTTAAACTTAGTTTTCTATTGAATTTGTGATCAAATCAACATTTTAGGGCAGTTGTTTGACGTGCGGTATGTAAAAAAAAAAAAAACTTTAACAAAAAACAACAACGTATTTTATGAAGAAAAAACATACTACCGTAATTTGGAGGAAAAACAGAAACTCCGGCAAAAAAGAAATGGTTGGCTGCTCTGTACATGGGATCGCATGGAGACGAGGATAGTCACTTCATCAAAAACTGGATTCATTCACCAATGTTTTGAGAGTAAGCATTTGAATTGCAAAAATCTGTGAAATTTATTGTGCAGCATTTAAAAAAAACCACACTCCAGAGGCGGGTTATTTTACATTTGTTTTGTTGTAGATGGCAACTTTCAATGAAACACCGGAAAGTGAGAAAAATCGATGATTGTAGCTTCAAGTGTAAATGCAGCTTTTGAAAGGTAACATGATTTAGAAATTATGAGGAATTATTTGGAGTTCAGTGCTATTCCTTCTTGATACAGTGTAGGGACATTTATAAAATCAGGTCAAAAGTCTTAAAAGAAATTAGGCAGATATTCTTCTCTCATTCTTTTTTTCAAGCTCTTGCAAAAAAGCAATAAATTACTAGAAATCAAATGAAAGCATTATTGTATCTTGAGATTTTGTGAATTTGTTTGGTCATGCAGGATGGAATTGATAAAGAGCTTCAGATCTAAAACTGCTGGTTTTCTATCAGGATTAAAATATCTGACTAAAGAATCCCGTGCAAGTACAATATGTAACTATTCATAATTTCAATCATTTCTAAATGTAATCACTGCCAGAACTTTAAGATTCATTGCCTATTGCCACTAATTTTCTGGAAGAACCCTTCTGAGAAATCAGAAACATCAAATATCAGAGAAAAAGACAAAAGAAAAAGATAAATGAAAAGATTCAGGAATACATGTATACATCTAGCCTCTTGTCGATGCCCTCGCGCTGTTGGAGTCTCTAAATTCTGACGAGCGAAGCGAGTCAGAGAAACCGAGGCGCAACCCCCCCCCCAAAAAAAATCCGGGGACCATTTTTTAAAATCTTATCGCAAAAAAACGCCATTTTCACACACAGATTTTCAAAAATTTTCCCTACTGTGGGAGGGGGGACACCCCCCTCCCACACCCTCCCCCCTCGCTCGCTCCGCTCGCTTGGACTCGGTCGCTACGCTCCCTCGCATACCACTCCAACCCCCCTTTATAAAAAGCTGGATCCGCCCCTGAAGGGGCATCCAAGGCCTGGCCTTGGATGGCCTTGGATTAATTTAAGCCCTGCAATTTTCATAGACAGCAAACTTATTGAGGTTTGATTCTACCCAAAGGTTTAATGGTTTTATTATGACATAGAAACAAGACCCCTTGTAACTCAATAAATCACTTTCTTTTCTTTTTTTAAATGTAGTCCTATACATTTCATCAAATGTTTCTATAGAACTTTGTCTACATGAGGGGGGCATAAATTAAACTCTAAACTTGTGACTATCACATTAATATTTTGTTCTACTTGCACTGGATTTGGCATATTTTACTGTAAATTGACAAGTGCTTTGTCCACACACCATTTCAGCACTACATGTACATGGCACTTCTTGTAGTTACTCGCCTCACCTACATGTACATACCATCACAGTATAGCTTTCTGAGCGAGCTGCCAAAGGGATTACTCAATCAAGTATTAAGTATTACACAAAAAGTGTATTGCTTTAGCAATTTTAGTAACTGCTGATATTTATGAATTTTGTTTAACTCCACAAAAGGAATTTATCATAATACAACAAAAAGAATATAATAAAAAATAAAGAGTAACCTCCATCTAATGATCTACACTTAATTTATGAATCAAAAGATCTTTTTCTTTCAGTCAATAACATCTAAAATGTGGAAATACATCCATGTACAAATATATTCACAAAGTCCCAACACTTGAATCAGGAGAGGCCAAAAGACTTTAAAAATTAAGAAATCAAGTTTGTGCTTTCACAAATAAACATTTACTTCCAATTTTGAACCATTGATACTTCATCCAAGATAAGTATCATTGTTCTGGACAACACTTAAACTTTGTGTGCATCTAAAGGAAAACCTAAGTTGCTATTAAAACGATTGGCCGGATTTGAAAACACTTTTAGGGTCTACATGTACATTCCTCAACACAACTAATTTGATAGTTGAACCAAAAATAAAGAGGAATAAATGAAAAATCCATTTCAATTTGCAAGTTGATCATGCTTACTTATACAAACATGTAGATTTTATTACAAGACAATACCCAGTAACCTACACAATGTGCATCAAATCTACATGTAAATTTAACTTTTATGGAAAGGCCAATCCCTCCACAAAAATTCTAGATGTCAGAAAACTCAGAATTCAGAAGTTCATGTTCATAAAAAAAGGGTTCTTAAATATAACATTCTCTTGTAAAATCACAAACAAAATCATGAATAAAAACAATAGATACTGGCTGTACACATACTGTACATGTAGCAGGGTGGGCTTTTCCTAAAGAACAAATCTTTAGGAAAAGCCCACCCTGCTACAGTAAGTTGGTTTAAAAGCTGAACATTATGAGAAATGGATCTGTGAATTGGTTTTCTGAGGAAAATCCAAGGAAAAAATAAGAACATAATTACATTTTTAACTTCTAATTGACCAAATGTAAATTGGCAACTCTGTGAATAACCTCTCAAAAAGCTAAAGGACCTGAAAATGTAACAAATTTACATTTTCTTGGTTGCTGATGAAATGAATGAATAGATTCAAGTATTTCTTAAAGGGCTTCTGCCATTATATATTTTGTAAAATGTGCATTAACTAAATTTAGGGCACATGGAAAATTTAACCTTTTGCTTTTCTTCTTCAGAGAAGGTTGTTGATGAATAGATTCAATCATTCAAGTATTTCTTAAAGGGCTTCTGCCATTATATATTTTGTATAATGTGCATTAACTAAATTTAGGGCGCATGGAAAATTTAACCTTTTGCTTTCCTTCTTCAGAGAAAACAGAATATACATGTACATCCTGTAGAAACCTATGATTTTATCAAGACAGGGTAAATGACTTAAATGAGGCAACTCACAATTCAAATTGAAGTTTCTGTTCATGGACTTCATACTTTTTAATGAGATTTTCCATCTTTCCTCAATTTCATTGTCACTGATCTACAATGTACATGTTAATCTCATTTTTTGGTCATTTTATCAAAACTAAAGAAATCATATTTACATTTTGAGGTTGGACTTCCCCTTTCAATAACCTTTTTTCTCCAAATAATCAAGATTCCAAAAAGTTATCAGAAGAACAGTAGAGAAAAAATACATGTTCATGTACAGAGTAGACTTGAACAAAGCTCTAACTATTACTGCACTTTTCCAGTAGATCCTGTAAATGATTAATAAATTAATCTTCAGGGGAAGTACCATAATCTTTAAGATGAGAGAAACAGTTAAGTGAGAGTTTGTGCAGAATCCAATTAAAAAATACATGTACATGTAAATTTCATAAATTTCCATTTCTTTCTTACTTACTGATAAGTGAAAACGGAGTAGACCTACATGTAGATTTGTTTCATGTGGGGGTCGTGGAAAAAAACGCATCTCATGTGCAATAATTTAGAGTACAGTAGATCAACTTCTTGATTAAAAAATATTTTTTGAAAATTTTTAAAGAAAAAAGAAATTTAACAATTCTTCACTATCTACTGGGAGAGGATCTCAGAACAGACAAAAGACACATCACATCATGCGGTTCAAACATTTATTTTGTAAAAGCTCTAGGCTCTATAGGCAGTATTGCGACTTCAAAAATTCATACTTTTCTTTAATTTTGGTCTTAAAGTTTTCTTAAATTTAGGTCTAGTCAGTCGCTGAGTCGCTGAACTGTTACAATATTTTTTTCTGCTCATATTGAAATCAACTTAAAACTAAGTTAAATCAGGGTGGACTGACTTCTTCTTAAATTAAAAGTTAAAGACTTAACCTTTCTGCCATTAATGTTGTTAATAAATCTATCAAAACTTCTTCTTTTTTTTGCAATCACTGAATCACATGACAATCACAGTCACAGACATGAATGAGACAAGAATTGAAGCATTATTCAATTGGGGGACATTGACAAAAGACAAGATTAATTACAGTTTCACACACTATTTTATTCTCTTGAACTAGTCTTCACATCTGGTCTTTTACAATTTTCAAATATCAATAATGCAAACTTCACATGTGACAGTGACTTTCCAAATCATTTTACAGACGATCTTCCAAAAGACAAGACCCGATTTAGTGTAACGCTCTTAATCATTGATAGTCCAACACATAGCAAAGCGTGTTCTTTATCCGCCATTCATTTTCAATAACAAAGCCACACACATGCACGAACTCATCCCACCGACTCTACCATACCACATGCAGGTGCAACTTGCGATCATTCAATCTCATCTGCGATGGACGCACAAAACTACTCTAAAATAAGAAAATAAACTTACTTTCAAATGCTTGTAAGAAGAGTTCATGATCTGCTTTTAGTTGCTCCAGCTTGGGCTTCCTCGGACTTGCCCGAGAATGTTTGTGGGGAGCCATAATCGTAGATTTCTAACCCGAATTCCAGCCGGGCAAAGATCCGTTTAGCATAGCAGCCAACAATCACACTTTGCCGCGGGATCCAACGCGTTGCATGGTGGGAAGAACTCTCAAAATTATAAATGATCGAAGAGAAGATGATTTTTATCTCTTCGAAAATAATTGTTATACACAATGCACTTTTACTACTGTCTTTATATACATATATTAGAGGACGGGGCAGGGGCAAGGACCGATTGCCCGAAAGATTTTGCCAATATGCCTCTCCCCAAACAAAAAGAAATGCTAGCATATATTTTACGTAAATATTTACATAGAAAAAATATGTTATTAAATATAACAAAAATAAAGTTATTTTCCTTTTTTCTTTACTTGGTTTATGAAAGATTTTGGACAGCTACGATCCAAGCTGTATAGGCCTACTGTCTATACCTAAATATACCTTAATATATTACTTTTTTAACCAATAATTAATACTTTTGCACGGTCAAATTCATACTAATGCCAAACATGAAAAGTAATGAAGGATTCATTTCAAGGACAGACGGAATTAGCGACATATCGGGGAATGTCAAATCCCACCCCATCAACCGAATAAGCAGATTTCCCGATTTTCATGCAGTCAATGAATTCTACCTACACCCTTGTGGCGGATCCAGGGGGGAGAGGGGGGGGGGGCCGTCAGTTGATAATACAAATACAAAAGAAGACGGGCACCCTCCCTCTGGCGCAAGGGGGGGGGGGGTGGATGTTGATTCGCCGCTTAACATTTTATCACGAACCTTGGGCCCCCTATTTGGCCCCCTCCCTTGCCGGCGGCTGGATCCGCCCCTACTACATCCTCTTGATCTATTATTTTCAAGGGAGCAAAACGACCGAACGAGGACACGCGCATGAACAGTATGGAACTGTCCATTTAATAGTTTTCATCGATCTTGCAAATGCAAGTTATATCTCAAAAGTTGGACATCAATAGGCCTACCCCCCCCCCCCCCGCCAAAAAAAAGTTCAAAATATACTACAAAAAAATATAGGCCTATTTACCTAAAATGTAAAAGAATTCATGATTAATATTGCAACGCTCAGCACAGGTGGTGTTTAGAGGCGGACCCCCCCCCCCCCCGGCCCCTTCAGATATACCCCCCCCCCCTCCCCCTTCCCCGGAAAATTCATCATTATTTGGCCATCGTCACTTCATTTTCACGCAGTAATGAGGTCTCTTTTTATGTATTCATGATTAGCCTACAGTAAACCACATTTAAAGGCTAGAAATCACCCCCCCCCCACACACACACACACACACACACTGGGATCGGAGGGATCGCAAATTTAAATTCAAACTTTATTGATTCCAATCCAAGCAAATAGGATCATTCTCAATTTTTTGTTTACATTGGATAACAAATTCAAAGCTATAGTATAACATAGATGATTGAGTGTATAAGAGTAACCAGGAATGACACAAATTAACATGTACTACTGCACGTCTCACCTGAAATATAAAAACAGGGATGAGAGTAATTTATATTACTTGTAATACTTTATACAATTTTCCCCTTTTCTTTTCAAATAAAAAGGGAAAAAAAGTCCGGGCCGCCATTGACTTTCACACTGGAGATAAGGGGGTGCTTTCAAAAAGAAGGAACATGCATACGCGTACCCTAATAACACTGAGTGGGGGGAGGGGGCGGGAAATCAATACACGTTACCAAATAGTGAAAGCAAATTTCATTCCGTTTCACTGTCACTGATACTAATTATAAGAGGGCCGAATGAACTTGCTTAAAAGGAGACAGAAATAAAAAAGAATTACTATTTATAGCAAGAAAAAGCATCTAAATGACCAATGTCAAGCTAAAGTCAAACCAATGGCCTTGGGGAACTCGTATAATATCAGCAGGAGGGGGGGGGGGGGGGGTCAAACTCATTGCAATTCAATCTCAATTTATTTATTTAAGAAATCAAACACGAAGGACTGTCTCAACTTCAGACTCACAAGATAAGAAAACATTATGAATAAAAAACAAAGCCGTCGAGTCGTATCATCTGCTCTTCTAATATACTGTATAATTGTCTGTCCCCTTTAAACTTCTTCTTCTTCTTCGTTCTCTCTCTCTCTCTCTCTCTCTCCCTACCCCCCCTCTCTCTCTCTCTCTCTCTCTCTATATATATATCTCTCTCCTCACTGTCTTTCATTCTTTTCTCTTTTTTTCGCCGTTTCGCTGATAGGGGGGGGGGGGGGGGGTAGCTAGGCCACTGTGCATTGACTGGAGGTGGGACGCACAATCATGAAAAGAATTATTAGTGATGGCGCTATATACCTGCTCAAAGCAGAGCCATCTATACACTATACCCAGTGGTGTTGAAATCAGCCCTAAATTCGCAAAAAAAATACTGAAAAACAGGGACGTGCTAGAAACAGGGAATTTGCGGCCGGCACGATCTTTAAAAATTCGGGAGCAAAAACAAAAAATGTGCTCTTACCCCCCACCCCACCCCCCCCCCCCCCCCCCCGTGTGCCCACCGGGAAGAAATTCCTGGATCTGCCCCTGATACCATTTTGCATATAGATGGCTCTGGCTCAAAGGTCGCACAAAGTCGAACCGTAATACTCTTAGAATTTGTTTCCCATTTAATTCGAGACCTAAAAAGCCCAAGAAAGTTGCTTAATTTGTCTCGTACACGCATTCAACTCCTTACAAGTTGGAAGCAAAAGGAATATGGGCCGGGCCATTACACGAAACTATGATCATAAATTTACCCACAACCCATTGAAATGTGTAGAATAAATGGGATCGGATGTTCGCGAAGTTAGACAACTCCCTGGTTAGACTTCTGCGTGCACTTTCAGTGGTTTCTTACAACTGTCTCCAATATTCACAGGATGGTATATGGACTATTATGGTGGCTATCTGTTTTCATTTTGATAGGCCATTACCGATCATCCATCAAACAAACCAAGTTAGAAAAAACAAGTTATCCACTGCCCATTCCATTTACACATACTCAAAGGGATATAACTATTCGATCAGTTCGACCAGAACCTAAAGGTTAAGGTTCTCCAGCAGATAGTAGTGAAGTAGGCCTACCAGGATATGATTTTAATGGATGCTGTTACCATTTTGAAGTTCCAATTCGCTCAAATTAATATTTGAAATCGAACGTTTATATGGACATCCCTCTCTCTTATCTTATTTTGATTCTTTTTTTCTTTCTCTTCTTCTTTTTCTTTAACTTTTCTCCCTTGATCCATATTACTTATGACCGATGAGATAATAAATTTTTTCTCGAACATATTATTTTGAATCATTATGACAATGTATGAAATATGGAAATTTATTTGTAATTTTGAATAGAATGTGAATCTAGTTTTCCATTTGGTTGTAAGAGAAAAGAATAAATACTTATTAAAAAATGATAGCTATCTGTAAAAGCTACGTATCATTATGTTCATGACGTCAAAAGGTGTATACTAGGGACAACCATACATGTACTGGCACAATATTTTTTAGCTTTGATGTTTAAAAAAAAGTGCACTTCCCTCACTTACGCTTACGTGTCTCGCGAATCGAATATGATCTAATTTTAGTCTGGTTGAATATTAATTGTTCATGAGATACAGACAGTGTCTTTGTGCGAGTCTAAACACTGCACAATACTCGTCGTGGGAATATTTGCAGGTTGAATAAACAAAGACCTGTTCTCTTATCTTGTGTTTATCTTCTTCTTTATAACTAAATATATTCATCATTTGCAATACAAAGCCACGTCGCTTTGTCCTTAGATTCATCCGTAATACACGTGGCATTTTATTCGATAAAACAGAAGTCTTTCTCGAGTCGAATGTTTGATACTAGTTCAAGAAGCCAGACTGTCACGATTGCCGGAGCACCTCTACCCCAAAGATCGCTTATACGTGCACCAATATCTCGATTCTCACTCCAAGTTTGAAAGACTGCTGCTCAGCGCACCGTTGTTCATTTTATTTCAATAACACAATATATACTACAATATGGAGTATAGAAAGCTGCTTGTAGCTGGCTTCATGCTGATATGCTTGGCGATCCCCGTGCTCAGTGACGACGATGTAGAGATCGAAGTTGAAGATGAGGAAGAAGTTGAAGAGTTTGTAGGACGCCGTGATCAGATGCCTCCTCCTGAGATCGAATGGGAGAATATCAAGGAAGTAAAGAAGTGTAAGAAGAGATTATCAGACGATGACACGGCTGGTATTCACTTTGTTGGAAAACTTGCCTCTGACGGATCCATCTTCTATGACAGGTAAGGCATTCTAATCTACATCATTCATACATTCACCTCAAAATTATTATTGCTGAAAATAAAGCCTGTATCACTGCTGGCAGAAGTGCACACTATGAGTATTTTCACGGAAGAGGTTTACGGTACACCATGTGTAAAGTCCTCGAGGGACTGAGGAAAGTAGATAGAAAATAGAGGTGAGATGGAAGGCGAGAAAGTGGAGGTTAGAAGGAAGAGTATCTTTCGGAAGTGAGTTTAGTCCTGAAAAGGACTGTAAACCAGAAAATTTGGGCAGGATGAGAGGTTTGAGTAGAAGACTGGATTGAGTTGGAGAGTTGAGTAGGCGAGTAGAATTGGAGAGCAGGAGCAGGAGAGTAGACTCGACGTTTCCTCAGTCCCTCGAGGACTTTACACATGGTGTACCGTAAACCTCTTCCGTGATTATTCATACCACCATGCAAACCTTCAAACATCATATGAGTATTTTGTTTAAAAAAACTCAATAGAGACCAAACGAATTATACATTACAATCTAATATATTCTAACAAACGAAACTAAAAATTACAATGTAGGCCTATATAGTATGATGAGAGCCTTCAAATCTATAGCTTATAATCTAAACACTTCCTGAAGCAAAGTCGTGGAAATACATTTAGTCCGTATAGTATAGGCATATAACGTGTGATTGTTGTGCTATTGTATGCGATATATTATAATACTGTGCATTGTTGAGCACAATGTAAGGGCAAATGTTGATTCTCTGATTAGGGCAAAGATCGATTGCAGGAAGACGTTCATTTTTGTGTACCAATACCGGAATAGGTAACAGCCATGAATAAAAGGATTATACGGTACATATACCTGGTAATTATGAGTAACGTGACTCTTTATGAGGGCGACATCGGGATTTCCACACATAGAACTTTGAACTTGATTATACCATTAGAAGTTATTTATAATTTCTGGAGAATTTTTTTTTTCTTCAATATAAATTACTCATATATAATCATCGAAGGAGAGGGTAAGAGAAAGGGGTTAGTTGTCCTAGGGGTAGTAGTCCGTGGGTAATTTTTGTCTTAGATGTTCGGGGTTGTATAATCCCAGATGATTTTCCAGTGGGTAGTTGTCCTATATAGGATCGCGGCAATATGCAAGGTATAATGTGGTATCAATCTTTCCAAAATTTGATCCCATCAGGTAAGTAATATGATATTATAGGTCAACCCCAAAAAACATTTATAAAAAAAGAAATATTTTGATGGTTTGACGTAGTCCAGAATTATAAAATAGAAAGCAATTTGGACGCGGGGAAGTTATACGCAGGCACGTAGCCACGGGGGGGGGGGGGGGGGGGGGGAATGCCCCCCCCCAAAAAAAAATTTCCAAAATCGATTGAACTTTTTTTGACCTCGATCGATTACATGTATGTGCCCCCCCCCCCCAAACATCAAACTCTGGCTACGTGCCTGGTTATAAGAGAGAGCGAGAGATAGATAGAGAGAGACAGAGAGAGAGAGAGACAGAGAGAAAAGAAAGAAAGAAAGAAACAAGAGAAAGAAAGATCAAGAAAAGAACACGAGAGAGAGAGAGAGAGAGAGAGGGAGAGGGCGATTAGGGGAGGAACAAAATATTAAAAAACCGTAAGAATGTGACGTTTAGAAAAGAAGATTTTGTAATGTTCAATTGCAGTTTTAAATGCAATATTTCATAACGATTTAAGTGACAAGTGCCTGCGTGAACTTGATAAGAAATGATTGGTGACAATATTCTTTTCCCTGATTTCCATATTTAGTCGTGAAGACAACGTGAAAGATGATTGGCAATCGTTCCCGATGGGTGTCGGTGAGAGCATCAAGGGTCTCGAACTCGGGATCTTAGGCATGTGTAAAGATGAGATCAGGAAAGTCGTCGTCGAACCCGAGATGGTAAAAAACGGACGACATCTTTTCGATCCCAAAGGTAAAACATTCATCATGATCATTATTATATAATTTATGAATGAATGAATGAATGAATGACTGAAGGAAGGAAGGAAGGAATAAATGATTGAATGATTAAATGTATGATTAAATAGATACATTAATGAATAAATGAATATTAAACAATTGATTGAAGTAATGAATCAAAGAAGGAATGAATATATGAATAGATAAAAAGATAAATGAATAAATAGATGAATAGATAAACAGATCAATGAATAACTGAATAAATTAATTTTCAATTTCATTTATTTCAATTCAATTCATGAATGTTGTCTCCCATTTTCTCACACACCATTCTCCAGTTGTAAACAAATGTATTATCCCCTTGCCTCTTTTCTTATTTAACCATGTTAAACAATGTTTTCATGCTACCTATAGTCATATTTGTCTAATTCTTATTTTCTGTTTTATTGTTTGTTTGTTTGTTTGTTTAGACGGAAAGATCCCGCGTGGGCAGAAATTAATCTTCGAGGTTGAGTTGATGCAGATGGGTCCAAACTACATCAAGGGATTACCAAACATGTTCAAGGTTTACGATACCGACAAGGATAACCTACTCTCTCATGGCGAGGTAAGATGATATGTCTGAAAGGACTGATAAACTCAGAGGCAACCATCACCTGGATGAATTATCATTAAATTAAATAAGTCCATCAACCCATGCAGGGCAATAAAAATGAACCCAAATTTTTAATTATTCAGTGCTATGTGACATTCTGCATACTTTTATATCAAAACGCATGGCTAGTAAGATGGCGTATCCACTATAATTATGGTAAACGTCCCCTCCTCCCACCCCCCCCCTCCTCCCCTTAGAAGGCTGAGGTAAAATACCAATACATGAGATTCCAGCACGAAGGGCTGCCCAGATACATACCCCCTACCACCCCCATTTATTTAGGCTTGGGACAGCCCCCTCCCCCGATTAATTGTCGTCACTATAGACTTATCTTTCATGTCAGCTTATGAATTGGGACGTTATCACGTGACAAAGTGTACTAATTCTAGTAATTTCTGGCAGCGTTGTTGTCAAAATAATACTATTACTTTTTCATTGAACAGATCAAAGAATACCTGATTAAGGACGGTACTTTTGGACCAGATGGACCCCTCGTCAGTAAACTAGCTAAAGAAGTCATCGATAAAGACGATCGTGATAAGGATGGGTCCCTAACTTGGAAAGAGTTCTCAGGACCAAAACACGACGAGCTCTAGGACTTTAGGCTTAGATCTACAATTTCAAAATTTTCATATTTTTCTTGTCATCCAACTTTACATTTTTGTCGTGAAAAAGAGGGTACTTAGGCAAATAAGCGCTTACGATGGTGATATGATATGAGTTGATTTCTACATTAAATAATAATAATGATGAAGAAAGTTAAAGTTATAGTGCTCAGTTTAGTTTTAGTTGTAGAAGTGTATTTCGAAGCAAGCTGTCTAGAAATTATTTCAAGTTGTAGAGTTAATCTGCATGAACCCGAAGGAAAAACATTGAAATATGGCAATTTCTAGGTCCAAAGGGTGAATTACTCTTAAATACACATGACTTGTATACCCCGGTACTTCTAATAAAGAGTATCACAGGGGCGGATCTAGCTTTTGCTAAGGGGGGGTTTGACCAAAATAATGACGATGCGGAGCATCGTCCACGAGCCGCGAAGCGGCGAGCCGATTTTTTTTTGGGTGTTTATTTGAACCCCGTAAGTGATGTTTTCCTGGCATCTATTAACACAATGGAGACCATAAAAAGCAGTGCATGATAACGTCTTTTTAAATCAAGTAACAGTTTAATACACAGTTATATCCAGAGTTATCATGTGTTTGGTTAAGTTACCAGATGAGTTGAATATCTTCTCACAATATTTGCACTTGAAAGGGTTTCTCTCCAGCGTGCGTTCTTTTTTCTTTCTTTTTTTCTTTTTTTCTTTCTTTTTTTCCCTTTCTTTTTTTTTTTTTTTTTTTTGGGGCCGCCCAAGGGGGGGGGGGGGGTTAAACCCCCTAAACCCCCCGTAGATCCGCGCCTGTATCCTGAGCTATTTTTCATTGCTGCTTTAATGTTTTGGCCACAGTCTATACGAGACCGACATTTCCGGTCTAGCGTGCCCTCTGAGGGTTCACCCGGGGGTTCACCACACCGATGGCCTACCAAAAATTACCAGGAGTAAATCTCCTGTTCTTATGGAGAAAATGTTTGTTCCTTATTACTGTGACTATTGATACCACTGCACATTCTTTTCGTGTTTTTTGTTTGTTTAGTTGTTCCAGAATGCAAGATCGTATTATCTTTATCGCTTACTAATCGATACCCAAAGCTCATACCAATTCTGTGTCGGATTGTTGTAGTTTAATGGCTTTCATATTTTAACATTTTAATCATTGTAATCTTTAATTTGCCTAAAATGTACTTGACTCTGATAATGCAGGAGTACTCTCATTTCGTTATTATTTTTCTCCTCTTGTACCGTGTGTAGTATATTATAATGCCCTCATAAGGAGCGCCAGGATTGTCAAGTCTGACAGACTTGAGCATTATTATTATTACCATCATTATAAAGGATTGTCATTTGATTGGTTAAATACTGATTAAATGACAATTCCCTTCCTTCAAACATTTCATGACCAACGTGTCCAAACATAATTTTATCTTATCATGACTGTGATTCTTATTATTCACAGAAATCATAACACTTCAAATGGCTCTATTTTGTATAACTTCAGTGTCCCAATCCATTCACATCTGGTAGCAGAGCTAGCGCCCTCTTATGGCTGTTATTTTGGGGGTTGTTGCGTCATAGATCAGATAAAACAAAACAAAAACAAAAATAAACAATAACAACAACAACAACAACAAGGGGAAAGAAGATGCTATGAGTAAACGCTAAAACAAAGTACCCCTTACTACATGCCTTAAAATTGTCTTTCTCCCCCCCCCCCACCAACCTCCAGCACATTGTACATTGTATTATTGTTATCGTTTTTATTGTTATTATGATTATATCATTATAATAACTGTCGTTATTATCATTAGTAGGCCTAGTATTAGTATTGTTATTAATAATATTTTTATTATCAATATTATGCTTCTCAGAGTTTTAAAAGAAAATTAGGTTTATCTTTTTTTTGCTGTTCTTATCGTCGTTGTTTGTTTTGGTGTTGTTACAGATTTGTTTTTAATTCAGACTCGCCCCCTCCCCCTCCCTGCAAGAAAACACTGGATACCTCACAGGTATCTTACTTATCACGCAGTGTGCGTCAATTAACACGTTGCATGCCGGGACTGTGCAATTAACATCTACGTTGCAATATCTTTGTATACTTCATGGACATCGGAATAAAGAATTATGCCTTAGAATTATCTGAGCAAGATTGTATCATTGAGAAGCGTCTTTTGATCTAATATTTTAATTTAATGATAACAGAAGTATACATTGAGAGCTAATAATAAATTGGGATATAAGATAAATGACAGTGAGAGAGGGGAAAAGGGGGAGAAAGAGTGAGAGAGAAAGAGAGAGAGAGAGAGTGAGTGAGAGAGAGAGAGAGAGAGAGAGAGAGAAAGAGAGAGAGAAATATGAAGAAATGTATTAACAAATAAGTGTTGGACCAAGCAAGAAAAGAATAGTAATGATATAAAACTTTCCAAAAAAATTCATGATACGTGATGTTCTACCACAAAAGCTTTCCCAATTCGTCTTGGACAAAAATTAGTAAAATTATTTTTCTCCACGAGATTAAAGGTAGATACGGTGGAAAAGAATGTTATTATTTCTTGGATGACCATGAAAATGGAGACAGAGACTCAAAGAAGGATATTTGTATACTTATTTTTCTGAGCTCATTAAATAGGGAAAATTTGTCTGTGATGACAGCATAAGTTGCGACCGCAATGCTGAATGGGCGATCAGTGTTAGTAATTTTAACATTCAAGAGTTCTAAACTTTCATGTTCTTTGTCCAAATTCCTATTTCTTTTCTGCTTCCCTGTTTTTTTAAAGTTAAAAAACAAAACTTTCTTCTAAGAAAGCATGTGTATGCTTGTAAGTAATCAACGAGGGATCTGACGGCTTTTAGTCGCCTCCGAGGAACTTGGTAATGAGGATTAATGTCTGACCAAAGGGCCTTCGCGCATCAACTTGAATTTGAACCCATGACTTCCTGGTTACGTGACCACGGCTCTACCACTGAGCCATCACATCTCCTCCTTTAAAGAACATAATGATGATGTATTCTTGCTTTAACGATAGACTGCAAACTCTAGCACGCCCCTCGTATTTTATATACAGAGTTATGCTTCACCAAATTAGCCAGATGCTATTACAAAATCTATACCCAGGGCAGCTTAAACGTAACTAGTCTTCGTGTTTCAGCCACTATGACTATATCCCGCCCTCACCTCTTATAATATCATGTTGTCATGAACTCGTCAAATTAAAAGGGAGTATGCAAAATCTTTCAATCACTAAAAAGGAAACTGCTTCTATTATCAGTACTTACATATAATATGATACTCGTGGTAACCGATTTCAATAGTTTTGCACTCAGACAATTTTTGAAATATCTTGGACGTTTGGGAAAATACCGTTAATAAGATCAAACGCGAACAGGGAGGGGGAAATTCATACAGCAAACCTGAAGACAATGAAGACGGTTCTAATGAAACAGGGGCACCTACGAAATGTCATACAATCAAGCTATTGAGGTGAACACATAAATGTCTTACATATAGATTTCTCTGCTAGTCATTTTAGATGCAATTAAACAACGAAACTCTGGTCTATGTACGAGCTGTTGCAATTGAGCTGTCATTACAAGGCTTGCATGTTCAGATATATTGTCACGTAAAGCCAGTTGGTAATAAGTTGTAGCAGGTGGACAATAAGCGATAGAGCTCAGCAACCGAGCGGGCGGGGGGGGGGGGGGGTGGAGGTCTAGTAGGGGCGAGCGAGCTCATTGATTCTTTTATACGAATGCACCCAATTTAAAAAACAATGTCATGATTATTATGAGGTGTCTTGGTATAGTGGTTCCATTACTTTACTCTTAAACCGAAGGTCGAGGGTTCGAATCTCAGTACGTAAATGACGTCCATTGGAAAGACATTGATCCGCTTTTGGCACTCTCCACCCAGGTTTAAATAGGTGTCTGGAAATTTAGTACTGGGGTAATGATAATTACGGGGCCTACAGGAAGAACATCTTTGATACTGATGAGGCTTTCCTGGTTAAACAAACGCATTATTACAGTTTTTCTTTAAAGGCACACTGTCCTACTTGTAACTACTTGCTCCCTCTATATAGAAAACTTCCCAAATCGGTGCCTGTTGGTCCCCCATGATCCTCTTTTTCTTATGTTAAATGAGAGCTGAGTTAATGAGATAGCCATCTGTCACAGTGACCTTGATGGCTCTCTGGGTGGTCTAATCCCTTCTAGCTGCAGTAGTAAAGCCTCCCTTTAAATACTTTTCTTCAATCACATCTTATAATGTTATCTTCCTATATTCGTGAAGCATCGTGGATGTAGGACAATTATTATTTTACTTTTCAACACAAATACCAAACAGCTTCTCGGAGCATAAAATTTCTCGTATGCAATCAAACAGCGATAATACGAGACATTTAATCAGTACACAACATTTCTTACCACATACAATATACTCTGTTTGACGCAAGAACACCGTCCTCCCCCCCCCCCCTTATCAAATATTCAAGGAGCATTTGTGTGTCTTGGCCATAGACTATGTCTGCAATCAGCGCATGAAGAACACTCAAGCGATCATTCTAAACTGCACCTTCTTCAATGAAATATTAGACAGACTTTCAGTGAATGCATGACTATGAGCTACTGAGTACAGTAATGGGCAGTCATGTGACGAGGGGCGTACCTAGGGCTTAGAATGACCCGGGGGCATGATTTATACACAGGGAATAATATTATCCCAACTCCCTAATGCCATCACACGCACTCAGACAAGTTACAAACATCGGCAAAGATGGTCTGGACCATTGAGCCAATTTAATCCTCATATGTTATTTGGAGTCACCAATCTGGTCGATGGGAGGGGCGATGACCCCATCGTAGCCTTTCTCTCCACCCCTTCTGTTCAACGATTGCTTGACTGCAGGCCATCCTCTACCTTCCTCCTATTCTCCAACTTGTACGAAGTGGAAACAGTCGGCACTTTTAATATCACCGTCCTTATCATACTTATCATACCTGGTGACCATTAGCTGCAGACCATAACACGTTATCAAGAGATGTAATGCGGCAGGAACAAGTCACGGCTACCATGCGTCTACCGGGCACACATGTCAGGAGATAATTGGAATGAGAGATGAAGCGAGAAGGAAAATTTTGATTGCTCATCTTAACATTCGTGTCAAGTTACAAAAGGTATGTATATATTTATGATCTGCTTAATACAGTATCATATTCTGTCGTGTCCAGTGTAGGCAAGATGCATGTAGGCCTACATATTGTACATTGAATGATGTAAGTTTATTATTCTTAAAGCCCCTCTAAAGTGTTGGGAGCCCTAAATTCGCTAAAAAATTGGATGGCAAAAGTTCACTTAAATTGTATAATGATGTGAAAGAGGATATCATATAACACTAAACTCTGCAAGGATTTTCAAAACAAATGTGTTTGAAGACGAATAATGATGAAAGAATACAAAACTTGGGTTTTGTGTACGCGGGAAACCTATATTTTGTATTCTTTCATCAATATCCGTCTTCAAACACATTTATTCTGAGCACCCTTGCAGAAGTCAGTGTTAAATGACATCCTCTTTCACTTCAATATACAATTGCAGTAAATGTTTGATATCAAACTTGTTGGGCTCCCAACACTTTAGAGAGGCTTTAACATTACATTTACGCTAAAACTTGCTATATTTAACTTTTATTATTGTCATTATTATTATTATTATTATTATAATTATTACCTCTTCCTTTTTAAGGGGGGGGGGGGGGCTTCAGGAGATAAATTCAATTAAGGTATAGCTATTTACTTATACAAGTATTTAAATGTTAATTGATGATTGCATTTTGATTGAAAACATGAATGTAATCAATATCTAAGTGTCGTCTTGCAAATTTCTCATGTAATTTTACAGAATAAAATCATCTCCAGACGACAGCTGCTCATAGTCCCATTAATTGGCGTTGTAGTCGGACAAACATGTCATTTCCTCAGGGTATAACATGGACTGGGGCACTCACACGTCTGTTCATCTTAAAGATTCTCTTCATCATATCAGTTGATATGTGGCAAGGTGAGTACACTTTTGTATCAACAAAAATTCGTAATGTTTGCTAATATAAAGTTGAAATGAAAGGCGCTTGCATATCCATCAGGGCGGCTGTTTCATTTGTTTGGGGGATTGGGGAGATTTGTTTGTTCCCCCCCCCCCCTCCCTGCATCCCCGCACCCTATGGCAGAGTCTGGGGATAGCCGGTGAACTTCCATTAATTTTTTTTTTTCAGGTAAAACTATAGTGCTAGGATTTTATTGCAATTTTATGAGTAAAATTTTCGTACCAAATCCAAATATAAGGAACAAATTGTTTTGGGGGGACATGGTTATCGAAAATGTTTAATTCACCCGGATCATATCAGAACTATACTGCTCAAGTATTCAATTTCACATGCCTTTAAATGAAGCACATATTGTTAATTCAATATAGCTCTGTGGTGGAGGCCACATAAACACATGTGCAACCGGTCGTTGAAAAGATAATTGAATAGCCCGACAGCGAACTTTCGTTTAAACAGAAGTCTTTATGTTAGAATCAACTTAACTTATTCACAGTTTCATTGACTCGGTAATATTTATTTTTGTCTGGGGCGTATGAATCGACTTTCCGTACATTGTCAGAAGGCTTTTTCAAGCATCACTGGACTTCCTGCAAAACATTACCTAGTACACTGTTGGTCATAAAGGTGGATTTTTTTTTTACCCCAATTTATGGAATGAATTTGACAATGATTTATTTCTAATAGATCTAGATAATTGTATACATTTTCAGATGTTATTGAATAATAATTTTCGAGTGTTTGTTTTGCGTGACTGCTAAAGCAATGGCTTAACTGCGTCGATCTTCTATATTGGTGCCCTTTTGTGAGGCATTAATCATCATTACTGTCAGTTATGACTTAAGGACGCAGGTCCCCTATTTGATAAACATAGTAGCACACACATGCTTTAGCAGTCACGCAAGTTAAGTTAAAGATAAAGGTGAGTTCTGGTAATGCGATTGCATTGTGAAAGAAAAGGTGTGGAATGGATCAGGAAAGTTGATCATATAGCATGTAAGTATTGGTGTGTAATGCAAGGTTCCGGAGTCATCAAAATCATCATAAATTTGGCCCAGTCTTGGTAAAGTAACAATCACTGTACACAGAAAGATGTATATGGGACAACACAAATGGTGTCGGGGCAAGTACTACCTTGATTTCCTTATCTTTCTATGCTCATTACTCAGCCAGTATACATTATCTTCCAAAATTGTTTCGCACATGACATTTATTTGTAATCTTGAACATGCAGTGTAAGTTTCGTTTGATTCTGTGAGAATTCATTTTCTTTCTTTACCAGAACTCAACTTTATCTTTAAGAATATGAACATTAATTAAACACTGATATGGCATGGTAAGTATAACATATATTTCGTAGAAAAAAAACCTGTGAAATAATGTAGAACTAAAAACCGTTAAAAAGGTAAAAGTGGCTCCAAGGAAAATGATTTTAATTTGTATATATTGTCAATATCAGTGTTAACTTTGTTATGACCTATAACAAAGCTTATAGCAGCAACTTTGAAAACTCAACCTGACGCAATTTTGTTAGCATTGTCAATCATGCGAACAGTGCAATGAAAACAGATTGCCTTGATTTCTTGAAAGCATTTGTGATCGTGTTAAACATGTCAGGCAAATTAACAGCCCACGGCTTTCCACTTAATTGGTATCACAATCCATTACTTAACTGCACAGTGATAAGAGAACCACAGTACGTGCGCATTTACACACCCACCCCCATCCACCCACACATACGCACACCACATGCCCCAAACACATCATCACATGGCGGAAACGTCATTCAAACACATCGCGCGTGATTTCTACGAAACAGACTTTAAGAATTGACAGCTAGCACATTACCAATGTCACTAAGGGGTGTGCAGAGCTCCTAAGCTAAGCTATACATTAAAGGTTTATTAAGGTTCTTGACACTCAAACGGCAGGTCATAGGTTCCATCCTTGATTGGTACCTGGTTTCCTTGGAAAATGTGTTTTACCTATACATTTTACCCAGGCGCATAAAATGAGTACCTGGTAATTGAGGGGGTAATAATTCAGTGTAGGGTCCTTAGGAAGAGCAGTACTATATACTGGTATTAAAGCCAGTCCATGGTAGATGTGACGTAGTACACAATAATTTCTCAAATTTTATAATAATAGTTAGGAATAACTTAATAAAACCATTTCAAAGTTATGGAAGGCAAACTGCGCAGAACTATTGTTACAAAAGCATATTGAATTATTTCCATAGCGTTCATTATCACTGTCTTTCATGTTTTAAAACCACAATAAGTGGACATGTATCAAAAGAAACGAATTTCTTTATGGAATAGTCGTGATGTCCTGTTCAACATTCAAATATGTACGTGGACAATTTCTCATAACATCTCCAATGGTTATTATCTAAATTGCATCACTGTAAACCAACTTAATAGAGTGGCTTTATAAGACTTCAACATTTTTGGCTTGCCAGTAAAGTCACGCAAAATTTAATTCATCATCAATCTTCTAAATTGGCGGGTTTTTTCTCCTCTTCATCTTGATGATTATACAATATCTGGGCAGTAAATATCTTTTTCTCTCTCAACTATTATTGATTGAAAGAAAGTGCAAACTTCGTACAGAGCTCATGCCAGCGTGTGTCCAACCGTAAGATAATTTACAGGTCATCGTGTTTTAGTGATAGGTCGCTGGACTGATTGAAGCTATGGTTCCAATTCCCATCCAAGCGGCGGCAAGAATAACCCTTAATTTCCTATGAATAAATTAGTAGGAAATAATTGAATATTTTCAGCGCCTTTATGGCGTTTGGCCAAAGCTATCGTAATAGTAGTACTCTGAATGCTTCTTAGGCATAGCGGAGGTGATTTGCTAGATTAAAATTATAGTTCATGATATTCGTAATAAAGTTTATTAGAACTACAATCAAACGTTATATATCTAATTACATAATTATATAGAACTGGTAGAGAAATGATGATTTAATACTTCGAAGGAAGTTTAAATTATATTATATGAGTTGAGTTGAGTTGAGGTTTTATTATCCAAACATTAAAATACAGTAATGAAACAATAATAAATGTATGTTTAACCAGGGAGAGTGTAAGAGAATATCTCGAATGAATAATGGGAACCAGAAAATAGCATAAAATACTAATCAAATGAAGTAAGAGCTGCAATTATTAAACTCAGGTCAGCTTTTAGCTGAGTATTGATAAAGGCATCTGGCTGCCGAAGAGGATACTTGATGTGTATAACAGTACTATACTATAGCTATTCAATGACATGGATGTAATTGAGTCAATCTAGCACCGAAAAACCAAAGTGTCGCACGTTTTTAGACAAAAAAAGAATAAAAACAAACAAATAACCAACAAAAAAATGTCGTTTCCATATACAGTGTATTCTAATTTTAAAAAATGAAAGCGTGCGCTAAGTAATTTAGTGAATTCGGTAGATGCCATCACCATAATCGTTTAAAAACAAGTAGACGTTTGCATATTGGTTAGTTTCCACTGACCCGAATCAATTTTTCATTATCTGAATTTCTTTTGCTTCGAACCCGTTGTCACTTTTCTATATTTGAGACGTGCGAATTGAGATTGAGCCTTTAAAAGCTGTAGATGTCATCAGCTTGGCACAGATGATATTGACATGTTGTCTGGTTTAATCCCGCCCATTAGGAGTTCAACCAGGTCACGGCTTCTTGACATTGACCTTTAGAAGTCCTTTAAACGAACTGAGACAGCTTCTCATTTTAGCCTCAGGTGTCTCTGGTAACTCACATCGATATAAATGCATTTATATACCCCCCCCCCCTCGTTTCTCTCTCTCTCTCTCTCTCTTTCTCCGTTTCTGTCTGTCTGTCTCTTTGACCTTCACCTGTCTATGTTTCTTTTCTTCCATGTCTATTTCTCATTCTCTCCCTCTCTCCCTCTCTGCCTCTTTCTTCTCAACCCCCTTGCGTGTGTATGTGTGTTCTTGTGTGCGTGTGTGTGGGTGTGTGTGTGTGTGTGTGTGTGGGAGGTTATATGAAACCAAGTATTATAATCGGAATATATCTATAAATGGGCAGACTTTATTTGATAGATACTTGGAATTGGAATTGTTCAATTAAATCACTTGATTGAGAAAGCTGATGTTGAGGCTGTTCAATATTTTGTGAACCTCGGTATGAAAGGTAATAATTTGCATATGATTATTGATTTTTATGATGCAATACCCAGGTTATGGAAAGATGATTTAGGGTTAATACGATTCTCCGAGGTTGATGTTATAAACTATAATACTTATTTTTTATATTTCAGGTTAAAAAAAGACAGCTTTTAGATGTGGGTTCAAGAACAATTTATGTTCATTTTATAAAAGTGCTACAGCAAACGTTTACGGGATGGGCAAAATAATTACGATTTTATAGATAAAGAATTAAAAGATATATTTGTTAAACCAAGAATTACTATACTCATTAGAAAACAATGAGAATTTCAATTTAGATTATTGCATGGAGCAATAATTATATACTAATGAGCATCTTCATAGATCTGGTTTTGTTGGTGATAATTTATGTTCGTTTTAAAAACGGGAAATAGAAACATACACACATTTGTTTTTATCTTGCGGGAGCATTCAAAGGGTATGGCAGGCTTTAAACAACTTTTTGAGTTAGATGAAATTAAAGATTTAGAATGCGAGATATATTTGTTGGGTTGGCAGGTAGTTCAAATAGAATACAAATCTGAAATACTATAATTGTCATGGTGAAGTACGTTATATTCATGCCAAGATCGGGGGGGGGGGGACAATTATCAACTTTAGAAAAGATGAAGAAAACAATTTTTAATTATAGGGATGAGGAAAAGAAAATAGCCATTAGAATAGAAAAGCTGGGATTACATTTTTTAAAGTGGGAGCAGCTTAGTATTAATTAAGATTTTTTTTCCTCTCCACCGTGAGCTTGTTAAAGTGTAACTCTATTTTGCAGCCTGGTTACTTATTTAGTATATTTTTCTTGAGTTGAGAATGTAAGCAGACATCCACTGAGTAGTGTGTGTGTGTGTGTGTGTGTGTTTGTGTGAGGGAGGGGAAGCAACCTCCCGATTTTCTTAAATATCTTTGATATAAGTGAATAATATGTAAAATTGATTTATAAATTATGTTTGTGTACTTTAAGTCTACTTTCAATTTTTGCTCAGTTATATATACTGCAAATGAGTTTTTGTTTAATTATGTTTATGTATGAGCAATCAATATTGAAAACATTTATTTTATTCAATTGTATGTTTGTATTACACAATTGGATGAATAAAACAATATTACTTTAATTTTTTTGTAATAATAAAAAAGTTGGTCTGTCCGTCTTTCTCTCTCTCTCTCCCTCTCTCTCCCTTTCTCATTCCCTCGCTCCCTCTCCCCTCCCTCCCCGCTCTTTATCTCTCTCTCTCTCTCTCTCTCTCTCTCACACACACACACACACACACACACACACTCTGCCTTCCTTCCATTTGTGCTTTCTCCATGTCTTAATCACCATGATACTTTGTCGTGGTTCACTCCCTCTCCTTCGACATCTTTGCCCAATCTATCTTTCTCGCGTGCACTATCCTTCTTTCCCCACCATCTCTCGTGACAAATCGTCCCTTTACAATATATTCAAATAACTAAAATATGTACTCTTTAACAGTTCTTTTGCTTTGTTTTTGTACGTTTCATTTTCACTCTTTTTCCCTTGTATTTTTTGTTGTTGCGCCCCTCTCTTTCTCCCTTTCCTCTCACTTTATTTTACCAACCCCGCTCTTCCCGCCCCTAACTAAAAATCCTACCTTCATCTTCTCTTAAAAGCTTTCAGTTTGCTTCACCTAAATGTTGTTAAGTCTTATTGTTGTAAGTAAATTGTTAATGATGTATTGATTGCTTGTAGGTAAGCAACACGGGTTTTGACCTCTCGGACCTCATCGAATCGAATAATAGGAGCTTGTTTTCAATCAAATGATAATCCATCAGTTTGCCTCTTTCCCACTTATGTTTGAATATCATGCAGCATTTGACGTGTAACCTGTTATAAAACAGATGCATGACTGATTATCTTCTTAATCATATTAATGAATGTATTACTACCTTTTTGATTGATGTATTATCTTTAATTATTTGTTTATGTGTTTTTTATATCCAGCTAGCTGAAAAGCTGTATTTTAGGTTCATGTGAGCTATTTACTGTGAATACAAAAATTCAATCAATCAATCTCCTTTTTCTTTGGCTTTAGATCATACGAATTGTGGATACCAGCGAGCTCCTCTCAAACCTGAACCATCTATTGTAGGTGGGCAGCTAGCTCAACATGGAGAATGGCCGTGGATAGCATCCTTACTGGAACATAACAGTCCTATATGTGGAGCAACTTTAATCACACCTGATTGGCTCATCACCGCTGCACATTGTATGTAAGTCATTATCATCCGAGAGGTACTTTGTTACTACTGTAATAATACTGGTTGACTGAAGAATATTGTAACAATTCGTTATCAATATAACGATGATAATGATAATGATAATTGCATGTCTTTTTGAGAGGTACACCGACGCACAGTGATAGTGGTGAGGAAGATGATAACTAAAAATGGTAGTGGTGATGGTGAGAGTATTGTATAAGATGATGACGTGGATCTTAATCAAATGATTGGTTGAGAGCGTACACGTGACCAGGCATTTGTTTTGCCTAACGCGTAATTTGGATAATGACCGGTCATTATCCAATGGTAATGACCGGTCATTAGTAAAATCATGTTATAAAACATAATTTTATAAAACAAATAAAACATAATCTTATAAAACAAACAATACACAGCAGTGAGGGCATAAGTAAGAATTACCCACTCAAGATATACCTTTGGAAAAGTCTGACACGCCCGAGGCGATACCCGAGGGTGTTTGGACTGTTTTGAAGGTACCGAGTGTGGGTAATTGTACTAATGCCCGAACAAAATGCTGAGTATACTATATGGTGTTATTCATATGAGATAGTCATTGGGATGTTGGTGATGGTGGAAATTATGATGATAGTGATGATGCTAATGATGGTAATGAGGTTCATAATGCAATGATGATGATGATTAAATGATGCTATGAAAATATTTATAATGACTATTGTGGATATGGCGGTGATTATGATGGTGGTGATAATAGCAACTGTATATCATCAATTGCAATAATGTTTATGACGATGATCATGATGCTAGTGATGAAGATGGTGGTGGCGGTGGTGGTGGCAGTGGTGGTGTAGCGCGCGTACACCAAGAGTTCATCTAGTTCGACCTACTAAGGCCTTCTAAGTTCATGCGTTGACGTAATAATAGTATGCGCGTCATGTAATTATGATGTCATCACACCACGCGCAGCATGGTATGTGCGTTCCTACGCAACGTACAATAGTGGGAGGAGACTAACACAACCTGTACATTCTCAAACTTAGTTTGATTTTGTCAGACGTACTCTTAGTGCTATCTGACTTTCGGCGATCATCGTCTTGGAACAGATATCTGTTTGCTTTAGCTTTCAGCATTCTTCAAAAGCGGAGGTAAATTTCATATTTCTACATTCTGTTGATTTCAGTATGTTTGCTTTTGCTTGTGTTTTTTTTCTTCTCGTCATTTCGTTTCGCTAAGAATGTAATTCTATTTTGCTCAATCTTGAAGTAACATATTTAACTAATCCTTTTCCAAATTGATTACAATTTTCAATAAATCATATTTAACAAATTATGATATTGGACTTTTTTGTCTTGTTTAGCTCGTTTTATGTTTTGTTTCTGTTACTGAAACTGAAGAAATAGCAAAATGATTGTGTTTGTTGTTTAAACAGAAATATGACTTCATTAAGAATCGACTGGGAAAACGCAGCCATGGAAGAGATGGCGAGGAACATGAAGATGGAGTCGGATAAACTCGCATCAGCTTTCCTCCGACCAAACCTCAATGGCAGAAATCCTCAGTCAGTTCTCAAATCAATCGGGTCTGGGAGAACAGGAAATGTGGGAGAGAGAGTGAGAGAAGATGGAGATAGGATCCTCATATTAATAAACCCACACGGATTTCGAAAACATCTTCAACCTTAATTGACAATATATTCTCAAATAATGTTAATAAGGAATGTTTAAATGGTATTTTGTATTATGATATATCTGACCACTTGCCTATTTTTAGTATTATTAAGCAGACAATTAATGTTCATAGATTATTGAACAATACACTAAAAATGCATAGAAAAGAAAATTCTTCTAATATTGATTCTTTAAATATTGATTTATGTCAAGAGCAATGGCTCGATGTATTTGAGGAAAATGATGTTGATAAGGCTTACGAAAAATTTAATCATAAGCTACAAAAGTATTATGATAAAAATATTCCACTTGTTCGAACAAAATATAAAAAAGTTAAAAATCCATGGATCACTAAAGGAATTTTAAAGTCGATAAAAACTAGAAATAAACTTTATAAGAAAAGTCTTAAAAAGATGAGTGATGAGAATTGTAGCAAGTATAAAATTTATAGAAATAAATTAACTTCAATAATTCGACTTTCACGTAAATTACATTATTCAAATAAAATAGACATGAATAAGACAAGTAATGCTTCAATATGGCAAATTGTTAAAGATATGATTGGTTCTAAAAATAATACTCCTAAATCATTTTTTAAAGATGGTCAGGAAATAAATAATCCAGTAAAAATTGCAAATATGTTTAATTCATATTTTAATGATATAGGTCCAAATTTAGCATCAGAATTTAATATTGATCAAAATAGTTATAAACAATATTTGGATGAACCATTTTATAAATCTTTATTTTTACGACCAACATCCTCTCACGAAATTATTAAAGTTGTACAGTCTTTAAAATCCACTAAATCTACTGGTTATGATGGGATAAGTGTGAATCTTTTGAAAAAAATTATTTATAATATTGCCTCTCCAATAACATATATTTTTAATTTATCGATCACACTTGGTGTTTGTCCAAATATATTGAAAATTTCTAAAATAATCCCAATACATAAAAAAGATGATTCTTCATTAGTAAATAATTATCGTCCTATTTCCCTTTTACCGGCTGTCTCAAAAATTCTTGAAAAAATTATTTATGAACGACTTTATGATTTTTTAAATAGTAATGATTTACTTGTTCCTAATCAGTTTGGTTTTAGAAAGCATCATTCGACAGATCATGCAATTATTCAACTTTATGATAAAATTATTACATCATTGGCTAATAAGGAACACAGTGTAGGCATTTTTATGGACCTGAGTAAGGCATTTGATACTATTGATCATAAAATATTGATTGATAAATTACAATTTTATGGAGTAAGGGGTATTGCTTTATCATGGTTTAAAAATTATTTGTTTAATAGAGAACAGTATGTATACTTTCAATCTAAAGAGTCGAGTAGATTACCTATAACTTGTGGCGTCCCTCAGCGATCGATTCTAGGTCCTTTATTATTTTTGTTATACGTTAATGATATTGTAAAATCATCTAAACTTTTAACATTTATATTGTATGCAGACGACACTAATGTATTTTATTCTCATACAAATTTAGACACACTTACGTCAATCTTAAATGTTGAATTATCTAAAATATATGTTTGGTTTAAGTCTAATAAGTTATCTTTAAATTTTACTAAAACAAACTTTATATACTTTAGAAATGTTCATTCACCAAAAGTAAATTGTAGATTATATATTAATGATATTTTGCTTTTAGAAAAAAATTCTGTCAAATTTTTGGGGATAACCATTGATTCTAATCTAACTTGGTCCGATCATATACATAATATATTGAACGCTGTTTCTAGGAACATTGGAATATTATATAAATTGAAATTATTACTAACTCCCAAATCTCTTTTTATGATTTATAATGCTTTTGTACTTTCGCATATTAATTATTGTAATATCGTATGGGGAAACTGTTGTAAAACTAAAATTAATTCACTTGAACTTTTACAAAAGAAAGCTCTACGAATTTGTACACAATCTGATTATTTAGCACACACTACACCTATTTTTAAAACATTGAAAACTCTCAAAGTAACTGATATGCACATTTTTCAAACAGCTATTTTTATGTATAAATATGTCTCCAACTTACTTCCTAAGTCCTTTCATGATTTTTATATTCATAATGTTAATGTACATTCGTACCCCACGAGGCACTCTATGGATTTTCATTTAACTAACCCTAAAATTGTTTTGGCACAAAAATCAATAAGACACAATGGACCCGATGTGTGGAACTCCTTGCTTATAACATTAAAATTATGTACAACACTTGTTTCCTTTAAAGTGAAGATGAAAGAATATTTATTGATAAGGTATCAGGTATGAAAATTAGATTCTGGTCATAACATACTACATGTATTTTGTTTTAATATTCATTGTTTATTTGTATATAAAAAGGAAATTATTTTGATAGATTGAGGAGCTCGCGCAGTGCACTCTTCACTTTGCACAGCACTCTCTTCACCCGCTCTTTCTTCCTGTCTCCTCTCCTTCTTTTGTAAGGCCGGTATCATTTCCAGCTCTGCTTACGATATCGGTCTTCTGCATTCTCCCCCTTTTCTTTCTTTTCAAATACGATTAATTGTACTATTGATTATTTATATTTATTTATTTATATGAATTACTACTTGTATTACTTATCATTATATTGCTAAAATGTATTCATTGTTATTTTTGTCATTGTTTATGGAAAATGCAGAAATAAAAAACTTGAAACTGAAACTGAGGATAGGAAATAACGAGAGGAAGAAGAAATCCAAAACGAAAAGCTCACAAATGGGTAAGGAATAAACTGTTTAGTGTTTCTTTTCTCTAATGCATCTATGTAATTGATTAAGAATTGACATAATTCAATCTTACTAAACAACTTTGATCGTCTCCTCAAAGCCAGAAAGATAATAACCTATTTTTTTAATGGTATTATGTATAAACATCCAACACAAGTCAAACCAGCATGTCAAACTGTAAACATTGATTCCATCTTAGAAGTACTACAAGGATTAATAAATAATAATATTTTGAAATTTAAAAACGAATTTGCGCCCTATGGGTTCTTAGCAAATGCCTTATATATAGACTCTTAATATTTATGAAAAGAAACTATTGTATCTATTTTGTTCCTATCGAAATCCTAAGGCAAGCCACAATGTGCAGTGGGAATTACAGCTAAACATCAGGGATTAATTGCTGAAACACCGCTAAACACTTTCTTCATGAGCCGTAAACCTTTGCTGGGAGACATTAAGGTATGCAACACAGTCATCTCACCCCCATTAATGTCATTACGGACATCATCGTTATGTTTTATCATGCAATAATTGAGGGGAAGAGGGTGGAATCGATTTGAAGCTATAAAATCCAGGAGTATGTTGTTTGTAAGAGCTTATCATGAGATCAACAAGCTCCGATGCCTGGGCTGGGATTCGAAATGGTTGAAACATCAGTTACATGGGATAAGCTTTGAAATAGAAGATGACAGCACAATATTTATACATGATTAAATTGGACAAACAAAAGCTCAAACAGTCAAATTCATTAAAAATAAATTACCTTTCCCCATTTTTGTCTTAGTTTTTATAGTTATCAGACTGCATTACATTATTTTTTCTTTTCATTTGCAGCGTGTAAAACCAGACTCTCATCAGTTTACTTCTAGTGCTTCTGATGATGATGACAATGATGATAGCGAAGTATCGATCAATAATTCATTAGCTGACATCGAGCAAGACTATCAGAACTTCATCGCAGAAACACGAGCTCGCTTCCCTTATACCTCAACCACTGCCACCAGAGACACGAGCGTGACACGTCGAGTTGCGTACCCATCACGACGAGACACGAACCCTTCACGACGAGACACGAACCCATCCCGACGAGACACGAACTCCTCACGACGAGACACGAACCCATCACGACGAGACACGAACTCCTCAAGACGAGTTGTTGATGAAAAAGGTGATGATGAGCTGACCAAGAGCCAGAGGAAACACGAGTCACTTGCCGGTAGGGTGAAGGACTTGTTAGCTAGGAGGATGGAGGAGCGAGTAGAATTGGCGACCAGTAGAAACACACCAATTCATAGTTTGAGAGAACATCTCTACTCTACCGACCACGCCCATAGCAGACCTCGCACACCATTGGTGGAGTCTAGTCCTGAAATCACCCGTGATTACCAGACGTCACAGAATGGGCGTGATTGCGATGACTTTAATTCACCAATTAGTGACGTGCATGGACAGCTGATGCCACGCCCGCCTGGTACTCCACACATTGTGATCGCTCATAAGGTGTACGCGTATAGGGAGAGAAGATTTGAGTTAGCAACACTTCTCAAGAAGAGAGCTTGCTGAAGATAACAATGGGGTCGGTTCAATGAATCTGTTATGAATGTTCTTTGATGTGAACTTCTTCATGTATTGCGCATTGGATTCAAATTCATGTATATCAAAAAAAATGCATTGATGTTCAATAAAAAAATTATTAAAAAAACAACAGAACAATTTGTAGAAGTCATTTATGTGTTCTGCTTTTATTCTCTCTCTCTCTCTCTCTTTTTTTTCTCCCTCTCTCCCCCCCCCCCTCTCTCTCTCTCTCTTATTATTCTCTCTCATTAGTTTTCTTGTCTTTAAATACTTCTTCTGTTATCTTCTCCCTCGCAATTCCTAATCTTTTTTCTTCTCCCACTCCCTCTTTCTCCTTACTCTCCTCTCGTCTTTCCCTTTTCCTTTGTCTTTTCTTATTATCTCCCCTTTTCTCACTCTTACTTTCGGTGTCTCTCCCTCCCACATCTTCTCTCTCTCTCTGTACTCTCTTCCTTTCATTCGTTTTCTCTCCTCCCTCTCTCTTTACTCTTCTCTTTCTTCTTTCTTCTTTCTTCTCTCACCTCTCTCTCTCTCTCTGCCCATATACCCTCTCTCATTTTAGCTTCCCTGCTTTCTCTACTCTCCTAATCTCGTTCTAATTCACCCTTTTTGGTAATCGTGTCTGATTTTAATATGTTATAAAAAACGTCTGATTACAACATGAACCCTGACTGCCCTCAAATGTCCAGCCTTCGTTATTACAAAATAAATTAACATTAGACAGTGCATGACAGGGTGTTCATGGTCTGGTTACTCAACAGTGATAAATAAAGGAGTTTTATGTGATTGTGAATAAAAAGACACACTCACTGTCCATTATAAATTGTGTCCCGCGGGAATATTTATGTTAAAGCAGGATTAAGAATATGTTTGCAATATTGCTATGAATATTGTTTCCGTATATTGTAAAGCTTACTCGGCATTCTACCCCCTATATCTACCTGTGATGTGTTATAAAGATTATTATCGTGTTCTTATAAATGAAAGGCCGTATTCTACATCGTTAGTTATCAACAATATGGTTACCAAATGAATATCTATACAATTAAGAAATTAAATGAGAGTATTATTAAAGCCCCCTTGGTGAAAATTCAAGTTACCCTTATCATCAACAAAAGAGATGCTCGTACAGGTATCATGGTTGGCAATCAGTCTTTAGAATGTAATGATAAAATGTCAATTCCTAGTGCCATAAGAATCGTCTCCTTACGGTTTATGTCGATACATGTTGTGGTAGTGTATACAAGAATAAATAAATAAATAAAGTCATCAATTAAAACGGTGCTTATAAAGCGCTTACCACCGAAGTATCTAAGCGTTAGAAAAGAAAAGTAAATGAATGGCTGTGTGAGTTTTCAGAACAACATTACACTCGATGATTGTGAAATATGATGTGCACGAATGTTAACGGTACTCCCATAAAGGCACTTATAGGTTCTAGTTTCTTTTCTTCTGCTGCAGTGAGATTATGAATGACGGATCTGTATACTCTGCCTTGATGGGCACAGCTGACGTCATCGATGTCGATCCCAACACTGTTCAACACGAGGGGGCTGATGAGATCTACCTCCATCCTAACTACCATCGAGAACATACTGATTGGGACATCGCACTCATTCATCTCCGTAGTCCCATGAATCTTACGAACTACGTCTCGACCGCGTGTTTGCCAACCAGGGATATGAGAGATGCTTTCTATCCTGGGATAGCCGTTACGATGTCAGGATGGGGTACTCTCTTTCAAGGAGGTGCGTACTCAAATCTTAAAGGGATCGTTTAACAATGTTCAAACTGAGATACACGGCCCTACGTGTTATCAGTGTCTGCAGGGGCGTACGCAGGATTTTTTCAAGGGGGGGGTTTTAAATATTTTGCTCCCGAAAATTTGAAAATCGCGCCGGCCGAAAAGTCGCTCAGTGGGGGGGGGGGGGGGGGGGGGGGGGGGGGGGGGGGGGGGTAAGCGGACACTTTTTTTTTTTTTTTTTTTGAGGTCAAAAAAAAATCGCAACGACTCAGTCGGCCGGAAAGTCGCTCAGTGGGGGGGGGGGGGGGGGGGGGGGTGGGGGGGGGGGGGGGGGGAAGCGGACACTTTTTTTTTTTTTTTTTTTGAGGTCAAAAAAAAATCGCAACGACTCAGTCGGCCGGAAAGTCGCTCAGTGGGAGGGGGGGGGGGGGGGGGGGGGGGGGGGGGGGGGGGGGGGGTAGGCGGACACTTTTTTTTTTTTTTGGTCTCAAAAATTCAAAAATTTGACATTTTTTATCGTTGGGGGGGGGGGGTAAGGTCACCTTATTTAGGTTAGTCGTGGGTATAATTTTTTTTTTTTTTTTTTTTTTTTTAATAATAAAAAAAAAAAAAAAAAAAAAATCCAAAGGGGGGGGGGGCGGGGGGTTTTAGGTTTTTTTATGTGGGGTTTACATACATTAAAATACCAAAGGGGGGGGGGGGGGGGGTTTGAACCCCAAAACCCCCCCCCCCCCTGCGTACGCCCCTGAGTGTCTGTGATATGTTGTTATATTGAAGCCCTAAACTAATTGCGCTTCAAAATGATCAAGAAGTGCCTCAAAAATGTGAAATCCTTTGAGTGACCGGTTTTACCATACTCGTATTTCCCAGTAGACTGTAGTGTTATGAAAACCGTTTGGCAAACGCAAAATTTGATTTCGATGTTCAATCATAAATATCTTGATAATCAGAAAGGCGATCAGCTTGTAAAAGTCGTGGGGTTCCTGACTGACCTAAAGGTTTATAATTATCATTGCAGCATGAGCTAAATCAAGGATTTTTCAGAAGGATCTAAGACAAAGTTACCGGATCCCTTTAGTATAGCTCATGAGCAAGTTAGCAAAGAGCATTCACAGTTATTGCCCCATCAATGAACATTACTAGTATCCTTTTTTTAAAATAATAATCACCAATATTGTTGCGAAGAACCAACGGCGGGTGGTGGGTCCAGGATTCTCTCGCGGTTGGGGGGGGGGGGGGCATAAGTCTAAAATTTCTGTGATACGCTCAAAACAATTATCACCCCCTGCTTCTTCTTCTTCTTTGCTCTTTTCCCATTTTTTTCATTTTTTCTCTGTCTCTTTTTATGTATTCCTCCTTTCTTTTCTGTTGTTTCCTTTCTCCTTCTTCTTCTTCATATTTATTCTTTTTCGAGGGGGGAGCGGGGCACCAGGGCCCCTGTGCCCCCTTGTCGACCCCGACCCCCTGATAAAGAATGTATATTTATTTAACCTGTTTACACAGACTTGATGTTTGCTTGGAATGTGCAAAATGATTAAATAACGAAACAGCTCAGTTCAAGGGCCTCACATTATTATGATGTTTGATCCTATTCTTCTTTGATTTTGTTACAGGTCGACAAACTCAGTTATTACGTGAAGTGACCGTACCTCTAGTAAACCACACACTTTGTCAAGAAGAATACTATCCATTCAATATCAGTGATAATATGATCTGTACAGGACCTAAGGAAGGTGGCAAAGATTCATGTCAGGTACTGTGAAGAGTTACGTAAGAGTCTTTGAAGCTTCAAGCTCAAGTGTTCAATTTCATTTATGTCCAGAATATTGGGCGAGGGAATATTATTCATTCACCAGTTGGTGAAAAGAGTGATACATTTTATCAATATTATAATTTTGCTTCAAAAAGAGGTGGTAATTTTTACATTTGACGGGACATACCTTTCTACCATCGGTTTCCCAAGTTAACAATAAGAAAGCTCCCGGGGCCCTGAAGGTAAAGCGGAGAGGACAGCTGATTTTGAATGTTTACGTACAGGCCTCTTTGGTACAATATATGCGTGTATTAGGCTCTTTGCTCTTTTACCCTTTCTCTTCCAAGTTAATCAAACAAAAGCCAAGCAAACTTTCTACTGGTCACATTTCGGTTTTGGATTTGAGGATTCGTTTGACAAGTTAATCTGTTAGGAGAAAAACTTTCAGAATCGTCTAACCTTGGAATTATTATTTTGACATTTCTATTTCTGTATTAAGAACAAACAACGTATGTTTGAAGTCAAAAGGGCGTTAACTATGTGTAATAGCTTGTGTGTGACTTAACGCCCTTCTTGCTCCAAAGAGATGACAACTACTTTGCCCAAAATAAAGTACAGCGTATGAAATATTTGATCGGATTTAATTATTGCACAATCTGCGGAAATTATTTCTTGTCAAGTATTTACACAGTGGTATTTACATATTGGCTTCTATGAATAAATATTGATTAACAACATTATATTGTCAACAGCTTATTAAGCCGGGGTAATAATCTCCAAGTTTGGAAGCGCTTATTGATGGTAATAAGCGCTATATAAAAACTGAGTATTATTATTATTATTATAATAATTATTGTATAATTGCTTTCATCATTAACCCCAAGGGAGACAGCGGAGGGCCTACTGTATCCAGACTAGGTGACCAATGGTGGCTTATAGGGGTAATAATCGGTGGTGTGGGGTGCGCAGTACCAGGATTCAGGGGGGTGTCTTCAGATACCATCGCCTACCAGGACTGGATTAACCCTATCTTTGAGGGAGGGGTCCCACAGAAAAGTAAGGATAGCACGCTTGTTTTTATGATAATTATGATAATAATAGTAATGATAACATTAATAAAAATGATGATGAGGATGATGATGATAACAATAATAACAATGTTAATAATAATAATGATATTAATGTCAATGATAATGATGATAATAATGATGATCATAATAATAATACTAGTAATAATAATGATATTAATATTATTAATAATACTAACAACAACAACAACAACAATAGAACACTTCTAACGTAGTGCATTATGCCTTTGCAATAGGTCTCTGCGCGTTTAGATAACGTGTTTTCATCTTGCCATTCTTCTCGAAATAAGAAACGTAGAAGCTATTCCTGAATTTATGGACTCGAAAAGCAGAATTGTCATTCGATAATTTGCAAAACAAGGATGCAAATTTTGCTAAAATATTTTTGGTCCTGTTTATAGACTTTCAGATTGAAAGAGATACTTGTTGTTTAATGTATTATAAAACGGTCAGCATTGCCTATGTCTTATTGACAAGTGTGTATCCTCCTACGGTCGAGTGTTAAGGCTGATTCGAAACAGTCAGCCGTGAAGCCATTGGAAGAGTGCATTGTTGATGGTTCATTTCGTGGTAAAAGTGCGGAAGTAACGCAATTAATGTTCCGTACGCAGAGTAAAACGCATTTAAACGGAATATATACGAATCACCTCCGTTTAAGATTACAGTATATCTAAAAAGCATGCCTTAATCCGAATCGCATCTAAGGGCAACGAAGAGTAGTATCTAACATGGTGACTAAAACGTCTTTCTCACTCTTCATACAATTATACAAAAGTAACCGAACACTGTTTTTAAGAATTGTAATTGTATCGGAGATATCTGCTATCTGGCAATTACGGGTTGAACACATATATTGATATTCAAGACTGCTTTTGTCACCCATTTATTATGGTTTCTTGGTAAATACTCAACCTTTTATTCATGAGTGATAGGTTATGTAACAAATGAAAATTTCATGTAAGATGCGATTAGACAATAGATGTATGTTTTGAATTATCATATTTTGATTCGATTCTCTCTTAACTCATTCTTCTAATGTAATACATTTATATCATGAATATTTTACAGTAAAAAGAATGTGATTAGCTCGAGAGGATAACCCACTTGGAAAAAGCTCTTTCTTCTATTAGGTCCTGGTGGAGTTGTTGATATTCTATTCTGTCAATATCATAGTTGATTATAACACAATATCAAATAAAAACTCTTGAAAATAGATATCAAACAAGGATTGTAAGGAACATACTTATACAACAAAGAGCAAAACTATGATAAATATCAGGTTCCAAAGTTCATGCAATGGATATCAACTTTAACAGTAAAAGACGCTCTACTTACTGCAATCAGAAACATGCATCCACTCCGAAATCATTAAGTATGCACAATTATGATACATGTTCCATTCATTTTTTTCTTCACCTGATTCGCCAAGAGATGATGACGTGTGAGTCACATGACTTCACTTGCCAGGGAGGTTGGTGTATTCCATACTATGGCAAGTGTGACGGGTTTCCTGACTGCAGACTGGAAACGGACGAAAATTTCTGTGGTATGTATAACACTCGCTTGTTAACCAGCTATACTAAGAATAATAAATGAATATAAAAAAAAGTGTGGTCTTACATACCCAGGGTAGCCACATTAGTATCAAACTGCTCTTGATGAGGGCCATGCAATTATTATTACCCCAGCAATAGCCATGTTTTCATTTACACCTGGGTGGAGAGTAGCAAATGTGGATTGATGGCTTGCGAAAGGACGTTAGTGCCGGGCGATGATTCCTACCCTCAACCCTTGGATTGAGATTTCAGCGAAGGAACCACTAATACATGACAACTCTAATTAAACTTCTATTTATACCAGATTCCAAAAAGCCATACTACATAGGCGATGATAGGGGCTCTTGAAGTGTCTCTCCTGTCAGCATCTCTTTCCGTAGACCAACCACGTTCTTTCCTTTCTCCCCCCCCCCCCTCTGTCAAATCGTCTCACTTGTGGGAGCGTAGCGTTGGTACGGACAGCCTGTGAGTGGGCATTGTGGGGGAGTTGAGGGGGCATCGGGCTTGATTGACATGCCAGGAACAAGGGCGGATGTTAGAGGGGGGGGGGTGATGTTTATAGAGATGATCTTCTTTTCATATATTGCCTCGATAATCCTTTTTTTTTGTTTACGCCTCTTTCTCTGTTTTTGTTTTTCACCATTCGATTGAGATCAGTTTGCTTAGTTGCTACACCACTGTCATTCGAATTAGATGCAGCAAGAGAATATTTATCATAGATTTATGTCAATCCTTAAAACTACATTAATTGTACTCAAAATGCGAATGTGAATGAAAGGACAAAATAATAAAATTGTATTCATCATTATGGATGTACTGGTAATTACATGTTCATATTTTATTGATACAGATGGCGTCTTAAAGCTTTTCGATCCCTTCTTCTACCGCCGTGTGGCCAGTAGGAGATCAGCCGTGATCATCACAAACGTTCTTGACATGCACGTCTGTGCTAGAATGTGCCTGGATGCGGACTTCCCGTGTGGTGTCTTCGAATACTACATAGCAGGAATGATCATAGATGTGAAGAATCAAACCAAACCGGTTTATGATTGTCTGATCGATGGACCAGGCATGGAGATGGTTCATTTCTCAACTCCCGAGTCAAAAAGAATAAACTTCCACCAGTTTGTCAGAAAGATGGATATTTCAGGTATGTTCTCTATACCTTTGTCATTATAGTCTTCTTCAATTAAAGCGCTTATAGGCCTATCATTTGTAGATCCTGGGCATTCTTACAGGCTTTTAAGGAAATGTTGATTTTCGGGCATGAAATAAAGGTTCCGGAAAATTTGGGCCCGTGCACCTATGATAGCTACCATATCACAAAATAGGATGAAAGTGGCTTTACCGTTAGTGAAATCTACATTATATGTCTATAGTCACCTTATCTCCAAAATACAGATCTATTTTAATAGCGTCTCTCATAATGTTCTCTAACATATCACCGAATTCATTCATTGTCACCATTATTAATCATGCCTACACTTTCTTCTTGATGTTTTTGTTTTTACTACATTCTCTGTAACACTCTTTATGTCGCTCTGTGTATTCTTATATTTGTTTAGCATGCGCGTCCTTTTCCTATTCCCTTTCTTTTTCACCTCTCTTTCCCGCAAAACACAAAACAAGACATATTATTTAATGACTATTTCACTCATTGTCTCCCTTCATTACAGCTGGAGACAATGCCGTGTTCATATCAGGTACAGAGGTCATCTTGTCTCCTTCTTACCTCCCTGCAAAGTCCTTCAACCTTTCTTCTTCCTTCTCCTCCTCCTCCAACTCTTCCACCTCTCCACTCTCCTGGACAATTCGTCTCTCTGAACTCAACTACAACACCATCGTCTTCAAGATGCTGGCTGTCAAAGGTCAAATTGACTGTGGTAACTGGTCCTCTTTCTCCCTGCTCTCAATCAATGGTGGAGGTAATGTCACGGCAAGTAATGGTAAGGTGGGGACAGCTAGATGTCTCGACGAATTCGTCATAGGGGAGACGTTCAACGTCGATTCGGCAGAAGTTTTCATCACATACTTCGCCACGGATTTGATAGAGACGGGATTTATGTTGGAGTATAACGCAAGTAAATATACTTAATTCAATTGTTTTAAGTACTGACAACGAGTACGACTTTCATGAGGATTTGCCTTCTGAAGAGTAATGCCTCGTTGACACTTGCACGCATTTTGGTCCCGCATTTTCCCGCTCTATAACGTGCCAATGCGTGCCAATTAGTGGCACGCAGGGTCACGTCTAATATACGAATAGTTCACGCAATGCGTAACCACCAAGATACGCATTCGTCGACTATGCGCATGGCATGCGAAAACTGCGCGGGAAGTATGCGCAGCCAATGCGTGAGCAAATTAGTCGTTAACATACTATGTTAACTAGTCCTGAACATGCGTGCCACTAGGCCAACGGTCACGCATCGGCGCGCACAGGCACGACTAGGTAGCGCATAGGGTGCGCATAGTTCACGAAGAGTTCACGAACGTTGCCAAACAAAATTGTCGTGCCAACATTTTGAACATTTTGAAAATTCTGCCATGCATTTCACGCACGGCCCTCATCTATCCGCATCCTCCCGCACGCTACCACGAATACTTCCCGCATTGGCACGCAAGAGTATGTGTCTATGCGCAAACTATGCGCAAACCAAAATGCGGGCAAGTGTCAACGAGGCATTAGATGGAGATAACATCTTAAAGCTCTTTCATTCTTTGTCAAAGAATCATATTGCTTTGATTTAGATCAACTCGAATTTGGGGAAGAAAAGTTTAAATGTAGAACGAAAAGGAATAGGGAAACGGAAGAAGTAGATGGAAATGAAGATCAGACAATTAAACGGAAAAAGAAAAGAGTAGCCTAAATAAGACAGTAGAAAGTGAAGAATAATAAGAATTAAATTATAGAAGGACATTTTAGAAGACATTTAAAGCAGCTTACAAAAATATGTTAGATGTAAAAGTATGTGATCAGAATAATAATATATTTTATCTAAAATGTTCAGCTATTGTTTTCCTCGGTCTAGGATGGTTGTGTAACCAGAGTTTTATCGCTTCTCCTGGGTCTATCAGCTCACCACGATTCTACTCTCTCGGGCAGACATATCCACCCAATATCCGCTGTCATTACTCCATCACGGCACCACCAAACCTCGTCGTCGCACTTCATATGGACTCCTATCAAATCGAACCAGACATGGAAGAAGGAGCGTGTGACTTTGATAGCCTCAGTATCTTTGATGGTAACAGCACCGATGCACTGAGGCTGGAGTATCTATGTGGGTATAGTCAAGCTCCTGTATCAGTGCTATCAAACTCCAGCTCGCTCTATCTGGTATTCAGCACAGATGAGTCAGGGCAGTACGCAGGATTTGCAGCCTCATTCTCGTTCATGGATCAGATTGAGAGAGAAGACGAAGAAGATGAAGAGCTGAGCAGTCATGACGAGATGTCAGGTAAGATATTTTTTCAGTGAGAAACAGATTAATTTGAGCGGTTTCATGAAACCTCAACGTTTGTATTCATAGTACACTGTCTATAACTATATGACCACCTTGCATTCCTTTATTCTTTTCTTTTACAATAATTAAATATCAAACACAACACTTGGTCATTTTAAGAGAGGAAATGAATGTGATTTATTTGTCAGTCGCGAGAATGTGTTTTCACCTAAAAAATATGGTGCTCCATTTTGGTACCTTCCAGTATTCTCTTAATAAGATCAATATCTATACCAGGGCCCTATTAGCAGGCACGTAGCCAGAGTTTGATGTTTGGGTGGGGGGCACATACATGTAATCGATCGACGTCCTAGGGAGTGGTCTAAACAAGTTCAACCGATCTTGGATTTAAACAAAAAATGGGGGGCACGTGCCCCCCCCCCCCGTGGCTACGTGCCTGCCTATTAGTAAATTGTAGGAAGGAGTTAGGAGTTAAAACTCCTTGAGTGTAGGTATACAACAATTTCATCAATCAGCCGTGACAAAATATGTTTGCTCGAAAAATAGGGATGATCAATAATAAATAATCGAGAATATGAAGAAAACTGAATCAATTTCCAAGCAGCTCGATTCAGCCGTGTGCGGGTAGCTTAAATGTAAATCCTGAATAAATATGGGACTTCCAGTACATAATCGAGGCAATTTCGATTTTTTTTGTCAGGTTGTGTTTTACCTAGGCATATCTACAAAGAAATAGGGAGACACGGACAGTTATATTCTCCCTTATCAAAACAGTGAAATGCAATCAATAATGTGTCAATCATGATAGATGAATAAGCTGGAAACAGATAAGAGTTTACTGAATTTATTTCTTTTTAGTTTAAGTTCTGAGTAAACACATGAGAAAATTATGAACAAACTATAACATTGTAAAATGAATGCAAATGTAAATGGGGTGAGATCATGAAGAGGTCTCACTTTGTATTTAAACAACATAATAAAAGCAAAAAAGCACAACAGTAATATTGTAAACAAATGAATACTGTAAATAATAACAACCACCATTAACAAATTGACAAAGTGTATGTAGTAAAATGATTTTTTTTTAAATCCCTTAATTCGGTAAAATCTTTGTGAAATCAAACTCTCTACGTACTTAGAAGGGAAATGACAACATTTGTATTTTCCAGTCATATGACTGTGAACATTAATCTCTGTTATTAATGATAATAATAATAATAATATATTACATTAATATATCGTTTAATACAAACTTTCTAAGCGCTTAACAAAAAATAAAATACAAAGTAATGTCAGCCTACAAATTACAACAATATAATACATGATACATAATTATCCAAATCGAGACACTTAATACGTAAACAAATTAATTCTATTTGAAGTATTAGCTTAAAGAATACATGTCTATTCACATTCTCTTTTATGTTATTATGTCTTCCCACAGATTTTGACAACAGTTTAAAGGAATTTATGTATGAATCGTCTCAAAATTCAAAACTCACAACGACATCTCAATCGACCTATCCCGAAGGAATGACAACCTCTTCTAAAGTACTGGCAATATTCTCCGAAAAAATGACAACACTCTTACCAAGTCCTATTCATCTCCAGTCTTCCGACATGGACCTTCAATATATTCTTAAAATAACATTGGTTGTTTTTCTACTGGTCTTTGTGATGCTCGCCATAGCTTTTGCGGTATTGTACTGTCGAATTAAGAATGAAAATGTACAATTGAAGAAGAATTTACAGATTCATCGAAACGGGAATATTGTAAGCCTTTGAAGTTTGCATTTAGACAGAAACCTTCATCGGAAAATGATGGATCTACTTGATACGTTTCACGTTCGATCTACATGGTTTGACTGAAAGGCTGTGAACCGGAGAGCAGGATCAGGGATGGATTAGGAGGGGACGATGAATTCATCAGATCGACAAAATTATAGCTTTGTTGAAAACCTGACTACTAACTATGAGTTGATTTAGAAAGGATTAACTGAAGGAACCATTGATGTAAAGTGAGGAATATTCAAAGGGTGTTTACGAGAGCAGGGAGCAGATCAACCACGAACTGAACGATGATTCCCTCAAGGTGCAGAACGACGATGGTGATGATGTCAATGAAGACGAGAATGTTTGAGAAAACATTAATGCGTTAGCAAAGAAAAATGTACATCACAATTTAACCATTACCGATTATGTCGCTTGAACTAAAAACAAGTAAAATGACAAAACCTGCTTGAAACCTTAAATCTTGAATCATCACTGTACACTATATTGTTTTTTAATACAAAAAATGTAGGCCTTGGCCTTCAAGTCCAGTAAAATCGGAGACAGTTACGTGACTGTTCTGACAATATTCTCAGTTTAGCTTTATCTGCAACTGGAACACTGTGGAAGTCCTGTTCTTTCCCACAATTTTGATATCATATCTTTATGATCGTTTTATATGAGGATACAGGAGATATAAGACCCCATACTGCCCCCACTTCCATTAGCGACTTTTACAAAGTCTAGATTCGCCCTATAGAATGAGGAAACTAAATCAGGGAAATTTTAGAACGTTAAATTTCCATGTCTTATGACATTTTAATTGGAAGATATCAGTCAAACTAATTTAAGCAGTTTTTGACATTTTCTTTAAAAAAAATTGGCATCTTATATTGAAGAAACAACTTTTGTGGCCAATTTAGAAAAGCAATTTTAGTCAAATTTTCTCGTCATTTTTCAATTTTCAATTTTCTTTTACCAGTATTACGCCCCCCTTAGATCTCGACTGTTTCATGATCGCTGCGAAAATTTGCATACATGTCAAGTGAAGTGTATAGAATACTATGGTAAATTCAATTCTTTGAAACATTCACTTTGTAATTTTTGCAAATAAGGTCATACAATTCACATTTTTACCTATACATCATATATTCTTCATATTTGAGCATTATTTTTCACTACATATATTCATTAGACCAATTGGAATAATAATAAGTTATTCTTTATGTTATCTGTTGTTTTGATATACATTTTTATGTATTTTATTATTCTTGTTGTTTGTTTCATTTCTAACTACAATTCAACTATTATGACCCCAAAAACAAACACCTAAACTATAAACAAGACCAAATAACCAATGTTTTATCTCTTTTCAGGAAAAATGATATTTCCATATTTTTTTGTGCACAAATCACGAAAATGAGCGATTTTCGGACTGACATGCAAAAACAAAAGGTCACGTGACTTTGTAACTGTTCGTCCGATTTTCAAAAAAATTGTTTTAAAAGATGCTCAAGACTTGAAAGAAAAGGGTCAGCAAGTGACGGGGCGTCATCCGTATACATTCCCGAGCAATTAGACAAATTGCGGAGGGGGGGGGGGGTGGGTGGGCTTGGCCTCATTAGGGCTAAGGCGAAAGAAAATGTGCGGAGCTCGCCATCATTTGAACAACAGTAAATTACTAACTTGATATTTAGATTTTACACGTTAGAATCTTTTGCGTTGTTACTTTACTTTGAAGATAATGCACCTATACAAGTGTGTACATTAAGTTGAACAGGTCATTCGTGAACATGTCTACTGAGTACATGAATATTAACATGGATATACGTATAATTCTTTGTACATGCTCGAATGTAAGAAGAAAACAAACAATGTAAAAAAATGAAAAATGTTATATCTGGAAACAGTATTATAAACATTGCAGTAGATTTGATACATATTTTACTGACTTAGTTTACTTAAAAGATACTGATGAACCTATAAAAGTGTGTAAACTGAAATGGTCACGTCTGAACATGTCAACTGAGTATATACGTGTACACAAAATATCTTTTATCCTTTACATGCTCGAAAGTATGCAGAAAACTAACAATAGAACAAATGGAAGATATTATATATATCTGGAAACAATGTTATAAACAATGCAGTAGTTTTGATACACTACTGACTTAGTTTACTTAGAAGAATATGAAACTATAAAAGTATGTAACATAATTATGTTGAACAAGTCATGTCTGAACATGTCAACTGAGTATATACATGTAAATATATTTTGTTTCATGCAGAAAACTAACAATATAACAAATGGAGGATATCATATCAGGAAACAATATAATAAATATTGCAGTTGTTTTTATACATTATTGACAATTATACAAATTTTACAGTTTGAATAACATTGAAGGTAAGACTTTTTCTATGTGACATTGAAAATGAGGGGCTTATTGAAAAGCGTTGCTTGTAATGGTAAGCCATCTAAAAACTATAGTACGTGTGTTTTGGTTTTAAAGTTTTTAACGAGAGAAATGACGAGGACAAGGCACAAGGGTAAATGAAAATATACAGTTAAAAGATTGGTGTGTCCCACAGTCAACATTGAATGTTTGAATTGTGAATGAAAATATGCAATCGCTTTCTTTGTTAAAATATAAACAAAGTGAGTTTCATGGATAAATATATAACCATGTTAAACTATATTTACACGTGTATAAATACATGTACGTTAGTATGAAATATCAAAGTTAATTCTTTTACATTTCAAAAGTGAAAATAAACTCATTTTAGTATCGGATCTTATACACTTTTCATATATTCTGAAAATGACAGAAAAAAGTACGTTTAGTACAAAATAAAAAAGACAAATGGACGTTTACTACAAAGTGATTTATGGTCTGTGTATTAAAACATTACATCCTGCCTAGGGGAATTTTACGGTGTTTGTTTCTTTTAATATGTTGCCTCATACACTCCTCCATAATGTACACTGTTGGTCATACAAAAATATTCTATGTGGGCATGCCTTGGACCATAATGCATGGCCCTACAGAGGATTTTTTCCTGTTGGGGACTGGGGGAAAATGTTTTTTGTTTTTTTGTTTTTGTGGGGCGTCGACGTACCCTAGCGCCTGCTGCGTACAGTCATGATTCATTGGCTAAGCAATGGCCTCGTTACTGTGAGCCCCCAGGATCAAAACCGTGTCAATGTGCTGTATTCGTGCCCTTTTATGAAGCATTAATCCCCATTACTATCAGTTATGACTTAAGGACGTAGGTCCCCTAGTTGATTAGCATAGTAGCACACACATGCGTTAGCAGTCACGCAAAAACAAAAACACTCCCCAATTGTCATTCAATAAAATCTGAGAATGTATACTATTATCTAGATCTATTAGGAATAAATCATTGTCAAAATCATTCAATAAATTGGGGTAAAAATAATTATTCCACCATTATGACCAACAGTGTATATGTGCATTATAATGTATATATATTTGGCATCGAATGTATCTCGATATAGTACTCTCATGGAAACATATAGAGGTGGAGGTGTGAAGGTGTAGTGGTTCATTCATTTGACTCTCATTTCAAGAGTCAAGGGTTCGAGTCCCAGTCAGGCACTAACATCTTTTGGCAAGGCATTCATCACCATTTGCCACTCTCTACCCAGGCGTAAATGGGTACCTGGTAATAGCTGGGGTAATAATAATCGCAGGGCCCTCAGGAAGAACAGCATTGATTCTGTTGAGGCTTCCCTGGGTAAACAAAAATATTAGAACATGTACTACTATTATCATCATTATTATATTGATGTCATGATATAAACCAGTATGAATGAAACGGAAGTATTTATTCTTCATACTTTTAAAACTTTTCCTATGGGGGCGAGATAAAGTCGATGAAAAACAATCGCGCATATTGTTTTTCATGTTCGCACTTGTTATTATCTGACATTAATATATAAACAAATATACCATATCTTCAGACATGTCAGAGACGCTATAGTGATAGCCTGAGAGCCTGTGCGATATGCGTGTGTGTGGTCAGCCTATTGAGTCCATTAGATTTGACCCCTTAACATTATTTAAGTCATTGACAAAGAGATTGTTCATGTAACTTGCACAGGGCTCCCGAAACAGATCCCATAGTCGGTTCGATGCCATCCCAAGCACCAAACTCTCTCACAACCAGGGACTACAGGAGAGACAAATTAGGCTGATGAAGATTTGTACCGAAGGAGGACGTCAGACGCCCTGCAATATTTGAATCCTTGTTTAAAAAGCCAATAGACCCACGTCCGCAAGCATTTTGTTTATAGGCTAAAGGTGATGAAACTTTTATCTTTTAGCGTCAAAACTTCGAATTTTAGAGTACGAGATAGCAAAATGTTTGCATCATTTTACATCTTACAGCAGAATTATAAGTACATGCAGGCATTTTTTCTGTTGGGAGGGGCCATTGGGGCATCATATTGCCCTACTTGAAATGAGAGCAGCATCTACCCTCTGCCCGAACTATGCAGTGAGTATGCTAGCGGCACTAGTAATCTGTTCGACTGTATGCACGTTCCTCTTAAAATCCAAGTTCATTAAGATTAAGTGCCTATGTCTTTAAAAGAAGAAGAAAAATGACTAGAAAAAAAAGAGAGTAGAAGAATATTGAATGATTTCAAAATCTATTTGATCTCTCTTTTTGTCTGGTGTTGCCTCTCATCATCCACCGTCCTCTAGAGTGCTTTAACGAAAATGAAGAGATGAATTACGATGAGGAGCATCTTGTTGATGTATCAAATGTTTACAGATGAGTCACCTTTGCATGTCATTAGTTCACTTTGGAGCGACTTTTCCACCTGGAGTGCTGAGTTGGCGGCTGTCTTGCAATATTATGTAACTCAAACATTATACCCATGCAGCACCCTCTTCAGCAGGGCGTTGTATCAGACACTATCCTGTGAGTGGGAGTCGGTTGATCCTTCCAGTATCTCGTATTCCTCATCCTGATTCCGTTCCGGAGCATTTGAAAACTTACGTCTACAGAAAGACCTCCAACGCGAAGCTTCTGGTTGTGGAAATTTACCTGTAAATATGAAATTCGATATGATAAGACACAGTATTACTAAATATAAATGAAAATAATAATGAAACGCACAAAGAGAGAGACACACACAAACACACACACACACACACACACACACTCACACATACACACACACTGCAACCACCTAATTTATTTTCCACATTTTCGGTGGTTTCCCCCTTCCTCAGGGATGACTGTGCTCGTTGGTGATCAGAATATTAACAAGAACTAGAAATGCAATCGTGTCACAACGATGTGCGTGCAATGACGCCATGTTTCTACGTGTATATCATGATCTAAACAGTAGTATTTATTTATACACAGCTAAGAAAATACGTCATTGTATCTGTAGATGACACATGAAGTAGATCGCTGATATCACAACTACACTGTACTCCATAACATCCGGAACAATTAGGCCTACCGAAAATAGAAGATATGATATGAAGTTCTTTAAAATCCAAAAGTGGAATGAATGCACGTCAGTGACGTCACACATGTTTGTTCTGTATTATCATTCCCAGAAGCAATCCGTGTGCCTTCGGGCATGATATGCTTACGAAAATAATGATAATAAACAGTTAATGTTACCATAATACCATTGGTATTAACGATATTGATAATAAGTGACTTCATCGTCGGGTCGGGTATTACATCATCGACTATCCTATCTCTATACAGTGTGAGACAAAAAAAAAGTTTACAACTAGAAAATTACTAATTATTTTTAAAATCATCTAGGAACAGTAAATTATTATACATCTTATGAAAAAGTGTTTTACCCCGAATCATTTGGTATCACTTTTGTGGGATATGTGTTTGCGTGAGTGCAAAATTGACTTGCGCCAAAGTTGCTTATGTGATGTTTGAATAAAACAATTGGGATTTGGGAATTAAATTTGGTATTTGCAGATCCAAATAACATCCCTAACAAAATTGATCATGCCACCCATTAATATCGAATATCAAATATCAACCAACGTTTTGTGCGCGCGTGCGTGTGTGTTTGTGACTTTGCTTCTGCAAAAAGCATATGCAATGCATTTCATTTGATACAGTCAATTCATTCTCTCACTCCGCTAATCCGAACATAATACATACTGTAGGCATCACTTTGGCGCAAGTCGATTTTTGCACTCTCGCAAACAATGCCGCCTGTTCATCCAAGCGTGAACACATATTACACAAAAGTGATACCAAATGATTTGGGATAACACACTCTTTCATAAGATGTATAATAATTTATAAAATAATTAGCCATTTTCTAGTTGTAAACTTTTTTTTTGACTCACACGGTATATTATATCAATAAAGCCTCGTCAGCATTGGGTAATACGTCTTTATATGTTTAAGATACTGACCTGTGTTAGCATATTGTATGAGGTCTGCTTCAAGTTGTATGAATTCATCTTGAGCTCTGTTCTTCGCTTTTTCACCTGCTGCCAGGGGATTCCCTCCCAATACACCTGCTGCTCCTGATAAAAGTGAGACTATTGTGATCGCATACGCCGTGATTAATGAAGGACGGAAATTTTGGTCAATTTCGTAAACAATCACGGCGACACCACCAATAAACACAAGTCCGATTATTATATGTTTGATTGCGTTGAAAATATGACCAGAGAGAGGGAGTCTCCTTTTTACGATATCTTTTAGTAGGCTTGACTTAATCATAAATTGCCTCTGGCTCTGCGAAGCTCCATTTTCATGATTTTGGGATTGCTCTAAGATTTTGATCGGGAAAGTATTCTCATCGTCGGTTTTTCTACCAATGGAATAAATATTGTTGTAGAGGGTCTGGTATTTGTCAAAGAATTGTGTAATGATCGCGATCAAAAAAAGAACAGCAATGATGACGTTGATCCAAATAGGGCCCACGTAAGGAACATTTATGATGATTCCAATCACAGTGAAGAAAATAATTTCAACAAACAGGATAATCGTTGCAGATAACCGCATAAAACAAAGGGTAAACACCACGGCAAAACAAACAATCTTTGTCTTCTTACTTTCCACATTGTGTGGTTCAGTCAGTACATGACCATCATTATTAAACCAGGATATGTACATATATTATAAAACTAATAGTCCTAAAAGGTATAAGATATTTGCTAGAATAAAATCGAAAACCCAAGTATCCCTCTGGAATTCTTCTCCACGCTGCTTGCTACGATTCTGGTATTCCTCATTTATTAAGACGTGCCAGAAGAAAAAAACAAGATATGGAAGAAAGAAAAGGATCGCGTAAACCAAGAGCGAGTATGGACCAAACAACGAAGGGATCGAGTTGATCTGTAAGATGTTTACACTCTCCTCCTCATCTTCCTGGTGGTTAAAGGCTCCTGCACAGATACACAACACTGTTAAGGCAACAGCCAATAAGATAATCGGATACGTGACACAAAGTGCTAGTATTACAGTGATACAATGAATCTCCGGTACGTTTATTTCCGATATGTTCCAACATTTGTAGTAGGTGCTTGCTTGCAACTGAAATAGACTGTGTCCAGGGATGAGTTTTTTGTTAAATTGTTGAGGTTCATCAAGTTCTTTGCATATGACGTCATACTCAATATCATCTGAATAAGGTGTTTGTACTCTCGATCTCACTTGTCTTGATATATACAATAAAATATTCACCAAGCAGATGTCTGAGAAGGTCCCGTTGTCCAAAGTACTACTGTTCAGAGTAATTGAGACCGAATGCATCCCGTAATTTAATGAAGTAAATGACAAGGAGTAGTTGTCATAGGGGAGAGAGAGCATGAATTTTCCTCTTCCACCAAGCCCCCAATGCCAAAGAGTTTGGTTGTGTTGTACTCTATCGCCCGTATCGAAGTTGATGATGAAATGGACAAGACTCACATAGTTGTTCGATATATTTCCTATTGACTCAACTATGCTGTCGACTGTCCCAGCTACAGGGTTCAGTGGATGGGTACACGGTGAACTCTTCTTTGCATCTAGATCCTTTTTTTGTGGCGAAGAAGTTGTGTTGTGTTGTGAAGGCGCATTTTTGTCCATTCCATACCACACACAAATCGAGGTGACAAGAATGAATATTAATAGACCCATCACTATGAATGATATCCGTCTTCTGTTCGCCGTCGTGAATTCGGTTAATAGCCTTGTAAACCTGTATTGGAAGACATAATGTGTCTATTTTAAGTCTATTTTTATTTTTTCATGTTAATGATACCTGATATTCCAGTGACCAAATTAAAATTAAAACATCTGACTCAACCGTTATCGTATTACACTGTGAAAAGGTTGGGCAATATTTTCTAACACTTTGCCCAACGTTGTGCCAATAGTCAATGGATAAACCCGTGTTTTAATTGACTTACTAATGCATTTCTCTCTTTGTTACACGTTCCTACCACCATGTATATGTTATCTCTTTGTATACAGATTTTATCAAATTTCACGCACCTATTCTGTTATTAACTTATTCATGTATATTTGGAAAATGTTAACGTTTTTCTCTGTAAAGGAAACTTGAAATTCACTCTGAAATTTCCTATATATATATATATATATATATATAAAATAACCTCCTTTGTTACTACATCCAATCGCTTTTCCTTCGTAGTCTTAATTTCATCATCGTTTTTCTTCTACATGTCTTCCCAGTTCCATCTGTTCCATTCTTCTCATGCTACCCTCTCTCTTTCTCTCTCTCTCTCTCTCTCCTCTTCTGCATTTCTTCCTTCTTCTTTGTTTGTGATTTCACCATCTCTCTCTCTCTATCTGTCTCTGTCTCTCTCTGTCTCTCTCTCTCTTAATATCTATATTTCCCTTATACTCTCTCTCTCTCTCTCACTCTCTCTTCGTTTTGTTCTCTCTCTGACACTTTCTTTTTCTGACAGTATTGTTTAATTATGTTTCTATAATAAAACCTTATAATTGTGTGTGACTGTGTTGAATTACATTATCGACTAGCGTTTTGAAAATGCATATAATTTGCAATATATTACGGTTCGAAACCAAACATGCATGCTTAATGTTATTCCCCAAGTCGTAGTTTTGTAGTTTCCAAACGAATCTTCAGTATTTACTTGTCATAAACTCAATTAATCAGCCTCAACTTCTATTTAAAATGTGAATATTCCTTACTTAATAATAATTTAAAAATAATAATGAGGAATTTATACTATTTGAAATTTCAATTTTTTTGCAAGTATGGAATATGTAATAAGTTGTAATCTATTTAATTATGTCTTATTTGTACTTGTCTATATCTAAGTTTTGTTGATTTTTTAAAAGATCTGAGCTTGTAAAACTTGCAATGTAATTTAGCTCTCGGGCAACCCTTTTGCAGTTAAAAAAAAAAACCTTTCTACTACTACTACTACTACTACTACTACTACTAATACTACTACTAATACTTGGTAACACAGCCTTCACAACTGCTGCTCCCAAACTGTGGAATAACATACAGATATGTCTTCGTAACCAACATCTGTCAATATCATCACAAAATATTTCAAAACTCATCTCTCCTGTTAACAATATAACTGTAAAGCGCATTCGAAAATTTATATTGGAAAATGCGTTATATAAATACAATATTATTATTATTATTATCATGAAATATGATATATTGAAGTTCAGTGAAAGAAGATATTTTAAGAAGCTTATAGGGGGAGATGGAGAAGGGGGAGGAACGGAGGGAGAATGGGTACGAGATAGAGAGGGAAAGAGAGAGAGTGAGAGAGAGAAAAAGAGAAATTGAGAGACTGGAGGGAGATGCAGAGAGACAGGGACAGAGAGAGAGAGAGAGAGAGAGAAAGAGAGAGATTAAAAATAAGTGATATACTTTGATGCTGCATCAAATAATAATTTATTTTGTTACGATCTTTTCGGGCACATGGTGAACCAAGGCTAAACAATCTTGATTGAAGCTTGATTATATACCGATATCCATTGATTTTACTACGTAGAGTAACATAATGATATCTCGAATTATATATTTCTTATTATGTTACACCCAAACATACCCCCCCCCCCCCCCCCCTCCAGGCACCAACAATTCTCCAACAACAAATATTTCCGGTCATATGATGAATCCGTTTCGAATTTGATTAAAACATATGACATGACATACGCAGGCATATGAAAATCATAACAATTTACTATTATGACGTCAGATTGAAAGGTAACTGCGATGCTCATGTAATTTCCTTTACCCACAACCAGAGACTGTCAGAGCTAGGCTTTGCTCAAGGCTTTATAAATTATGGTAAAGTGTCTAATAAGAGTCTGTGCCTGCAGACTGTGATTCTTCCTTTATAAAGCACACAATGCAGGCTCTACCAAAGCTTTGTTTATTTAAAAGAGGGTGACCATTCGTCATTGTTGCGGATCTATATAGTGTTTTTCCCTATTTGTTGTTAAAGGAGGTGATAGAAGAGTTTGAATTTCATATTTTGTCGATGGAAACACTGCTAGGACTAAGACCATCAAAGAAAAGTAATTTGTACTTAAATGTTTCCCGTTTAATTTAATCATGGTTACTTCATCATGAATAACTAGGTTTAAAATAAATAAAAATTGTATACTAAACTTTTTGAGACATGACGTACGGCAGATATGAATTACAGTAATTGGAAAGTTAGAGGAATTGACACGTCATGCAGGTTAGTTACATTGTTCATGTATATGAATTTAGCAAATGATTTTACATACATATACATCAAGAAATAACTAATGTGATATGGGGGGGAAAAGCGAAAAAGAATGAAAATGATCCACTGCAAAGTACATGACAACAAGTGAGAAATCGATACAGATTTTAAGAAAACACAAAGAGGAGAAATGGCGGACAAATACAAGAGAAAAGAAAGACAAAGGAACAAGAATAAGATATGGCATGAAGAGAGTATTTTGAAGGAACGGCAAATAGAGGGAAAACGACAAATGGCTCTAAATCCAGAGTTATCCTACCTTATACTGTACACAACGTGTAGGATGATATCAAAGAAAGAAGATCAGTGTGTGTTGTCAGTAGACTCGTCCCGTGATCAATGATCGAGAGTTCTCAGCTAATTTGAATTATATTTCATTATATAGTGCCTTCGATGGCTTAGTGTTGATCCTTTATGTGAAGATTCTTTAATGTCATCAGTATGTATCACGTCATTTTCCTTTTCATTCATTTCTCAAAAACAACTAAGGTTAAAACAATTAGACTTTGATCATATACCGGTTTTAATTGATTTTACTATAGGTAGAGCAACAACATTTTTGTTGTATACTCACTTCTTTTGTGTCATGTACCATCTGTGTCATCTGTCACGCAAATTCCCCATCGACAAATATTTCCGGAATAGCAAATAAACGATTAAAGAAACTGTTTTCTTTTAAAAAGTGAAAGTTGTATATTCGGGCATGAAATAACGGTTCTGGAAAATCTGTGCCCATGCACCTATGACAGCTACCATAATATTGTCAAAAAGGGATGAAAGTGGCTCAGTTAGCGAAAGTGTAATCTACATTCCATAATCATAGTCACCTTATCTTACCTTGTGCACACAGTGTGTGTGGGCAAGTACTAAATCCAATGACCGGGGTAATAGTATATTTGTAAAGCGCTTAGAGACGTTGTATTAAGCGCTATATAAAAGCTAAATATTATTATTATTATTACCAACACAGATCTATTTAAATGTGGTTTCTCATAATGTTCACTTACATAACCGACTGCGTTCATCATCACCATAATTAATCATGCCTACACTTTCTTCTTTATGTTTTCGTTTTTACTACATTCTCTGTTACTCTCTTTCTGTCGCTCTTTGTATACTTAAACTTAATTGTTAAACGTGCTCGTCTTTTTCTTCTTCCCTTTCTTTTTCATGTCTCTTTCCCGCAAAACCCAATCCAAGATACATCATTTTAATGATTATTTCACTCATTATCTCCCTTCATTACAGCTGGACACAATATACCGTGTTCATAGCGCATTTCAGGACCGCAAGCCCTCTCAAGGCGCTTTACAATGTACAATGTAGATCAGTGGAAATATCAGTTTCATTGGTGAAAGCCATCTTGAATTGTTTGTTCAGTGCTTCAGCCTTGTCGTGGTGGATTGTGATAGTACACTCATCAGTTTTCAGGTTAGGTATCCCACAACGGTCAGTACGTTTGTTCTTCACAAACTTCCAGAACCTCTTCACTTCCTCGTACTCCTTGGGTCTATCAGCAGTGAAATTTGACTCAAGATGGCTCCAATATGCCTTCCTTGATTCTGCTTGGATTAAGCGTTTTAACTGCTGCAATTCTGTCTCATGCGGCATGTTCTGTTTCCTGAGCCTGATCACTTGCTTGTGTAACCCATCTCTCTTATAGATGAGTTTATGGAATCTGATTCTGTTAGTAATCCATGGCAAGTCTTGTTTCTGTTTAAGCATCATGTGGGGGACGAATGTTTGAATACCCCCTTCAGTTCCTCTCTTGCAGAGTTGCCACAGGTCATGGACTGATGCACTGGATGACTCGCTACATATATAATCTGCCACACGTTGTATTTATGTTGAGTATAACGCAATTGAGTATACTTTACTCAACTGTTTTTAAGTACTGGCTACGATTACGACTGTCGTGATTCTTTGTCTTCTCATAAAATGGGTGAAGATAACATTAACTAGACATTGAAGTCGTCACGGAGACGAATCAGATGATCTCCCGCTTTGATGGAGACATAACACATGTAGAAACACAATGGGAGATTGGATATAACACGCCTATATGTATAAGCTCATTTAGTAATCAAGGATGTAGAAACAGTAGAAATGATCGTGCTGACTATTGTTACCTTTAAATTAATGACAGGAGTAGGCGAACAAACAACAAAATAACACGTCATTCGTAAAGTAAAAGTTCTGGTTATTTATTATACGAATATGTCGGATCGTACAGAGCAGCAAGAAAAGCAATATTGACGGTCGGCAATCGTGAAGAAAAAAATTTGCAGATGAGAATTGTAAGAGAGTTAAAGTATCGATGGAGATTAGTGTTGTATATCCACTTGGAACTACATTAACATGAGTTATGATATGTAAATACCACGCCGAGCTACGCGGAAGGAGACATGAATAAATGGTCTTACAATATGGCTACCAATCAGTAACTACATCGTCTGCCAGACTCTATCATTTCACCGAGTCATATAACATATTACAACATGGTGGCAGCGGAAAGGAGAATACCATGCTAATATTAGATAATCGGACATTAGCTACCGCAGTTTTCCTCGACTTGAACTGAACCAAATGAGAACTAGCTGCTATGTAGAAGTTTGGTCGTCGACAACTATTGCCAACATCGATGTTCCCGCACTGCACCCCACAACCTATCGTCTGCATTACCCGGGTACGAGCCACCGAGCCTCCGCTAATGCCGAATAGCACTGGGAACTGTCTTCCCCGCATAATAATGTGCATGTAGCACTGATCGCTACACACAGCAGACCGAGAGAGGAGATGTAACGACAGTGATTGGGACAACGTCCATTGGTTTTTTTATCCGTGATCAACGCGGACGAGGACGTCGTGTAGCACTGATCGCTACACACAACAGACCGAGAGATCGAGAGGAGATGTAACGACAGCGATTGGAACAGCGTCCAGCGGTTTTCTTATCCGTGATCAACGCGGACGAGGACGCGACCTGTTTGCATCAAACTCAAAGTCAAAATAATCTCAGCAGCAGCTAGCAACAACTAGATCTACCTTAGATCGACGTCGGCGTGAATCTACAAGCATCGCCTTGGACTATGTAATATAGTCTAGGCCTATCTATATTTTGGGTCCCAGTGCAGTCAGGACAACGGGTTTTGGACCAGATCACCGATCCAACGCTTCATCATCGCATAGACAACAGGACTGAGGCCTGATCCATTATCGGTTCCAGCTCTCATCGCCGTGCATGCGACTTCGCACAAGCAAGCGAAGCTGTGATTGTGTCTTTGTTTGTGAAGTGATTCGACATTTGTGACAAGACAATTCAAGAAAGACAAGGCTCTAAATCTGACTTTGTTATATAGATAGAGTCTATCCACATCTGGAACATCCTGAACAAAACAACAAATGACAATAAGAACAGATTGCAGGGAGGTATCCTGTGATACTTTCTGATAATTCAATTGATCATGATGTGATTGTGAATATGTTTTGCCTTTGTTGAGTGAATAGACCCTAGACTAGAGTAGGTCTAGACTCTAGATATCTATGTATTAGCCTAGTCTAGATCTAGAACGATATAGACCCTATCCGTTTCATGTAACTTAGCCTGGGTCTATAGCTAGGTGTATCTGGCCTAGGGAGTCTAACACATGAGTGTTACTGTTACTAGACTAAGTCTGGAATACTATGTGAGAGTCTAAATCTGGGACTGAGTACCATAGGGATCCAGGTCTGACTTTAGCTCACTAGACCTGGATCATCATTATCAATTGTAACTAGACTAGACTCTAAGTCTAGATCTAAATCGAAGTCTGCTGGTGCTGGTATCAATGTTTTAAATTCTGTTTTTGTAGTTTTTTGGTAGACTAAGTACACATCTACAGTAGACGTAGATTATAGACTAGAGGTATATAGTGCAGAGTGTAGGCCACTATATTTTAGCCTAACTATACGAAAATCCCAAAATAACTAAACGGGATCTAGTCTGGACCAAAAGAAAGATCTGTTGATTAGTTGTGTTTCAGGTTCAGAAAAGTTAATAAATAGTCCAAGTATTCAGGTATATTGTGACAATTTGTGTACTTTGTTAGACGATAATAATAATTGAGATCTGATCCCCAGACTGAGTAGGACCAAATTGAGTGGCCCAAATCGGATCGGATTTAGCTCCACAATTTTTAGCAGCAGCTATAGAACCACCCATAAGCATGTACTAGCACAGGGTATGGCTCTACACGCATTTAAAGTGTATGCTCGTAATTGATTTTGCCTGACATTTGATGTGAGCAGCATTCAAGTAGTTCCGACCAATAGGTGATTTACTGCTAATACCTGGGCATATTTCTATTTACCGTTATGCAAATAACTTTCGGCCCATTGACAATTATTGATGCGTGTCTTGTGTGAGAACTTATTTTGATCACGTACTGTGAGCACTCGTAGCCTAGGTATCGATTAAGACGGACTGGTTTTGTTGGACTTACCGAGTTGCAACGCATTAAATATGGCGCGTCTCCCTGAAATGAATTGGCAGATGCCCGACTTGGCAAGTGGATTCTCTCTCTTTAAGCAGCGCATGGAACTATGCTTGAAAGATTTAGATATTACAGATGAAGTGAAGATAGCAACAAAGATAAAGATTGCTTTAGGTGTAGAAGGTTTGCGACGCCTCAATGCTTCAGGTCTTAGTACTGCAGATCAAGATAAACCAGAAAAAGTATGGGATTTTTTCGAGAAGCAGTTGAAAGTCAGTATTAACTTTCGTATCCACCGTCTTGAACTTATGAGGTATAGGCAGAAACCCGAAGAATCCATCGACGATTTTGTGACCCGCTGTAGGGACAAAAGCCGCCAATGCACTTTCACAGATGCAGAACTCAACGAACGATTAATTGAACTGGTAATTGCATCTACGCATTTTGATGGTCTGCAGCGAGATTTGTTGCAGAAACCAGCAGGCCACCCCCTTACGGATGTGGTCACACTAGGAAGGCAATATGAGGCCATTGCTGCTGGCAAGCAGTGTCTGGCAGAACTGGCCCCAGTGTCAAACATTGACGCGTTCAGTAGGAAACCACAGAGACCAAGCAAAGATGGCAGACCCAGAATGAGTGAGCGCAAACAATGCGGTAATTGTGGACTGCATCATCCTCCCAGGAAATGCCCAGCATATCATGATAACTGCAAGAACTGTGGGAAGAAGGGGCATTGGGCCAAATTCTGCAGGTCCAAGTCAGATAGCAGACGTGGACCGAGCCATGAGAAGGTTGACACTTCGCACCTAGAAGTGAATGAACAGATACCCTATACCCATAAAGAGGATGGTATCACTCAGCATTTCAACACGATAGTGATTTCAAGCATGGACACCAAGGACGAAGACGGGGACAAGGAAGCTTTCGCAGTATTAGATATTGCTTGTCCGTACAAGGCCGGACAACATCACCTGACGGTGAAGATAGATACTGGAGCAGGGGGCAACACACTCCCTCTTCGTATTGTAAACAAAATGTACCCCGATGGCCAGTGGCGCTCTATTGTAAGGCCACGGCGCGTCCGGCTCATGGCCTATGGTGAAACGGTTATCCCTTGTATCGGTTCTCTTGATCTCATGTGTCAATATGAGGATTCAGGTTGGACTAAACGGGAGTTTTTCGTGGTCGATGTACCAGGACCTTCAATATTAGGCCTTTCAAGCAGCAAGGCCCTCAAGCTGGTCACTATCCACACGGTGAAACAATGTGTTGAAGTACCTACAAATGTTCCAGGTCAAGCACCATGCATACGGACAGTAGACGACCTTATTTCACGATGGCCGGGCCAGTTCGACCGCATAGGTAACTTCAAGGACTCAGCTACCCTTCTGTTGAAGGAAGATGCCAATCCACACATAGATGCCCCACGGAAGTGCAGCATTCATATCAAGGATAAGTTAAAAGCCGAGCTTGACAAGATGGAAAAACAGTGTGTAATTCGTAAGGTAACGCATCACACTGATTGGTGCAGCTCTATCACTACATCAGTAAAGAAGGATGGATCAATCCGGGTGTGCTTAGACCCCAAGCGCCTGAATGAAAGTCTCAAGCGGTGCCCTCACAAAATGCAAACACTCGAAGAGATCAACCCATCATTTGCCAATGGGAAGTTCTTCACTAAGTTAGATGCGAAATCTGGCTATTGGTCAGTGCATCTGAGTGAAGATTCACAAGAGCTGACTACATTCCGTACTCCGTTCGGGAGGTATTGTTTTCTTCGTCTTCCGTTTGGGCTTTCCACAAGCCAAGATCTATTCCAGCAGCGAATGGATGACATAATAGGGCAGACCCAAGGATGTGTTTGCATAGCAGACGATATAGTCGTCATGGGCAGGACGGAAGAAGAGCACGACCTAAACCTCGCAAAGCTGCTTGAGGTGGCCTCGAAGGAGGGACTCGTCTTCAACAGCAGCAAATGTGTAGTGAAAGCGAGCTCGATCAACTTCTTCGGGACGATTTACTCTGATGAAGGAATCAGTCCCGATCCCTGCAAGGTGGAAGATATCCACACAATGCCTACCCCACAGGATAAGGAGGACCTTCAGAGGTTTCTAGGCATGATGAACTTCCTGTCACCCTACATCCCGAACTATGCAGACCAAGTTGCTATTTTGCGTGATCTCATGAAGAAAAATGTCCCATTCATGTGGCAAGAGGATCACCAGGAGGCATACTGCCAGCTGAAGAAAGCTATCCAGCAAGACTGCTTGCTGAAGTACTACGATCCAGGGCTACCTGTCACCCTTGAAGTAGACGCGTCATCCAAAGGATTGGGAGCATGCCTCTCACAGCATGGAACGCCTGTAGCATATGCCTCGAAACGTCTCTCTCCCTGCCAAGCCCAGTACTCAAATATTGAGAGGGAGACACTGGCACTTGTATTCGGGATTACCCGATTTCACACTTACCTCTTTGGGAGAGACTTCAAGATACTGACCGACCACAAACCGCTTGTGACGATATGCAGCAAGCCACTCACAAGTGCCCCGCCCAGGCTACAAAGGCTCTTAGTGAAGATTCAAGGATACAACTTCACAATTGAACACAGACCAGGAACAGAGATGATTATTCCTGACACGCTCAGTAGACTACCAAATCCGACGAAGGCAGAAGACATTCCGCTGGATGTCCACGTAGAAAGCATACTACTGGACGAGGTTGAGGACCCATTGGGTATCGATCTGCTCCATTTCGGGAGCCTCAAGCAAGAAGCACTACAGAAGGAGACTAACAGGGATCCTATTCTACAGCAAGTGAAAGAATTCACTCATGCTGGTTGGCCTGCAACTATTCAGGAACTTCCAAACGATTTGCGCCCATTCTGGCCATTTCGTGATGAACTAGGCATGTCTGGAGGTGTTCTCTTCAAAGGCAGGCAGGTGATCATTCCCCAATCTATGAGCAAGATATCCTTCAGCAACTGCACAAAGGCCATCCGGGCATCGAGAAGATGAGACTCCTAGCGCGCCAGTCGGTTTACTGGCCAAACATAAATCGCCAGATTGACGAAAGTGTCAGACTGTGCACCCAATGCCAGGAAAGGATGCCTGAGCAGAGAAGGGAACCACTCCTTCCTCATGAAATCCCTATCACACCTTGGACCAAAGTAGGCATGGACCTGTTTGAGTTGAATATGGTTCAGTATCTTCTTATAGTTGATTATCACTCGAAATTCCCAGTCGTACACCGGTTGACTTCCACAACGAGTGCAAGTGTGGTGAATGCCGTAACTGGCATATTTGGCCTTCTGGGATCTCCTACAGAGATTATGTCAGACAATGGCCCACAATTCATCGGTGCCGCTTTTCAGCAAATGTGCAAGGACTGGGGAATTACGCATCAGACCTCCTCACCAAGGTACCCCCAGTCAAACGGACAAATAGAGCGTACAGTCCGAACAGTGAAAGAGATCATACGGAAAACACAGGCAACTGGAGAAAGTACAGCAGCAGCTCTACTAAACCTACGATGTACTCCAGTGGATGCCCATCTTCCATCCCCAGCCGAAATGATGTTCGGCCGCCAAGTCCGAACACTACTTCCTGCTAACCTTGATTCGAATACAACATATCAAGGACAAAAGAACCAGGAACGTTTGGAGCAGCGCAGGGGACGCATGAAGACAGACTACGATGCGGTTGGAAGCAAGCAAGAGCTCCAGCCACTCAGAGTAGGACAGAAAGTCCGCTTCCTGGACAAAGAATCCCACACTTGGATTCCAGCTGAGGTGACAAACATATGTAATGATCTACAGGCCAAGTCGTACATAGTCACAACCACAAATGGCACGCGACTCAGAAGGAATAGGGTACACTTGAGAGATGTTCCACAGACGCCTCGTCTGGCAGAGCCAACTAACGATGCGCGCCTAGCTAACACACCTACCCCAATGAACAAAAGAATTGCAGACGGGCTTGACCATGACCAGTCACTAGACCACCAGACAGGATCCGAGACAGACCCTTACAGAACACGTTCTGGACGCATTAGCAATAAACCTGTCCGTTATCGTTAAACACTACCAAAAACAATTTGAAAGAAGAATTAAAACACACAAAAATGACAGACTATATAGATTGAACAAAGGTTCCAGTTTATAGTTAGAATCTCACATAAAGACACGTACTTCATGTATATTGGAAAATAACCGAGATTAATTTTTTTACTAATTCATAGCAACAAAAACAAAAACAAAAGAAAAGAAGAAGAGAAAAATAGCATATAATAAATAGAATGGCATGCAATGATGCTAATGTAAAGAAATGTGCCCAAGGGTATCTTTATGTTGGATAATCAAGCAGCATAACTTTCTTGAATACAGTGTTTTGTGTTGAGTTTTTTATAAATGTTTTAAGAATACGAGAACAAAGTTGAATATATGTTCTAAAGTTTCCATAGTGTTGTTCAGTAGCTCTGCCCAGCAAAGTTTTTTTATATGAGCAAATTTGAAACAATGTTTTGCTTACAAACTAGTATTACAGTATTTTGGTTGTAAATATATGTAAGTACAATTTACTTCTAAATGGCCAAGTTTGGATTAGCGAATAAGAAGTTGGAAATGTCAATATAGAAAAAAAAAAAACTGTATAGGCATGTGTTTGCTGATGTACCGTATATGTAACCACATAGTTTTATTTTTATCATTTTGATTTTAGGTATTCCACGTATTAATCTTTCAAAAAAAAAAAAAAAGGACTACTTTATGGAACTAAAGTAAGGTTGCGAATTTGGGTTCTTGTGAAGCATAAACATATTCCTTAATTGTTACTTGGCAATCAGTCGGGCATATGTTAAAGTATTTTTAAGGTATTGATATTTGCAAAATTTTTGCTTGCAGGTGTTTGCAGTTTCAAGAGGTTTTATGATTAACTGTTATAACTTTTCTTGGTTATTCATTTAAAAAAAATCTATTGTGAGGGAGATGTTGTATATCCACTTGGAACTACATTAACATGAGTTATGATATGTAAATACCACGCCGAGCTACGCGGAAGGAGACATGAATAAATGGTCTTACAATATGGCTACCAATCAGTAACTACATCGTCTGCCAGACTCTATCATTTCACCAAGTCATATAACATATTACAACAATTAGTAAGAACCAAGAGGCATTTACCGAATCTTACCATGAGACCAATAGGCTGGACTGGATGTTAAGATTTACGACCCAGCCAAGTATCATGTTTAGACGGTGGCTTGGGTGGGTCGGTAAAAAGGATAACGAGTAGAAGGTGGGTTAATCCTAACCAGAGGACTTGTGGTTCGATGTTTATATGTCGGCGAAAGCAAAAAGAGAGGAGGAATAGAGTTGTGTGGACGTGAGATAGACAGATCGAGAGAGAGAAAGTTGAAAGACCACACTCATTAGGAGATTTGCTACTCTACGCGGCCGATCACCTAATAAAACAGAGTCAGAGAGAAATTCAGACCTCAAAAGCTAAGTCCACTCCAAAAATAATTTGCCTTTAAAACATTTTAAAAAAACAAGAGAAACAGGCAAAAAATATAGAAAAATATCGGAAAACTAATAGGGAAGTTATGAAATATTTTAGAAGTATGAAAAACTATGGGCATAATGGAATTCATTACACAAATTGCCAATTTGTGTGCCATCCTCCATTCGAATAAAACGTGCAATAGAAGGTCTGAAACGTGAAGACTATCTATGACGGAAATATAACCACAACTCAATGGGAGATAGCACGTACAAGTAGAAACCATAATGGCAAATTTTGCAGTCTTCACCTTAAATCGGAACGTTGACCAGATGCAGTCTTTTGATCAAAAATTGAATCATGTAAATTTGAAGGGTAAAGTCTCAGCTACAACATAATAAAATATGGGAGACATCAGAATAGGGATAGACGAGATTATATACAAAATGACAACGGAAAATATTACCTTATCGAATAAAATTCAATTGTTCTCCCTTATTAAGTGGCCCTATGTTGACATCAAAGCACTCTAACAGCAAACGTGATACATATATGTACAAGTACTACTACGCCATTTATTTTGTATTTTGTATTGCATGAGTTATAATTTATTCAGAAAGTTGCAATATTAGGGTATATATATCTAAATCTTCGGATGTATTATGGTACTTTATATTATTTGCTGTATATATGTATTATGTGTCACGTTATTACAAGAAGAAAACAGAGTGTTTCTGCTGTATTTAATTTTCCTCCTTGTTTGCTATATACACTGCATTGTAAATTGATTTTAATATGATATTTATGTTTACAAACAGAATATTGACTTGTTACATTACATTGTAAACTGATTTACATGATATATATGTCTACAAACAGACTATTGATTTGCTACATTGCATTGTAAATTGATTTATATGTTAATATACACAATATTGATGTACATCAATGAAGTTTAATAAACACAATACAATACATAAATCGTATCTCCAATTCGTACACAGCCAGAACATGAACAAAAAACTGGGGGGGGGGGGTATTAAAACAGCCTTTCTGGATTTTTACCTCTTTAAAAAAAAATTGCAAAAGCGCACGTGCATCACTTTTGAGGTTAAATTAAAGTCTATGAGCTAAATTTGAGGTCAATATAGGCTTAAGTGATTGCAAATTGCTTAAAACAGTATCAACAACACAATACAAGTGAGAATAATGAATAAGGGAAGTTTTAGCAGGTTGAATGTCCCTATCTAATGAGATTTTAATTTGTCATCCGTGCGATCACAGCGCATAGTATGAGGTATCAGTCATACTAATCTTAGTAATTTTGTAACTTTCTTATACAAACAAATGACATCTTATTTTTCAGAAAGGTCATCTGCCAATTTAGAATATCAATTTTAGTCAAGACTTTCTCGACATTTTTCAATCTGAAATTTCTGTTACCAGTATGATTATATTGGATTGTGAGGCTATACCATAAATTATTGTGCTATGTCAGAAGATATATAGAACTGTACGCATTGAAACGCTTAATAGCACAGGTTTGTGTCACTAAGAAGCTTGTATAAGATCGTCACAAAGATTTGTGCCATTTATCTCTAAAACTGTTACTTGAAAATGAATTGATATTAAATATATAAACGAACCATTCCTGTAACTATATTTTATCAAGATTATTCGTGACTGGTGTATTATACTGTACACGTATTCGTATTTTCGATTAGCATAATGATACCTGTTTTGTTTTTAACATAGTAACTATACAACAAAGGTTTAGCTTAAAGGTATAGCGCGTATTACTTAAAGGGGACAGAAAATATGCGGAGCTGGGCATCATTTGAACAACAGTAAATTACTAACTTGATATTTCGATTTTACACGTTAGAATCGTTTGCGTTGTTAGTTTACTTTAAAGATAATGCACCTATACAAGTGTGTACATTTAGGTTGAACAGGTCATGTCTGAACATGTCAACTGAGTACATGTATATTAACACCGATACGTATATTTTTTTTGTACATGCTCGAATGTATGAAGAAAACAAACAATATAAAAAAATGGAAAATGTTATATCTGGAAACAGTATTATAAACATTGCAGTAGATTTGATACATATTTTACTGACTTAATTTACTTAGAAGATACTGATGAACCTATAAAAGTGTGTAAACTGAAATGGTCACGTCTGAACATGTCAACTGAGTACACTGTCGTTCATATAGTTGAAATATTTTTGTTTTACCCCAATTTATGGAATTATTTCAAAAATAATTTAAAAATAATAGATCTAGATAACAGTACACATTCTCAGATTTTATTGAATAATAATTTGACAATGTCTGTTTTGCATGACTGCTAAAGCATGTGTATGCTACTATGCTTATCAACTAGGGGACCTACGCCCTTAATACATAAAATGACATTAATGAGGATTAATGCCCCACAAAAGGGCACTAATACAGTGCGTCCCAGAAAAAACGAAACCGAGAATTATCGATGTTTTATCATAATTTAATCACATTTATAATTGATAAATGACACATATTTGGAAAGCTTAGATCCTCCTCTTTAATTGATGCAACTCATTATGATGCATATTTCACGCATGAGTGATTAAAATCAATTGAAGAGAGGAAACCGAAAAGTCGTTTGGCGGGCGGTATCTGAATTTCAAAGAGAAAATCACATTTCTAGAAAGTTGAGTTTCTGCCCTTTCATATGACACCTCAATCAGGAAAAATGAGCAAGGAATGACAAAGTTCTGTTTGGTTAAAGTAGCCCTTACATTTTCATAATTTTAGCAAACAAATTCGTTTTCACTGGCTGCCTGCCGTAGCAAAAAGCAGAATTGACAAAAGACTTAACTCCGTTTCGTTGACAATCAGCCATGCATGAAGTCTTTCGTCTACTTTGGAGCGACTTTTTATCCTAGGGTGCTGAGTTGAGGGTTGAAGTTTGAAGTTTATTTATTCCACATTGTACATAAAAAAACAGTTTTTTTTTAATTTATTTTTTTACAAGCGTATAAGAGTAGATTTCACACACAAAAAGAATAAAGATTTCAAATCAAGTATAATGTATGGAAATTAAGTACGAACTTTCGAAATATATAGATAAGACAGGCGAGGTAAAAGCAATGTAAAATGTGGGGAGCCTAAATAAAAAGCATAGCTATAGTATGAGTAGTATAGTATGAGATTCTAGAGACGTACAAGGAGAGTGAATTTGAGAAGAAAAGAAAAATAGAATAAAGGGTAAAGAAAAAATATAATAATGATAAGTAGGAGAAGGTGAAGAAGGTAAGAAAGAAGAAGAAGCGGAAGACGAAAAAGAAGTGGAAGGAGAAGAGGCAGAAGAAGAAGGAGAAGAATAAGAGAGAGCAAATTGATGAAATCAATGGCATTGTAAAATAACAAAAACAAAGTCTATATAACCTCCTGTACGATCCAGCGCGACATCAACATTAATTTTATACATACTGTATTGCAATATTATGTAACTCAAACATTACACCCATGTAGCACCCTCTTCAACAGGGCGTTGTATCAGACACTATGCAGTGAGTGGGAGTCACTTGATCCTTCCAGTAGCACGTATTCATCATCCTGATTCCGTTCCGGAGCATTTTAAAAGTGACTTGATACGCGTCTACAGAAAAACCGCTAATGCGAAGCTTCTGGTTGAGGAAATTCACCTGTTAATATGAAATTTGATATATATTTAAGGAGCAGTATTACTAAATTTGAATAAAAATGAAAATGAAACGCACAAAGATACACTCACACACGCACACAAACACACACAGACACACACGCACACACTGCAACCACCTAATTTAATTTCCACATGTTTGGTGGTTTCCCTCTTCCTCAGGGGTGACTGCTTGTGGGTGATCAGAAAATTAACAAGAAAAGTACATATATATGTGTGCGTGTGTGTATTTATATACATATATATGTATCAAGATTAATATATCATGATGTAAACAGTAGTAAACTCTTTTTTTGACTCACACTGTAGAGTATTAATGAAGTCTCGTCGTCATTGGGTAATACGTCTTTATATCTTTATGGTACATGACATATTTAGAATATGAAGGCATTTGAAGAGCCATGCTTTTCAGGGAACATGTCTTATCTGATGTTCTTCCACACTTGCATAATAAGAATAATAACGCTCACAAATTATTTTTCACCTCTTCCCAGAGCTCAACCTTCTCTTTAAGATACTAACCTGTCTTAGCATACTGTTCGAGGTCTGCTTTAAGTTGTATTAATTCATCTTGTGCTCTGTTCTTCTCCCTTTCACCTGCTGCCAGGGGATTCCCTCTCAATAAACTTGCGGCTCCAATTAGAAGTGAGACTGTTGTGATGACATAATGGACATGTAGGTCAATGGTGTAATCAATCAGGGCGACACCACCAATAAACACTAGTCCGATTATCATATGTTTGAATGAGTTGAAAATATGACCAGAAAGAGGGAGTCTCCTTTTTACGATTTTTTTTAGTAGGCTTGACTTAATCTTGAATTGCCTCTGCGAAGCTCCATGATCATGATTTTGGGATTGCTCAAAGATTATATTTGGGAAGGTATTCTCTTCGCCGACTTTTCTACCAATGGAATAGATATTGTTATAGAGGGTCTGGTACTTGTCAAAAAATTGTCTAATGATCGCGATCACCAAAAGCACAACAATTATGACGTTGATCCAAATAGGGTCCACGTAATTGAAATTTATGATGATTCCAACCACAGTGCATATAATTACTTCCACACACAAGATAATCGTTGCGGATAACCGGAAGAAACATAATATGAACACCACGGCATAACAAACAATCCTTCTCTTTTTAGTTGCCAAATTGTATGGTTCCTCCAATACATGGCCATCATTATCGAACCAGGATATGTACATATATAAAATTAATAATCCTAATAGGTATGAGATATTTGCTAGAATAAAATCTAAACCCCAAATATCCATCCAGAATTCTTCTCTTCGCTGGTTGCCAGGATTTATGTATAATTTGTCAGTTCTAAAGAATTGCCAGAAGAAAACTAAAAGATATAAAAGAAAGATAAGAATCGCGTAAACCAAAAGCAAGTATGGACCAAATATTTTAGGGATCAAGTTTATCTGTAAGATATTTACACTCTCCTCTTCATCTTTCTGGTGGTTAAAGGCTCCTGCATATATACACCACAGTTTGTAGGCAACAGCCAAGAAGATTAATGGAAACGTGACACAAAATGCTAGATTTACAGCGAACGAACGGATATCAGCCTCCGGGTTGGCACGGTTGTTCCAACATTTGTTGTAGATGCGTGCTTGCAATTGAAATATACCGTATCCTGGGATGGGTTTTATTTTAAATGGGTCAGATTCCTCCATTTCTCGGCATATGACGTCATCTTTGATATCACTTAGATAAGGGGTTTCTACTTCTTGTCTTACTTGTCTTGATAAATTGAACAAAATATTTACCAAGCAGATGTCTGAGAAGGACCCGGTGTCCAAAATACTACTGTTCAGAGTAATTGAGACCGAATAAATCCCGAACCGTAGTGTAGCCCATGACAACGGGTAGTAGTCATAAGGAAGAGAGAGCATGAATCTTCCTCTTCTGCCAAGCCCCCAATTCCAAAGAATTTGGTTGTGTTGTACTTCATCGCCCGTATCGAAGCTGATGTTGAAACGTACAAGGTTTGTATAGTCCTTCGACTTATTTTTTATTGAATTAACTATGCTGTCGACTGTCCCAGCTACAGGGGTCAGTGGATGGGTGCACGGTGAACTCTTCTCTACAACTAGATTCTTTTCTTCTGACGATTCTTCGTGTTGTTGTGTTGTTCCACACCACACAAGATTCGAGGTGACAAGAATGAATAGTAATAGAGCCATCACTTTAAAGGATATTCGTCTTCTTTTCGCCATCGAGAATCAGGTTTCTAGCCTTGCTTAACCTGCATTGAATGACAAAATGTTTATATTTTTAGTCTATTTTTACTTTTTCAGAGATCAAATTAAATCTAAAACATCTGACTCAACCATTATCGTGTTCGGCTTTTCCGAACTCCTCGTAGCAGGAGGAAGCACCTCCGAGCCCATGGAAAAGAAAAGGAAACAAAAACAAAAAACAAAAAAGAAGGCCACTAGAGTTTCTGGAAATCCAGTCCCGAGCGCGGGAAAAACAATTATCCGTCCTGTAACCCCCGCCCTATTTCTGATAATCCTGGATCCGCCCCATAAGTAAATTCGATTTTCATCCAATCTCCCTTGCTGATCTTCATGCTCAGTCACGCATCAGAGAAGGTTTGAAAAATGAAATACGTTCTAAGTACGCTATACTATTTCCTATCATTTGTATACATAAACGTACATGTGCTTCAGACCAAACTTATTTTGTTTGACGGATTCTAGTTAGTATAATGTGAATCTATTTCGATTTTGTTTAAGGCACATGACATGGCCAATGACACACGCAGGCATATGGAAATCATAATAATCTATCATATGACGTCAGATTGAAAGGCAACTGCGATTCTCAGAAGCTATCCTCTAAAGCCGGGGTAATAATAAATGCGCCTCGGAATAAAATTTCTAGATAGACGGCGCTATAGAAATACCTATTATTATTATTATTATTATAGTGTTTTTACCTATTTTTTGTTGATGGAACCACTGCTGGGACCAAGAAAATCAAAGAAAAGTAATTTGTACTTAAATAAATGTTTCCCGTTTAATTTAATCATGGTTACTTCATCATGAATACTAGGTTTAAAATAAATAAAAAATGTATACTAAACTTTTTGAGACATGATGTACGACAGAAATGAATTAAAGTAATAGGAAAATTACAGGAATTGACACGTCATGCAGGTTAGTTACATTGTTCATGTTTATGAATATAGGGTAAAAGATTTCATATACATCAATAAATAATTAATGTGATATGGAGGGAAAAGCGAGAAAGAATGAAAATGATCGACTGCATAGTACATGACAACAAGTGAGAAATCGATACAGATTTTATGAAAAAACAAAGAGGAGAAATGGCGGAACAAATACAAGAGAAAATAAAGACAAAGGAACAAGAATAAGATATGGTATGAAGAGAGTATATGTGAAGGCACGGAAAATAGAGGAAAAACGACAAATCGCTCTAAATCCAGAGTTATCCTACCTTATACTGTACACTACGTGTAGGCTGATATAAAAGACAGAAGATCAGTGTGTGTTATCAGCAGACTCGTCCCGTGATTAATGATCAATTGTTCTCAGTTATTTTGGAATATATTGGATTATATAGTGCCTTCGAGGCCTTAGTGTTGTTCCTTTGTGTGACGATTCTTAAATGTCATCAGTATGTATCACGTCATTTTTCTTTTTAGTCATTTCTCAAAAACACTACTAAGGTTGAAACAATTGAGGCTTGATCATAATACCGGTTTTTATTGATTTTACTATAGGTAGAGCCCCGATATTTTTGTTGTATACTCACTTCGTTTATGTCATGTGCAATCTGTGTGTCAACTGTCAGGAAAATTCCCCACCGACAAATATTTCCGGTCATATGATGAATCTTTTTCAGTGTTGACATGGCACATGGCACACGCAGGCACATGGAAATCAAATTAATCCTACAATACCAGCTGAATAGCAAACAAATGAAAACAGAAACTGTTTTCTTTTATAAAAGGAAAGTTGATATTCGGACATGAAATAACGGTTTCGAAAATCTGTGCCCACGCACCTATGACAGCTACCATAATCTTGTCAAAATAGTGTCACGCAGTTTGGTTAAGATAATTGATGTACTATTATGTACATTTCATTTTTGTATTTCATTATTTTCATTCTCCATAAAAACATCAAAAAATACAAACATGGTATACAAATAAAGATCGCTAACAAGAAAAATACAAAGGGAAGGAGCGAACAAATTTTATGGGAATGTGGGGTTAACAAAAAGAGCAATTAGCCTTCGTCAACCCCTTAAAAAAAATATACACTGTATTGATGAGAAAAGAAAAGCAGAGAAAACCTAAACACCAATATAAAAGGGGGAAAAGAGAAAGAAGAAGGGAAGGGGAGGGGGAATACATTACAAAGTGCATTAACTGTAACGTGACGTCATTTATTTTGAGATTGAATACAATGATAAAATTTGGGATTTATACAATCGTTTAAAAATATTCATTGAATTAGAGTTTTTCATATTAAACGGGATGTTTTTCCATAAAACTGGCCCTTTGAAAAAAATTGTATTTTTTAAACATTTGTACGGATTTCAGGAAAATGAAAATTACCAGCATTACGAGTTTCATGAAAATGTATTTCATAATTGAATGTAAATTTATATATAGGCCTATATATATTTTATTCCACGCTTAAGTTTCCTTTAGAACAATTCATAATTATTGTACTATATAGTCTATGTCAACTTGTAAAGGATGTCTTTCTATAATTACGCTATTGCAAATTACAAATTCACAGCGGAGTTCACTCTTTTCTCTCCTCACTTTTACCTTTCATTCACTTTCAGAACTCTCGCTCTTTTCCTTCTCACTTTGACTTTGCCTGACTTTCAGAGCTCTCGTTCTTTCCCTTCACTCTTGTTTTCCCAAAACTCTCATTTCAACCATTGAGTTACCTTGCACTTAGCCTTTTGACAAGCTAGGCCTCGTGACTCTGGCTATTTGCCACCACAATCAGCAGATGAGATGGGATCGAGTGGCATTAGGGACTTTTGAACTTTCACTTTAGTGGACTGCGATGTGTGCGGTCACCTTTGAAGCAGTGCGCATGCGCATCGACGAGCTCATCATTCGTAGAACGCGTTCGCCCTTGTTTTGCCGTCGTTCGCAAACTGTGACGGTACATGCTCGGTAAGCAATCCTTTGTAGGCACGAAACAGCACATTGAAGTCACAAAATGGACCCAATTGACCTAATTCTCGAACCGGAGAGTGGTGGGAGCCCGCCCACCCCTCCCCACTCAGTGTTATTTAGGGTACGCATATGCATGTTCCCTCCTTATTATAAAAACCCTCTAAGTACGGTGGGTAAAGTCATTACGGGCCGGATTTTGTGTACTACGAGCCGAACTTCGGTGCGTGAAAAGTACCCCTTTACCGGACATTTTGGTAACACGCATCGTATCCCTCCGTTCACGGAGTGGGGGGGGGGGGGGGGGGGGGTGGAAGTTTGAATTCTCCTAAATTAACACATTCTCGTGTCCGTAATTTACCTTAAATCAAAATTGTTGCAGAATAATACATACAATGAACACATTTTATTTATGCATCGCCAATTTGTTGCAGCATAAATTTCGAGAACAGTCCCATGCACCGAATTTGGTGTTGGATCTTTAGCTATTCCTATTCGATCGAATTTCGCACTCACTGAGCGAGCGTCGTAGTCGTGAAAATCGAAAAGTTAACGAACAACAGTCAGCGTGCCACGTCAACCCTGGTTAAAGATGACCGCATACGTCGCAGTCCACTAGTATATTTAGGTGAAGTTGTTATTGGGAACTAGAAGTTAGCACAAGTGCTAGTCGAGCCTAGTTCCATTCTTTGGCAAGATTTTTTTCTGTTAATTTGTTTTTACATATGAATGTAAAACTTGTTTGTTTGTATTTACATATATACAACAAAATAATACAGTATCATGTAACTTTTTTACATACTAAAATTAAAAATTAAAAAGGGAACAGTTTAAGTGTTAAAGCATTATAATGAAAGAAGACAAATCTTTAAACAAATAAAATCATCAATGTGTTCATAAAAATGAAAAGGATGTATTAATAAAAATAATTATACAGATGTGCGTACCTGCACAAATCCTGTAAAAGCTGTAAAATAAAAGGAAAAACGAAGAAGGGGGTGGGATTGAGCCCACGTCATTAACATAAAAGGTAGGTGGAAAGATGTCTCCGAAAAGACAACCTCGATGTTTTTAATCTAATTTCATCTAGTGAACGTGCAAATCGAAAAGTCCTTCTGGCGTTCACTCAGGCTTTCGCGATTAGTCTCTTTTTAGTCGCTCGGCGTCTATCGATTATGACAGACATGTGACCTTGTTTAAAGGCTACCATGCACTGTCCTTCAGCCCTTTCAGCTTGCTTCTTGTCTTGACTTTCTCCTGTCCTTGTATCCAGGCGCGGTTCCAGGATTTCCTAAGGGGGGGGGGGGCATATTTGAAATTTAGTGTGCTGAAATCTGAAAATCGTGCCGGCCAATATTTCGCTCAGTGGGAGGGGGGGGGGGACTTTCTTTATGTGCTCAATGACGCCCTTCTCCCTAAATACTTCGCAGCGCGATACTTTTGACCTACATGACTGGTATTTCTCCATCTCTCTCGAACAGAGGAGGCCTGTTTTGAAAGTCGTATATAATGAGACAGATTTCATTCGTATCTTGGGCAGTTAGGAGCGAAGCATCTGTAAGTGAAGAGTGAATGCTTTAGCAATCAAGAGTGAAACTTGTGAGCTGTCGAGAGTTAATGGTGTCAGTTATTGTGACAAGCCGGTAGTATTTGAAGAGAGAGTACTCTACGAAGGGGATAGAGAGCCAACCAGTTCAGAAATGGTCTTCAGTCATGTAAGTCCATCTTTTTAGCCAGTTGTAATGCCTGCTCTATTATTTTGCCTCTCTGATTCGCAAGACATTCTGTTTTATCCATCCTTGTAAATGTGTTCGAGTTTGCTGTAATAATTATTCCTCAACTGTAATTTCTGCCTCTCGAGTGTTTATTCTCCCTGAATCTCGGTCATCCCTAACGACTAAACTTCAACATATAACGGAGCTATATTCTGGGACTTTCGACCAATATAAGTCGTTGTTACAATAGGATAAAAGGGCTTATAGTTAGCGAAAGTGTAACCTACATTCTATGTCTAAAGTCACCTTACCCTGCGCAAACAGTGTGTGCGGGCAAGCACTGAATCCGATGACCGGGGTAATAGTATATTTGTAAAGCGCTTAGAGACGTTGTATTATTAAAGCGCTATATAAAAGCTAAATATTGTTATTATTATTACCAACACAGATCTATTTAAATGTGTTCTCTTATAATGTTCACTTACATAATCGACTGCGTTCATCATCACCATGATTTATCATGCCTACACTTTCTTCTTGATGTTTTCGTGATTACTACATTCTCTTTCTGTCGCTCTGTGCATACTTAAACTTGTTAAACGTGCTCGTCCTTTTCTTCTTCCCTTTCTTTTTCATCTCTCTTTCCCGCAAAACACAATCCAAGACACATCATTTAATGAAGTTCACTCATTATCTCCCTTTATTACAGCTGGAGACAATACCGTGTTCATGTCTCCTTCTTACCTCCCTGCAAACTCCTTCAACCTTTCTTCCTCCTTCTCCTCCTCTTTTTCCTACTCTTTCTCCTCCCCAATCTTCATGACAATTCGTCTCTCTGAACTCAACTACAAGACCATCGTCTTCAAGATGCTGGCTGTCAAAGGTAAAATTGACTGTGGTAACTGGTCCTCTTTCTCCCTGCTCTCAATCAATGGTGGAGGTAATGTCACAGCAAGTAGTGGTAACCATAAGGTGGGGATATATTGCTAGATGTTCCGATGAATTTCAACGTTCAACGTCGATTCGGAAGAAGTTGTCATTATTTACTTCTTCTTCTTCAAGTTAATCTGCCTCCTGCACTGCTGAAGATTCTTGCAGATGCAGTGCATGGGTGTGGCGACGTAGGGTGTGCAGGTGAAAGGTGTCTATAGTGCCAGTAAAAGTGTTGCCGGAATTTACTTCCCTCCCGTCTTTAGTTGCATTAGAAGACTTCCACTGATGGAGCCAGGACAACCTCAAGAGGGAGGGCGTTCTACTGTCGAACAGTGCGAGAAAAACAATGATTGAATATATGTTGCTCTGTTCGTGACTGCATTACATGATAACAGTAAGGACGAGATGATCTTGAAGTTCTTACGACTGTTGCTGGTTGGATGTAGTGGTGGATTTAGTGATGGATGTCAAAGTCAACCAGAGAGTAGTGGATCGTGTACATTAAGGTAAGACATTGGTGCACTGTTCTCTGGGGGGAGGTCCATCTAAGTTGACTCAGCATGTCAGAGACGCTAGATGTATGGTGACAGCGGTTGAGAACATATCTCGCTGCTCGTCTCTGAACCATCTCCAACTAATCTAGACAAGATGGTTTGTGGATCCCAGACAGCACTCCCATACTCAAGAAGAGGGCGAACGAGAGCCTGGTATGCAGTAGTCTTAAGCTGAGTTGAGTTGACACGCAGGTTCCTTTTAAGAAAGACTAGAGTGTTGTTTGCCTACTTGAAGGTGGCAGATACATGCTGTGTCTAGTTCAGGTCAGCAGTGATAGTAATGCCAAGGTATTTGGCAGCTGACACAGGCTCCAATATTTAAATTCCTATGTAGGGCCATGCATTATGGTTCAAGGCATGCCCACATAGAAGATTTGTTTATGTTGGGGACTGGGGGAAAATGCGATGAATTATTGAAAAATTATTGCATTTTCTTTGTTTTTTTGTTTTTGTGGGGGCGTCGACGTACCCTAGCGCCCGCTGCGTACAGTCATGATTCATTGGTTAAGCAATGGCCTCGTTACTGTGAGCCCCAAGGATCAAAACCGTGTCGATGTGCTATATTAGTGCCCTTTTATGAGGTATTAATCCCTATTACTGTCAGTTATGACTTAAGGACGTAGGTCCCCTAGTTGATTAGCATTGTAGCACACACATGCTTTAGCAGTCACGCAAAACAAACACTCCCCAATTGTCATTCAATAAAATCTGAGAATGTATACTATTATCTAGATCTATTAGGAATAAATCATTGTCAAAATCATTCAATAAATTAGGGTAAAAATATTTATTCCACCATTATGACCAACAGTGTATATAAGTACTACTACGCCATTTATTTTAGGCATTCCGTGTACCTCTTGTACCTATTTTGTATTGCATGTGTTATAATTTATTCAGAAAGTCGCAATATTAAGTGTCACGTTATTACAAGAAGTTTCTGTTGTATATCATTTTACTTCTGTTTTGCTATATACACTGCATTGTAAACTGATTTATATGATATATACTTGTTACATTGCATTGTAAATTGATTTATATGTTTATATACAGAATATCGATGTACATCAATGAAGTATAATAAATACAATACAATACATGAAATCGCATCTCCAATTCATACCCTACCAGAACATGAAAAGAGAATTGGAGGTATCAAAACAGCCATTCTGAAGAGTTATAGCGTACTCAAAATTGCCTTATACCAATTTTTTTTTAAATTGCAAAAGCGCACGTGCTTCACTTTTGATGTTAAATTAAAGTCTATGAGCTATATTTGAGGTCAATATAGGCTAAAAATGATTTCAACAACACAATACAAGTGAGAAAAATGAATAAGGGAAGTTTTAGCAGGTTAAATGTCCCTATCTAATGAGATTTAAATATTTCAAACGTGCGATCAGAGCGCATAGTATGAGGTATCAGTCATACTAATCTTAGTAATTTTGTAACTTTCTTATACAAACAAATGACATCTTATTTTTCAGAAAGGTCATCTGCCAATTTAGAATAGCAATTTAAGTCAAGACTTTCTCGACATTTTTCAATCTGAAATTTTTGTTACTAGTACGATTATATTGTATTGTGAGGCTATGCCATACATTATTGTGCTATGTCAGAAGATGATAGAACTGTACGCATTGAAACGCTTAATAGCACAGGTTTGTGTCACCATGAAGCTTGTATAAGATCGTCACAAAGATTTGTGCCAGTTATCTCTAAAATTGTTACTTGAAGATGAATTGATATTAAATTTATAAACGAACCATTCCTATAATTATATTTTATCAAGATTATTCGTGATTGGTGTATTATACTGTACACGTATTCGTATTTTCAATTAGCATACTGATACCTGTTTTATTTTTAACATAGTAACTATACTACAAAGGTTTAGGTTTTATAGCGAGTATTTCTTAAAGGGAACAGAACATATGCGGAGCTGGGCATCATTTGAAGAACAGTAAGTTACTAACTTGATATTTAGATTTTACACGTTAGAATCGTTTGCGTTGTTAGTTTACTTTGAAGATAATGCACCTATACAAGTGTGTACATTTAGGTTGAACAGGTCATTCCTGAACATGTCTACTGAGTACATGTATATTAACACGTATATACGTATAATTCTTTTTACATGCTCGAATGTATGAAGAAAACAAACAATATGAAAAATGAAAAATGTTATATGTGGAAACAGTATTTCGATTTTGATTTGATTTTTTTGAATTTATTTCTGCATTTTTTCCAAATACAATATAACTGAATTACAAAGAACATATAAATGTAAGGTATAATACAACATAAACAAACAATAATTTCTTCATGTCAAAATATTTTTTACATAATATATGTACATATAATAACGAAACTTATTATTTCCATAACATATCATAAATTTAAAGTATTATCCGAACTATTCTGTTGGAAAAGTGCAGGAAACCGCAATCATAAGCAAAGCTTGACAAGAATGGCGGCCTAAAAAAAAAAATATATAAAATAAAATAAAATCTTAAGGTAAAACTTAAAATGAAAGAGTGTTAAAACGATCTTTGTGTATGAGTTGGTGAGTGTGTTGTGCAAGTGTATACATTTATATATATATATATATGTATATTGTGTGTGTGTGCGTGTGTGTGTGTGTTTGTAACGAAGAGTGGAAGTGCACTATAAACATTGCAGTAGATTTGAAACATATTTTACTGACCTAGTTTACTTAGAAGATACTGATAAACCTATAAAAATGTGTAAACTGAAATGGTCACGTCTGAACATGTCAACTGAGTATATATGTGTAATTTTTGTTGTTATCCTTTACATGCTCGAAAGTATGCAGAAAACTAACAATAGAAGAAAATGGAGGATATTATATATATCTGGAAACAATATAATAAACAATGAAGTAGTTTTGATACACTACTGACTTAGTTTACCTAGAAGAAAGTATGTAACATATGTTGAACAAGTCATTCCTGAACATGTCTACTGAGTACATTTATATTAACACGTATATACGTATATTTTTGTTTACATGCTCGAATGTATGAAGAAAACAAACAATATAAAAAAATGAAAATGTTATATCTGGAAACAGTATTATAAACATTGGAGTAGATTTGATACATATTTTACTGACTTAGTTTACTTAGAAGATACTGATGAACCTATAAAAGTGTGTAAACTGAAATGGTCACGTCTGAACATGTCAACTGAGTATATACGTGTAATTTTGTTTTAATCCTTTACATGCTCGAAAGTATGCAGAAAACTAACAATAGAACAAATGGAAGATATTATATATATCTGGAAACAATGTTATAAACAATGAAATAGTTTTGATACACTACTGACTTAGTTTACTTAGAAGAAAGTATGTAACATAATGTTGAACAGGTCATGTCTGAACATGTCAACTGAGTATATACATGTAAATATATTTTTTTTCACGGGCTCGAATGTATGCAGAAAACTAACAGTATAAGACCATGTCAGATATAATATCAGGAAACAATATTATAGATATTGCTGTAGTATTGATACATTATTGACAACTCTGACAGTTTGAATATCATTGAAGGTAAGACTTTTTCTATGTGACATGTGAAAATGAGGGGCTTATTGAAAAGCGTGGCTTGTTATGGTAAGCCCATCTTGGAAATTTTGTACGTGTGTTTTTGTTTTAAAGTGTTTAACGAAAGAAATGACGAGGACAAAGTACAAAGGTAAATGAAAATATATATTTAAAAGATTGGTGTATCCCACAGTCAACATTGAATGTTTGAATTGTGAATAATAATAATAATATAATAATAATAAATTTATATAGCGCAGCTTTTATACAAAATATATTCAGCTGCGCTGGTTAAGAGCTCCTTTTTACAAAATTCTACAAAATAAGATCTCTCAGTTGAACAAATAAGTTTTTAAATTGGATTTAAAAACATTGAGAGATGGAGTGCTTCGTATTTCTATTGGCAAGCTATTCCATAGTTTGGGGGCAGCATTAGCAAAAGCACGGTCCCCAAGAGTTACTTTAGTTTTGCCATTGGGAATCTGAAACAATAATTTATCTGTGGAACTGCGCAGGCTACGACTGTGTGACTGGATTTTGAGTTGAAGTAATTCTGTGATGTAATTAGGGGCTTGACCATTTAATGATTTATAGACAATTAACAATATTTTGAATGAGATTCTTTGACGGACTGGCAACCAGTGGAGTTCTCTCAGAAGAGGTGCGGTTGAAGTGAATTTCGACCGACGATAGACAAGTCTTACACATGCATTTTGGACTCTTTGTAACTTAGCTATCAGAGAATGAAAATGTGCAATCGCTAACTTTATTCAAATATAAACAAAGTTAGTTTAATGGATAAATATATAACCCTGTTGGACTATATTTACACGTGTATTAAAACGTGAGTATGAAATATCAAAGGTAATTTTTTTACATTTCAAAAGTGAAAATAAACTCATTTCAGTATCCCGATCTGATACGCTGAGGATCCTCTTGTTGATGTATCAAATGTTTACAGATGAGATGTCACCTTGGTGATGTATTAGTCCACTTTTGAGCGAATTTTTAACCTGGAGTGTTGAATTGACGGCTGTTTTGCAATATTATGTAACTCAAACATTACACTCATGTAGCACCCTCTTCAGTAGGGCGTTGTATCAGACAGTATGCTGTGAGTGGGAGTCAGTAGATCCTTCCAGTATCTCGTATTCATCATCCTGATACCGTTCCGGAGCATTTGAAAAGCGACTTGATACACGTCTAAAGAAAGACCGCCAATGCGAAGCTTCTGGTCGAGGAATTTCACCTGTGAATATGAAATTTGAGATAATTCAGCAGCAGTATCACTAAATTTGAAGTAAAATAATTATTTAACGCGCACACACACACATACACACGCATAACCCACATCAATATAGAGAGAACGAGAGAGAGAGAGAGAGAGAGCTCACCATGAAGAAAAGAATTTCATGCAACCACGTAATTTTATTTCCACATTTCCACGAGGGTCTCCCCCTTCCTTAGGGATGACTGCTTGTGGGTGATCAGAATATTAACATGTGTGTGGGCGTGTGTGCGTGCGTATACGTGCGTGTGCGTGCGTGTATGTGTATGTGTGAGGTTTGTGTGTGAGGGTGTGTGTGTGTGTGTGCATGGTGGGGAGGGGGTAGTAATGTGTTTGGTTGGATGGGGTTATTTGTTTTATTGCAATGACGATCTTCGTCATTGCCTTGTTTTCGTTCACATTCTGCCCCATTAATATTCTTCTTATATTCGCCTGGAAATCGCATTCGTTTTGCACGTAGTGCTTGTTATTCCTAGTTAGGTGCTTTCATCATTTCCATTCTCTTTCAAATTTCGTAGGCATCATCTCTAGCATCTCATCCAGGTCACTACTTTTTTCGATTTCCGAAATCACTCATGCATAACCGTCCAGGCGCCATTTTGTCCGTTTCTGGTCCATTTGAAGGCCTTTCTTTCTTTCTTCCTCTCTCAACTATCCTAGATCCTACAAACTTCTAACAAATTCCTTTAGATAGTCTAAGAGATGTTCTTTCACCTGCGACGCATAACCTGTCCTTCAAAAGGCCATCTTCGTACTCAAAATTCAAATCTGAAACCGACTCCGTCAAAAATCTTTGAAATTCTTGAAAAATGAACCCCTCAAATCTAAAAATAACTTTCTTTCACCAATTCTATTTCGTCTCATCTTTTTGCAGTATCTTTATCTCATAATTGCACATAGCCATGCCGAATTTCACGCTCCAATGGCTATGCAAAACATAAATAGCGCCCTCTAAAGTTCTGGGAATTGGCTTTCTTTCTGTGGCCGTATCTCCATTATGGCTTGGCAGGCCCGTTCCTTTTTTTGGATTTAGATACTTAAACATGTGCCCTTTCCAGCCATATACAAAATTATATACTTTAACACTGACCGACTTTGCGAAAAATGCCCTCCAAATATGTAATTTTCAAGAAAACTGCGAAACAACTTGCTCTAAAATTAGGATCCTTAAACCTACGTCAATGAAACTTTGCAGACACATGTATCCATTTACGTGACAACTGTTTGCCAAGTTTGGTAAATTTTAATGACGTCGGCGCAAAGTTATCGCCCAAAATGATGAATTTGCTATGCATTACGTAATAGCGCCTTTAATGCGTGCAGTACATTGCGCGCAGATGACAATGGTGTCAAACTGACCGCAATGAAATGCCCTTTCGAATGATACCAAGTATGGTATATGTTCACACAGAAAATTTGAGTAAATCACATTTGAACAAGGGTCACTATACGAATTCCGCCGAGTTTACGCCCAATTATAACACGTATCGGCTACTCATTTTTTCAGACTGCTTTTCGCCCCCTAAACGTTCTCTTTTTTCCTTGAAATTTTGCAGTGACATTCCGAGTTGCAATACGGAGGGCACCTTGAAGCCAGATTTTTAAAATTGGTCAAGGGGGTCATTTAAGATGCCATTTTGTCCTATAAATCTTTTTTACATCACGTGTTTCGATAGGATAGAACAAAAGAGAGTTGTTTACAATAACAACCATGAAATTCTCTTACCAATGATACCAAATACGTCCGATAAAGAGACATAAAGAGAGAGAGAAAAAAACAATTAAAGTCTGGTCATCATACAGATCCTGTACGTTTTCCGCCCATGCATTACACGCATTGTCTATGCGGCAAATCGGGTTCACGCTTCTGGACCCCAGAACGATCTTTATTTTTCTTGAAATTTTACAGGCACATTCTAAGTGGCCAAGTGCAGAAAATCAAGAAGCCGGATTTTTAAAATCGGTCACGCATGACATTAAATGCTATTTCATACTCCGCGTAACTAGTCCGAAAGATGCTCTTTCGTTTGACACGTAAAAATATGGCGTCATTGCACGCACATCGTTCTGACACGATTGCATTTCGTGTTACAACTGATTTCATTGTTGTTTTTATCAATCGTACAATCTATGAAATGAAAATGTTTTTAATTCATGTCAAGGAAAAACAACTGTATTTTATTTCTAAGATTGATTTGTATTTTGGGGAATCAATACAAAAACAAATATTGGAAAAAAGTGTGTGTGTGTGTGTGTGTGCGTATATATAAATGTATTGAAATCACATGAAGATGTATATAGTCGTCTAATATATCCATAAACAGCTATGGATAATACGCCGTACTATCTGCAGATGACGTATGAATCAGATCGTTAAGTGATATCACAACTACTACATAACATCCGGAACAATTAGGCTAACAAATAAAAGTTAAGATATGATATGAAGTTCTTTAAAATCCGAAAGCGGAATGAATGCTCGTCACACATGTTTGTTCTCTATCACCATTCCCATAAGCAATTCGGGCATGATATGCTTACGAAAATTACGGTACTAAACAGCTAATGTTACCATTGGTATTTACGATATTGTTATTGAGGCACTTCATTGTCGGGTCGAATATTACATGATCGACTATTAGATCTCTTTGTAGAGTATCAGTGAAGCCTCGTCATCATTGGTTAATACATCTTTATATTTTTAAGATACTGACCTGTCTCAGCATATTGTATGAGGTCTGCTTCAAGTTGTATGAATTCATCTTGAGCTCTGTTCTTCTTTTTTTCACCTGCTGCTAGTGGATTCCCTCTCAATATACTTGAGGCTCCAAATAAAAGTGAGACTACTGTGAGCACATACTTGACATGTTGGTTAATGAAATGGGCGTAAGCGTGAATCAGGGCGACACTACCGATAAACATATATCCGATTAGGATATGTTTGAATGAGTTGAAAAGATGACCAGAAAGAGGGAGTCTCCTTTTCACGATATCTTTTAGAAGACTTGACTTAATCTTGAATTGCCTCTGCGAAGCTCCATTTTCATGATTTCGGAATAGCTCAAAAATTTTATTTGGGAAGGTATTCTCTTCGTCGACTTTTCTACCAATGGAATAGATATTGTTATAGAGGGCCTGGTATTTGTCAAAGAATTGTCTAACGATCGCGATCGACAAAAGCACAGCAATGATGACGTTGATCCAAATAGGGTCCACGTAGTTAATATTTATAATGATTCCAATCGCAGTGGACAAAACAATTTCCACAAACAAGATAATCGTGGCAGATAACCGGAAGAAACAAAAAATGAACACGACGGCATAACAAACAATCCTTCTCTGTTTAGTTGCCAAATTGTATGGTTTCTCCAATACATGGCCATCATTATTAGACCAGGATATGTACATATATAAAACTAATAGTCCTAATAGGTATAGGATATTTGCTAGAATAAAATCTAAACCCCAAGTATACATCCATACATCTTTTCGGAGTCTGTTGCAAATATTCTCATATTCTTCACTTATTATGACATGCCAGAGGAATTTGACAAGGTAAGGAATAAAGAAAAGTATCGCGTAAACCAAGGGCGAGTATGGACCAAATAATTTAGGGATCAAGTTTATCTGTAAGATGTTTACACTCTCCTCTTCATCTTTCTGGTGGATAAAGGCTCCTGCATAGATACACCACAGTTTGTAGGCAACAGCCAAGAAGATACACGGATACGTGACACAAAACGCTATTTTTCCAGTGATACAATGAATCTCAGTCTCCGAGTCGGCACGGCTGTTCCAACATTTGTAGTTGGTGCAGTGCCATTGAAATAGACTGTATCCAGGGATAAGTTTTATGTTGAATGGGTGAGATTCATGAATTTTTCGGCACATGCGTACGTCATGGTTGTTATCATTTGAATAAGGGGTTTGTACTCTTGATCTAACTTGTCTTGATATATTGAACAAAGTTTTTACCAAGCAGATGTCTGAGAAGGACCCGTTGTCCAAAAAACTACTGTTCAGAGTAATTGAGACCGAATGGATCCCAAACTGTAGTGTATCCGATGACAACGAGTAGTAGTCATAAGGGAGAGAGAGCATGAATCTTCCTCTTCTGCCAAGCCCCCAATTCCAAAGAGTTTGGTTGTGTTGTATTTCACCGGTCGTATCGAAGCTAATATTGAAACGAACAAGGCTTACATAATTTTCCGGTCCATTTCCTAACGACTTAACTATGCTGTCGACTGTCCCAGCTACAGGGGCTAGTGGATGGAAAGACGGTAAACTCTCAACATTTTCTTCTGACAAAGAAGACGCTTCGTGTTGTTGTGTTGTTCCACACCACACAGTATTCGAGGTGAAAAGAATGAATAGAAATAGACCCATCACTAAAGTGGATATCCATCTACTTTTCGCCATCGAGAATTAGGTTTCTAGCCTTGTTAACCTGTATTGAAAGACATAATGTTTATATTTTAAGTCTATGTTATTATTCACATGAACGATACTTGACATACCAGTAACCAAACTAAATTTAAACATCTGACTCAACCATTATCGTATTAGGCTTTTCTAAACTCCACGTAGCATGAGGGTGGGCCTCTGAGCCTCTAAACAAAAAGAAGATAATAAAATCCGAAATGTTTAGGGTATTCAATTTTAAAAAACAAGGGGGCCCATGTGATCATAAAAGAAGGGCCCCAGCATTTCTGGAAATCCAGACCCCAACCCGAGAAAAGCAATTCATCCTGCCACCCCCGCCCTATTTCTGACAATCCTGGATCCGCCCTGTTAGTACATTATATTTTCATCCACTCTCCCTTGATGATCTTTATGCTCAGACATGCATCAGACAAGGTTTGGAAAATGAAATCCGTTCTAAATACGCTGTACCATTTTCTATAATTTATAGACGTGATATGTGCTTCAGACCGAAATTTATTTGGTAAAAGGATATTCTTAATAAACAAAAACAAAAAACAACAATAACAGTTCGATGTACTGTAAGAAGAAAAGCCACTAGGAGCCTAAATAGAATTCATCAAGGCCTTAAGATCATTACAACAAATTACAGGTTACTTCATCATGACTGTATTCATAAAAAAAGACTGGTCAACCAAAAATTATAACACTTGTATTTTAAACTATTTGAGACATGACGTACGACAGAAATAAATTACAGTAATTGGAAAATTGCAGGAATTGACACGGCATGCAATGTGAGAAGTTCAGATCAAGAAGTTAATTACATCGTATATAACTATAGGGTATATGATTTCACATACATATACATCAAGCAATCATTAATGTGAAATGGGGGGGGGGGGGGAAGAAAAAAAGGAAATGATCCACTACAAAGTATATGACAAAAAGTGAGAGATAGATACAGATTTTTTTTTTTTAAATACAAAGTGGAGAAATGGCGGAACAAATACAAGGGAAAAATAGATTTCTGACAGATATAGTGGTTGAAAAAGACAAAAGAACAAGAATAAGACATGGTATAACTATAAAGAGAGGTTTTGAAGGCACGGCAAATAGAGGAAAACATAAATTATAAGATTAAAAACAAGTCACAAGGAATCACTCTGAATCCATTGTTAATCCTACCTCAAAGAAGGATCAGCGTGTGTTATCAGCAGACTCGCTCCGTGATCAATAATCGATATGTTGATTCGAAAACATTAACATCTGATAGAACATCATCGGCCAATGTAAATTAGAATAGGTATTTATATATATAGCTTTTACAGATACAAATGTATGATTGGTCCACAGCTCGTCACGTGATATCTACTGTGAGAATCGTAATTAGCATGAATCAATGCGAAGTTCTCGGTTAATTTGAATTGTCCTTTAGAGTGCCTTTGATGCATTAGTGTTGGTCCTTTGTGTGTAGTTTCTGAATGGAATCAGTATGTATTACTTTATTTCCCTTTCCAGTTATTTCTCAAAAACAACAAATTCCCCACCAACAAATATTTCCGGTCATATGATGAATCTGTTTCGTTTTTAAGGGATTGGGTAACTTCGTCTAAGATTCTGAAACAAAATCCTGGATGAGCTCATGCTGCAATCGTAATTATAAACCTTTAGATCAGTCAGGAACTCTATGACTTTTACAAGCCGATCGCCTGTCTGATTATCAAGATATTTATGATTAATCGAAACCAAATTTTGCGTTTTCCTAACGGTTTTCATAACACTACAGTCTATTGGGAAAAACGGGTATTGTAAAACCGGTCACTCAAAGATTTTTACTCTTTTGAGGTACTTTTTGATCATTTTGAAGCGCATTTTTTAAGGGCTTCAATATTACCAATATTACAGAAACTGGTAACAAGTAGGGGCGTGCATCTAAGATTTAACATTGTTAAACGATGCCTTTAACGCAGGCACATGGAAATAACCATACAGTACCAGCTGAATAGCAAATATACAATTAAAGGATTTTTTTTTTAATGAAATTTGATATCCGGAAAATGTGTGCCCATGCAAGCACTTATGACCAGGCGCGTACGCAGGGGGGGGGGGGGGGGGGGGTTTGGGGTTAAACCTCCCCCCTTGAGTTTTTTGTATGTGTATGTTTTGTGTATGGTTTTTGTGAAACCCCCCTCCCCCCCCCCTTTTGATTTTTTTTTTCTTTTGTTTTGTTTTTATTTAAAAAAAAAAAATTATGCCAATGGCTGACCTACAAAAGGTGACCTTACCCCCCCCCCCAACGGAACAAAATGTCAAATTTGCAAATTTCGAGACCCCCCCCCCCCCCCCCACTGCGTCCTCTTCCTCTTCTTTTCACCTCTCTTTCCCGCAAAACACAAACCACTACACCACTACACATCATTAGCCATCATCAGACTGGGTCTTCTTGTTAGTCGGCGTAAGGTAAACCCCGCAGCAGTAAATACCTCATGTATATTTCACTTACCAGTGGTTATCCACGTTATTGCTTTTCCACATCAATCAGATACAGAGCGCATATTTCGTCAGGGGTGGGGGGGGGGGGGGGGTGGGGGTATCCATACTAGTTTATCTAAATTATTCCAAATTAAATTATTATTCTACAGAGCTTCAAAGGAAATTTTATTGAAATTGACCATGCACTGACAATAGAGAGTCAAAACAAGTTTTCAAGTGATCTAAAAGTTTTGTAAATAAGCCTACAGGTTTAAAATATGATAGAATAATTATTGCAAGTTTGGAGGTGGGATTTAAAAAAATGGATAGGGAAAAGAATTATGGATTCTTTTTATTGAGCTTAAAATTACAACCCATTTGACACTTATTTTTTATCACATCAATCATTTATTTTCACATTTAAAACATTAGAATTTAACAATTTACTAATATTATCATAATGTTGCCACACCATTCATCGGTCATAATATACACATACTATATTAAATATATTGGACAATTGATTCAGTATTTCAGTATTAAGATATATACAAACGAAAACGTTTCATTAAGAAAGGGACACAACAGGAAGTGTTTGCATGTTGTAAACTACCGGTATACAAAATATTCATAAACGATGAAATATTGGTTCTTTAATCACTGCTGTAGGAGAAAGATCAAACAAAAAAGGGTATAGATAACATCACAAAATAAACATGTACAACAGGTTGAATATAAGAAGGAAAGAGAAGAGACTGAGGTACAGACTAAAGAATAGTAATAAGGACAATACGAGCTGAATTGCTATTTTCATGGAAAACTATACCTTGCTGAGAGTTGAGTTGAGCTGAGTTTAGTTGAGTTTATTTTTTTTATACACGGTAAAAGCCCGAAACAGTTTGCAGACTGGTTTCCATCAGGGCCGCGTTGATAAAAAGCAACATAATCATGACATATAAACAAAAGTAATATAACAGTGACAAATTTACAATCATAACACAACAATATATAGAAAATAAGCTAAAAACACTTAAGTTAATTAAGACTATATTGATAGGCCTAAAAGGTAAACAAATGAAATAAGTTATGATCATCAAAGAAAATATCTTTAGATTGGCGAATGTTACATAAGAACGTCATTTTTCTGAACTTATGTTAGCATGTTGGTGCACAGTTTATCAAGATTTAAAGATGGGTGTTATAGATTTTACTCACTTCTTTTACATAGTTGTTTAATAGAAGAAAATAATTTCGATTGTTGGGACATCAAGATTTTGGATTATATTTGAAATGAGCTTTGAATTCGTAAATCATCCATGTCAATTCATAAATGTATTATTTTGGTTATTTTTATATCACGAATCATATGTGCACTTTACAAGTCACGACTAAATAATATCAACCAATCAATCGATCAATCCGTTATTATAAGAATGACATCGACGATTGCTTGCCTTGATGTTCAAGTTCTATTAAAGATAGAAGCCATAACTGGTGTGTCATATCAGAGTTTGACATCAAGCCCGACCAAACAAGACTTTCTCGAGACCAGCAGCCGGTACTTCCATCAACAGAGATAGTATGAGTGCAGCAAGGTAACAAAACACCACACTTCCAACAAAGTAGAAGCTCTGAAAAGAGAACAAATGTTATGTTAATACTTCGGAAAAATTAATTGACTTTTACTCTTTGACCATCCTTTCGTAGATGTATATACTATGTCCATCAATGTCAAAATAATAAACGAAAATTCTTGTCGTCATTGACGTTTAGTATGAGGCTGTATCATGCTAAATGATACTATGATTTAAACAAATTTATCAAATTAAATTGAAGTGCTTTTTAAACGGCATTTGGCGTATATTCGCCATTACATGAATATAAATAATATGTTTAATCATAAGGGAAGGATAATATATTATGAAGAATCCTAAATTTGTACCTGTCGCCTTATTCCGCATTCTTTCCGTGTCTATGTCTACCCCTTTCTCTCTTACTCTCTGCTCTCCACCCCCCCCCCACACCCACACACACACACGCACACACACACACACACACAATTATCACCCTTTCTACAACTGTCTTTCTCTCTCTCTCTCTCTCTTTCTCTATCTCTCTTTCTTTCTGTCCTCTCTTCCTTTCGCTCGATGTCTTTCTTTCAAGAATACTCACGAAAGAGATAATGCCGAAATGGAAGAGAGCTTTACCGCTCATCAGTACGTTATAGATAACCAGTGGATGTATGAGATAAGTACAGTATGTGAGACGCCCCATCGGAATCCAGAAGTTCCAGCTGAGAAAAGAGTTGATTACGCCTACAAAGAAACAACATACAGAGCTTTGTATTACGCAATGTTCAGCACCCTCATCGTCGTCATCACCACCATCATCATCATTACGATCATCAGCATCATCAGCATCATCAGCATTTTCATCATGATCATCACTATTATCATCTTTATCATCATCATTTTCATCATCATCATTGTCATCAACTTAGCATCATTATCATTATCATCCTCATTTTCATCATGATCATCACCATCATCATCGTAATCATCAGCATCATTAATATCATCACCATCACGTCGTAATTCCCATATAAAGGGTTGTCATCTCGTTAACACTATATATATGTTTATTCTTGACTAAAATTAAAGTTGACCTCTATATCATGTTCTGGTATACAATCAATCTATCTTCCAGGGCTCTAAGTGGTAAGATACGAGATCGCATAGCCATGTTTAGTAATTGTATTATGTCATTTCCAATCACGTACCAATGGAAATAGAACATGAGCTCAGCTTTATTTAGTATAAGGAAGTTATCATCACAGGGCGCTAGTTAACATCTACATTCGAATTTCGGCTTACGCTTACAAGTATAATTGGCAATTGTTTTAAACGAATCTATATCTAGCCTTGTAGCAACTCATATTTTTACTCATTGAAATCCATACATCTTTATAAATTACCCTTTCGTCTCTATCAAATTACACCTAGAAGCTAATTTCACATTATTTCGTGTGTTATAATCAATATGATTCATTCTTTACTTGGATCTAGCAGACATATAAAACATGGCAAGCATAATACCATAATTCTAAACAAAACTATTTACCTCCATATCCCTTGATACATGTGAAGCATATCCATGCGATGGAGATAGCCCAAGCGAACCGTGAGAGACCCTCCCAGAGAACGGCTTGGTACTGCTCTAAATCATTAGCTGGATCCTTCCGTACACCATATAGACAGTAGACACACGCTATCCCGAGAACAAAGGCAGTCAACCAGCCTAACATCACCAATATCTGGAACAAAATAAAGACCATCATTAAGAAGGTAGCGCAAAAAAGATGATTTTTGTTGTAAAAAAAAAGGGTCATTGAGGCATTTATTGGCTGTACTTGAGAGGAATCTATGAATATATTACTCCGGATTAACGGCATATATATTTTAAGACGATACATGATGATGCAGATCACACTTACACGAAAGCGTGCAAAATTTAACTCCATTAAGACATTGAGTGCAAGTTCAGAATACGAAAACATGATCGGAAAAAGAGTCAGTTTGCGTTTTAATCTTTAATTCACAACTCCTTGGTTACACTTTCTTAGGTAGGACTTTAACATGCGATTGAAAGAAACTAAAGAGCATCACACTGGGTTAAAACAAAAATGCATTGGTCAAAGAGCCACATCGGTTTACACCAACCGACGTTTCTAAGGCTGACTACACACGAGCTGTCCTATCACTGCGCTTATAAATTCCAACTCAAAATGATTCGTCACACCAAAAAGCGACCAACTATGTTTTTCGAGTTTATTCAAAGTTTATTTTCCACTTTATAAAAAATAAAAATGGAGAACTGAACATAAAATACACAACATAGTTGAGTCCATTTCACTAATTGATTTACGTAGATTAAATTATTTGCTACACCGTCAACCGATTTTCAGATAAGTCCCAAACCTCCGCCAGGCAATGACACCATTGCGTCAATGAAGTGTCAGGACACTGAGTTTGCATGGGGCGGTTCTTTGCATTAGCAGGCATGAATGTCACTGAATCACGGGGTGGGGGTATACATCCCCCACACATTTGAAGGAGGGGGTATGGCCTGTTTAAAAATGCCCCTACTTTTCAGTGATAATGAAAATTAGCCAGTTAGTACAATATTTGATAAAGTTAATATAGGCGACTTTTATAATGGTGAAAAGTTTCTGCTTAAAATGCTAGATCTGTTAAAACACCAAAAGTAGTTTTGACCCAAAATGTTTCAAAATTCTATCCTAAGAGTGTCACATCCATCTCAATTAGAGTCCCGTGTGTGCTCGCACGATACATCTCAGCGCTTGACTGCATTCACCCCTTCACACAATTTCACACACACAAACGCGCGCGCGCGCACGCCCGCACACACACACACACGCACATACACGCACACACACACGCACACACACACGCACCCACCTCGGAGTGGCTTTGCGTAACTGCCTTGAATTGCGCAATGAAAATGACGCCTTGAGTTCAGACGGTCGAATAAGCCAGGTTTGAGGATAATTGGAATAACAGTTTTGTTCTTACCAAAGGAATCTTGATCTTTCGATCTACAGTCCTGTAGAGAAGATATCCTACAAACATACCAACCAGATATGATTGGATTCGTGTGTATGGCTTGGTGTAGGTAACATCCAAACTCTCTCCTCCAAGACGATCATTAAAGTCACTGAAATAACAATTTCGGCACATGCACATATGGCTCTCAATTTGAACAAAATCACACGTATGTTATGACGTCATTACATGATATTTTATATTGATGATATTCATAATTCATGTGGACTAAAAAAGATCATTGCTAAAAAGATAATTTGATGGTAAAAGAGGTGATACCGCAAACATAAGGAGTGATGTTTTTATTTTTTCATCGGTCCTGCCATGTTTTTCTATCGTAATACCTAAATCTGAATATTGATAAGGGGGTATATAATCATCATATGATAATATTTATGAAAAAATTAATGTAATATGTGAATGCTTACGGTCCGACCGGATTGATTCCGTAATACCAACTGATTCCAACGGCTGAGGCGATCGATGCTGTTGTCAAGCCAAAGATGAGACCGATACCAACATTCTTCTTTCTAGAAACGATTGAAGGTTTGTAGAAATGGATACACATGAAAATATGCCTTATCAAACCTGGTATCATTTCATCATTCATATACATCAATATCATGAAGCTATATAAGTACACACACGCACACACACACACACACACACACCACCTCTTTCTCTCATATTCATCTCCGCCTATCCAAGTCTTGATTTATCTGTCTGCGAAAATATCTCCTTTAAAGGGACTTGGTAACATTGTTCAAATGAGAGAAAATGGTCCTAAGGTAGTGACTTTAATGCTAGATGTACAAATATTTAGGAGAATTTACTGTAACAGGGTGTCGCACACTGACGCCTTCAACGAAAACCATAAATATCTTTGTGGTTTGAGAATTTTTTAAAGATTTTTTGCATGTTGGAGGGTTAGTACAGTAGAAGGAATATAATAAGTAACATTTCATTAAAAAGTACGCATATTTTCATCAACCTTCAACAATATTTAATACCGGGTCACTTTAAATGACAGTGTAATGATGATGTAGATAAGTACATAATAATTCCCTCTCTTTATTTTCTTCTAATTCTTGTAAGGTAAACATTATATTCATCTATTATATCTTTCCTTTCCCTTCTCGTTTGATTAGTTAAGAAGGACAAAACACCAATATACCATTGCTCGTCTGCATCGCATCCTTATGAACTTTAAAATGCTTTTTACATAGTGGTCAAAACAAGCATAGTATGCAAACATATTATAAAGTATCGATATTGGAACTCAAATATGGTCTCCACAGTCTCTCGGTAAAGCACATCGGTATTAATAGTTATAGTATAAAACCTGAGCGATTTCAGTATCCTTACACGTCACGTACTGAAATTGTAATATTTTTAAAAAAATGACACCGACATAATAGGTAGTGGAGACAGGAAATACTATACGGTATTGAGAGTGCCTTTGAGTTGGTTTATTGCAACTCATCGTGTTGCAAGCTTCTTACACGCCGAATATCCGAAAATGAGAACGCTGTGAGAACACACCGAGACCGCCAAAAACGTTACGTCATGCGATCAGTAAATCTGAAGTCGAGATGTAGGATGACCGCATCTACGTTCCAGGGGATTTCCAACGTAGCTCATGCATTACTACTGTTTTAAGTGGCCTGGAATTCTCTCTTAGAATAAGTGGATGCAGCCTATATTCTTTGGCATCTATTAACGATTTCTGGAGATCGCCGAAGGATTTCTATGTCAGTCTGCCAATATTGTGATATTTAATAACTGTGAGCACGGTTAGGTATACACTTCAGAACTATATCCTAACCATTATAATCTAGAGGTATGTTTTCAAAAATAAGCTAGGAAAAATACTCTTTAATGTCTGAGCAGAAATACTTGAAAGCTAGTTTACCTGTAAAGGATTATGATGATGAGAGGACTGATGAAGTAGAACTGCATATCACACGCCAAATACCAGGCCCATCCCATGCACTAGAAAGATAAAAAACGATCAGAAGAAGAGATTATTTTTATCGTTTTGATATCAAATTCAGAGGCATTTTTCATAACCTGTTAAAGAGAAATATACAGAGTGCTAGGTATAAATTGTGTTTGGTTTGTAGATGACCGAATCGATAATCAATAGAGTGTTTTCAATTGTATTCCTTTTTTTTTTAATCAATGTAAACATCTTCTATAATTAAAAATAAAATAAAATCTGATAACATAATAAATAAATATTAGATAATGATGAAAATAATTATAAAATAAAAACAGTAACAAAAAACTGTCAAACAAAATTGTTTTACGAACAATCTGCTTTCATTAGTAAGAGCAAATGGTAATAAATTTTATTTAAATAAAGATGTACATTTTTTCGAAGGTCAATAATGCCTTATTAGTTAGTACGTACGTATTGATTGATAATACAATATATTATTATTATTATTATTATTATATTTGTAATAGAAAAAGAAATTAGATATGTAGTATACGACGTACACAATTATGAAATGTCATATAACTCCTTCACCATAATAAGATCCAATTACAAAATTTAAAAAATGTTGGACGTCCACAATAAGATTTCTAGAAAATAGGAATACCCAGTCTTTTCGAATTTTTAGATTTGAAAGGAAGTCGAGGATATGATGTGTTGTATCATCCCCGACTAGGGCTTGGTATATCCTTCCTGCCATATGTTTATAAAATAAAGACATGACGTATGACGTCTGATCCGATTAACCTGTTTCCTTTTAAAAAAAATATTGGTCTTATTAGGGCATTTGTGACTTCCCCAGTATAATTACCATTCAGTTTCAGTTTCAGTTTAGTTTTATATCATATTTCACATTCAACTTCATTACATAAATCAAAAGGAATAAGCAATAGAAATGAAAGGAATTGTTCTTTCAATAGGTGTCAAAAGTACATACAATAATATTAGGCAACGAAAGTACAAGATACAGTCGACATACGGAGATATATATACACTACCCCCCCCCCCCCCCCCCCCGTCAAGAAAAAAAATAACTATTTCGCGGGGTCAAATTAATGATGCAATCCAATTTTAAAACTCCCCCTTGAAAAATTCATGCGTATGCCACTGGCTATAAGTGTGGAGTCTTGTATATCAGATTCTTTAAACGTTTTTTTGGTACTATTGGCGTACTATAATGGTTTTTAGGGTTGCAGCCCCACCAGACCTAAAACACACTCCACGCCCCCCCCCCCCCCCCCCGCCCCACCTTCCCTGAAAAAAGGGGGAAGAAACAAAGAAAGAAAGTTTAAAGAGTAGGAAACAAAAATGTAAATGTCATGTTACTTCGACCCATTAAGATTCCCTTACCGATTCGTTATTGTTACCAGGGAATGGATAGAGATTGTTGATATAAAGCGGGTATGTCCACCAGTGTTGCTTACACCAGTGTTCAACGTATCCATAGAATATCTCTATCATACTACCCTGTCCGGCTAGATGTGTTCCTAAGGAGATCCAGAGAGCCATGGCTCCTAACAGTGCAGGGGTCAGGCGCCAGTAACGATGAAAATAAAACATGAGCCAATTCATCTTTCCTTTGGATTTACCCAGCTTCATCAGTGTGGTGTATGTAACTAGCAGCCCTCTATACAAAATTAAAAAACATCAATAAAATCAACGTTATTCTGTATAAATGAACAAGACTACAAAATTGTAAAGGATATCTTCTCGAAAAAAAATAATTTCAAAAATATTTTATAATATAACATTTTATAATAATTAATGCACTCATAGTAAAACATCGTATAATATAAATCGATTTTTGAAACATATTTTAATCAGATTATGTAAATATGTACATAATATAGTGTATACACACAATTATTCTGTGTAGGCCTATACAAATTTATTTGATAAAACCAAAATTGCTTCTTTGTGATTCAATGATTGTTCTAAATGATTGATTTCTTGAACGGGGCCAACTTTGATTAGTTTTTGCGGTTTGTTGACCCCATTTACAACTGGAAAACCATACAAGAGAATGGTCTACAATAAGATTCTAATACAGTTTAATTTTAACCCCCGGCAGCTCAGAATAATAATAATAACGTTTTATTTACTCAGGGTAGCCATTTCAGTTATGCAACTGCTTTTCCAGCGGGCCCTGCATAACATAATATGTTATTACCACCCTTCTCCAATCTAATATGCTGAGCGCCTAGCTAGAAGGCAGAAGGTCCCATTGTTATAATAAGTCTTTGGGTTCGAACCCACGACCTCCCGTTTATGAGGCGGGCGCTCTAACCACTGAGCCACCATGCCCGTACGTAAACTTAAGTATCATAAGTGTTAGAGGGGACAAGACAAGACTACATGTCCAACATCTTAAACTACTAGTTAACAGGAGCAACCAAAAGCACATGCCATACGTGGTCAGTTTTCGATCAGATAAGGAAGTAGTCGTGTGTGTACCCAAATTACACAAAGGGTTCATTCAATTCAAATCAATTTTAGATAAATAAGATATGCCTAAAGGAAATTCAATGAAACAGAAAGTTAAAAGAACGGTTTAACAGTTTCAGTCTTTCGTCAAAGTATTCCAAAGAATTAGCTGAAGCAAGCTGACAACTTGTTGGAAATCCTAAAGTTTTTAAAATAACCACTTCATTTTGTACAATCTCACGACAACTGTTTAGGGATATACGATTATTGAAAGAGAGTAACTCACCCGATAACGAAGAATGTATCTACTCCGAATGTTGCATAATGAATGACCATCCTAGGAAACTTGTTTGACGTGTTAAGAATGGTGTAATAATTATCTGCAATTCAAATATATTTCATGTAAATCATGAGATAACTGTGTGAAGCATAATGAAAGTTTGCAATTAACAGCAGATTTGACGTTCTGTGACAGAGATGACAATTGGAAATTGACACAAGACAGAATGAATATTTAACCCATATGAATTTTCCTCTATACTCCTTTGTAAATAGGTTATTGATTGAGTCTGATTCTGGGGGTATGCTATTTTGTGAAAAAAGAAAATAATCCCAAGCGAATGATGCATTCATCAATACTGGGTCCTACAGCTTTACAAGCTTGCTTTCATGTAGGTCCCATCATACTTCTCTCAGTTAAATCAGTACTCTATATTGACCACTTATCTTTATGTTATTTATGATGTGTAATGTTATCACACACAAAATAACTTGTACTTTATTTTGAAATGTATATGTAACATAAATAAATAAAATGAAATTAAAAATACTGTTCCTTCATTGTAACAAGTCTCGTCAAAGTATAAGTACTTTCTAGTTTATTAATTGAAATTTGACATGGTATGTGCAGATCATCTAGGCTTACAAGATGGAGTCCGGCCCTCTAGGAAATTCCAAGAGACCTTAGAGTTTGTCAGTTTGATTACATGAGCATTTGAAAAGGATTAATAAGTTTTAGATCTGAAACTAAAGTGGTAATTAAATTATCTGTAAACAAAACTCCTGATGCTTTGTTATTCGTTATTTGTCCTCGAGTTTGTAATTGCTTGATTAGTGAAGGGCTTGTTGATGTTACGACTTCTACTAGAAAGTCTAGCTATTATGAACAATATTTCTTTTAACAAATAAGATTCATGCGTCTATGTTCTAAAATTTATTTCAAATAATAGTTCAGACCTTGTGAATGCATTACTTGAGGGCATTTTAATAAATACAAATATAACTTACCTAACTTCTTTGATCCAAACATGAAGAGATTACAGTGTAACAAGATAATCCAGAACATACTGATAACACGTAGTCCATTAAGGACGCCAAGATTAGATCGAGATGGCTTGGCACTCAATATAAAACGAAGATTAGTAGCAGCAGAGAACGACATCAATACACCGTCAAATATACCTGTAGAATTAATTGTAAACAAAATAAGAAAAGAAGATAGTAAATCAAAGCAGAAGGTATAGAATATTTGAAGAGAGAGATAGAGAGAGAGGGAGAGAAAGAGAGAGAGAGAGAGAGAGAGAAGTTATACAGAAAGAGAGAGAGAGAGAAAGACTCATATAGTGTATTTCATCAAGTTGGGTTTTCTTTAAATAGAAGGTTGAGTCTTGGGCAGTTATATAATTATGAGCTTTTATCTTTTTATGTAAATTTTTCAGTTTGAAATAATATCATAGAAAAACATAATAAGGTTCATAAGGTTCATAAGGTTCATCTTTATTGTCCATTTAACAATGTAAATTCATCGTGTTACATGGTATTGCTGTACACATATATTTAACATAATACACTCAAACAAAAATCAATGAATTTTTGAGTTGACAGTAAACAAAAATAAACAATTAACAATAAAAACAAATCCCTTTCTTGGCTCTGAAAATAGCGCCATCTTCGTAATGGGAGAGTAAAAGCTAAAGTGTTTGGACCAACCTCTCATGCTAAATGATTAAATAGTCCGATGTACAGATGTACACATTTCCGTGTACAGAAAGGGAATAAAAAGAAGAAATCAAAACCAGTTTGCTTTTCAATCATAAATATCTGCTCTCAAGAAGACTGGAGGATTTACCGAGTTTCTTGTCTGTCTGCTTCTCTTCTATCTGTGTTTCAGTCGATTGTTGTATCGGTGTCATCATCATACTTTCTCTAGCCTTGCCTGCCATGGTACCCGGGTATGCCTCTTTGGGCGGCATCTCACCTCTCCACTCATCCTGTAAAAGGTCATCATTATAAAGGGTTATATAATATAATATCGGATGTTTTTATAGTGCACATAATTATCAACCAAGCAAAGTGGTACCGTTTTCGGCGTTTTAAATGAGTTCCTTCCTACCGGAACCCATTCAACATCTAGCTTGGAGAGTGGCAAATCTAGAATAATGTCTTGTTAAAGAACATTACTGCTGCGGCGGGACTTGAACCTCGAACCATGTGATCCACAGTCCGAGGACGTAGCCACTAGACCACGGAGCCTCTGCTTATATTCTTCAATTAAATCTATTCACCCACAATGTGAAGCAATTCCTGCAGATTGTGCACTATCACTGCCTGAAAATTTATTCAATTACATTTTGGAATACGATTTGGAATATGATTTGGAACTGAACTTTTCATGTACATAACTACAATTAAAACCCAAACTAATGGATATTCATGAATCCTAAATTAATTACAAAATATACAAAAATAAATACTCCAATATATGTACTCCATAACCCTCGTCGATTATAATGTTGTCATAGAGCCTTCACAGAGCAGTCGCAAAGTGGTAGTTTGCTACTGCTCATCAATGTTTCATACTCACATCATTCGGTGACGGCGGGGTGTCTTCATCTGAAGGAATGTATTTCTCATTGACCAAACCATTAACCCCGTCGTTTGTGATCATTGCCTTCGGACGAGCTTGTGTGGTTTCTGAAGAGATGCAATGTTTTCGTATATAGAGATCGTATATAGTTGCTACTAACACCACCGCAGCAACTACGCAGAAAAACGTCCTGTATTTAAAAAATAATAAAATATGAGTTCGAAATTGCAGTTTTATATACTTTCTAAATTGACAAGCTGCAATAACACAATAAAAAATATATCATTTAAGATAAAAGAATGAATATACAGAGAGTGAACAGACATGAAATGTTGGTATTAATATCAAAATCATCATTAATTTGCAAATTATCGATATGTTTGAATATTATACAAATAATACACAGCAGTGAGGGGTAATTTTGCTAATGCCCGTACAAAATAATGTGTATTATTTGTTTTATAAGATGATGTTTTGTTTGTTTTATAAAATGATGTTTTTTTACATGATATTACTAATGACCGGTCATTAGAATTGGATAATGACCGGTCATTATCCAAATTCAAATTACGCGTTCGGCAAAATAAATGCCTGGTCACGTGTACGCTTTCAACCAATCATGTGATTAGGATCCACGTCATCATCTTATAAATCATACTTACAGTACAGCGATAGCGTCTGTATCCCATGGGGGCCGAGCTAGGCATACGAAGCTTAGTCCGGGATCAGTGCTGTTTACTAGGAGTAAGGACACTGAGGGGGTCGAAAGACAGGAGGTAGAGAGGGTGTGCCAAATTCAATTATTCAACACTCTTCATAAAAACATTTAAAACATACAAATACAGAATGGAATGATATAAAAACAAGATAGTGATAACAAATAATTGCAATTTATAAGAGCATTTGGGATAAGCAGAAAGGAGAGATTCCGTATATGAAAGCCTTCAACTAAAACACACACATACAGGGAAAAAAAGAAACGAGAACAAAAACACAAAAACATATTAAAACATACTAAAACATACTATCATGTACAATCAGAGTAAAAGAAACACTAGCAAGAGAGTGTTACAAATTACAAAAGTGTTGAAGTTGCCCATGCTGATTGTTGTACTTATTTAACAGAAATTGTTTATATTTAATTTTAAAAAGATTGAGAGTTGTGTCGATGGAGGAAGATTGGGGGTTTGTTACAGAGAGGAGGGAGGAAGGGAAAAGAGAGTATGAATGAGAAGATAAATGGAGAGTGGGGATGTATTTTAGGGGGAGAGAGAGTGAAGGTGGAAGAGAGAGAATGAAAGGGAATGGGAGAAAAAGGATTGAAAAGAGGGAAAAGAGCGGAGGCACATGAAAAGAAAGGTAGATAGTAAATAAATAGATATGTACATAAAGGATTATAAGAAAAAAACGAATCGATATCCATCATGATATTCATAAATGTGTTCAAAATATAGGTATTTATTGTTTTGCTCGTGGATACGTACATTTTACTCAATTTTGTGTTTTTAAGTATTTTCCATCGATAATACCTTATCATGAAGCTAGGATCAATATTATTGTTTTGTATATATAGTAAACAAGTGAAAATGAATTTTGTGGAGTTTTCATGGTACAGTGTATTATTCACTCTCAGTCCAAGGATAACGGGATCCGAACCCGCAATCCTTGGACTGAGAGTGAAGACTCTGATCCACATTTGCCACTCTCCACCCAGGTGTAAAAGGTACGTGGTAATTACCAGGGTATTGATAATTACAGGGCCCTCAGAAAAACATGATTAGGCTGATTAGGCTTTACTTGAAAACCACAGTTATTTTGTATTACTATTCAAATTATTATTATTATAATTATCATTATTTACGAATATGTGCCAAAGAAACTTCTAAAGTTAATTCTGAGGAATAGATAGATAGATAGATACCTAGATAAATGGATTTCATTAAGATCTTCGCCTGTGTCTGGCAGTTAAAAACTGAAATGAACATGAACATGAATTACAATGAAAATTTCCAAAGAAAATTACCATACAAATGCATTTATCTAAAAACGAACTTACATTGAGTCGAGATGGCTTGTATATCCTGCGTGTCACATGATGAGGGCCAACATGTCCCAATATGAACTTCCAACTAATAGATGGACAAATGTGAAAATGATCAATTGAAATGAATAATACTGACTACAGTATATGAAACACACACATGCGTGCTCGCACACGCACACACACAATCCACGATTTCAATCTTCCGTAAATATTAAAGTCATCGCCATAGTGATAAGCACCATATAGCGAGTCATTCGTAATGTGAATATTATAGTCATCGCCATAGTAATGTGTACTAACTAGCGAGTCATTCTTACCGTGACTATCATATTCATTGCCATAGTATAATAAGCACTAACTATTGAGTAATTCCTAATGTGAATGTCGCAGTCATCACCATATAGTAATAAGCACTAACTTCCGAGTAAGTCTTAATGTGAGTATGATATAATCATCGCCATACAGTAATTAGCACGAACTATAGGGAGTCATTCTTACCGTGACTATCAAAGTCATCGACATACAGTAATGAGCACTAACTAGGGAGTCATTCTTACCGTGATTACCAAAGTCATCGCCATACAGTAATGAGCTAGCACAAACTAAGGAGTCATTCTTACCGTGACTATCAAAGTCATCGCCATACAGTAATGAGCAGTAGGGAGTCATTCTTACCGTGACTATCATAGTCATCGCCATACAGTAATGAGCACTATAGCGGGTCATTCTTACCGTGACTATCATAGTCATCGCCATACAGTAATGAGCAGTAGGGAGTCATTCTTACCGTGACTATCAAAGTCATCGCCATACAGTAATGAGCACTAACTAGGGAGTCATTCTTACCGTGACTATCATAGTCATCGCCATACAGTAATGAGCAGTAGGGAGTCATTCTTACCGTGACTATCATAGTCATCGCCATACAGTAATGAGCACTATAGCGGGTCATTCTTACCGTGACTATCATAGTCATTGCCATACAGTAATGAGTATTAAATGGCGAGTCATCTGCATCACCCTTGTTCACATCTAAGCATTGTTCCATGACTCCATAGTCATACGCATTCCACGTAAATTCCACACTCTCGTCTGGAAAGTCACCGAACGAGGTTGCAACTGTTTCAAAATATAAATTTACATTGATATATTTTCTGGATTTGATATTTACATTTCAATTGTTCATACTATATCAAGAAATATTTGTGCCGGTTTTTAAGGATTAGAAAAGGACATGATTGTGGGTCTATGTATCTTACTAGTATTAACAGGATAATAGTAAATGCCCTTCTGAGTGTGGTTTAGAACCCCCCCCCCCCCCAAAAAAAAAAAAAAAAAAAAATCCAAGATCGGCTGAACTTTTTTAGACCCCTCCCCAGGACGTCGATCAATGATATGAATGTGCTCCCCCAAACATCAGACTCTGGCTACGTGCCTGTGGTTTAGTCAAAACATATTCGAGGCTATCGGGGCTCATCATAGTCATAGGGGCCCCACGTGTTTAATCATGATTATATCTATTTCATCCATCCATTTCCAATTATGCATAGAAAGGTAAAATACTACAAATAACGGACCTCCGTTGTTCTACTCATTTTAAAACTAAAACACTGGGCCAATATGTATATTTTTTTCCTCAGCCATAAAACTATACCAAACTAAAACGAAGGAGACAGTTTCAAGCTTACACTTCCTTGCATATCTTGCACCGACTGATAGATCCGATAAATAAGTTTGTAGATCATTCAAGCAAGGACCAGACTCCTGGAAAATAAATTTCGAAATTTAAAAAAGAATATGCAAAAATGTGCTACAGTCATTACATATTATCTTACGTAGAGTATAATTATAATGTAATGTATATGTAGATAGAATTATTGTTATATGTATACTTATGTATGTTTGAATCGTAATGGCGACTCCAGTATACAAGACTCATGCTTTCGCGAATCTCAATTACTAAATTTGTAATACATATTTCATTTCATTTTCTTGTTCACCATCAGAAAGTAAATAAATGTTTAATGAATCTTGGAATCTTGAATCATATTACAGCTAGTAGAAGATTTCAATCATTTATATCACATTGAAAGCGTTCGCTCCAAAACATGGTTTAACAAATGAGGTATACGATGTATACGTATTATTTACCACACAACTAATATATAAGTGTTTTGCTTTGTTTGTTGATTTTATTTTTGTTTCTTAGGGTGTTAGCGGATATTTAAAAAAACAAAACATTATGACTCTTCGAAAAAACATAACTAACCTCAGTGGGTGGATTCTGTACCAGATATTGAATAGCAGGTAAGCCGCTAGCCTCGGTCAATGCTTGTAAAACACCTGGAAAAGGGAAGAAATCAAATTTAACATTATAGGCCAATATTAACTTGCTAAAAGGATATCTCCCATTCTCATTATTAGTAAAGTTGTTATCATCATTACGCTTGTTTATTCTCCTACAACATATTATAGTTTAAAGTTCCGAAATTGTTTTATCGATTCGGCTGGACTTTGGTTATGCACCTTGTGCTACCATGCACAATCAGCACTTTCACACTTAAATAAATTACAGAACTCAGTAGCATTTATGTTACCCTAAGCAGATGTACTGCTCACTCCAGTTTTGTTCTCTTATCATTGGTTACCTGTTAAATTCCGCATCGAGTTTGAATTATTATTGCTTTTTTTTTCACTGTAAGGATTGATCTGCCCCAGAGTACAATGTTGATTTGTTGATGCCTTATAATCCTCCCAGATCATTCAATGTAAATTTGCTTGTTGTTCCTAATATTTACTAAGAAATCGCACGGGAGGGGTGGTGGTCGGTCATATTATGCGCACACTGGACCTTACCTAGATCAGTTGACACAATCTATTAACAATATTTCAGTTGCAGACTGCTTTAAACATGCCATCGAAACTCTTCTTTTCAAAATGTCTTTCCAGTAGATCTACTTTTTTTGCTTTACTAAGTGTTTCCATGTTCTCAAATATCTTTTGCACCTTGAGAACATTAGTTGGTGCATTATGAATGCTCTATGGTATTATTATCTGAATATGATTACATAATTTGGGGCTCCGCATTACAGCTTAATGAGCGGGGACGAAATTAAATTATGCTCAGTGCGTTGCTCTTTTGATTTTATTTTGATCAAACTGGACTCGAGTTTCCGAATTTGTAAATTAAATAAAAATGTAGCGAAAAGTCTATTATCATATTAAGTTAATTTGATCTTTAAGAATGCATGAACGCTGTATCATAAGTCAGAATAAATAAAAGTTAGGTGATGACAGGAAAATGGACTTTCCGCTCGTCTTCGTTTTTATCTTCCAAGTTAAAAAAAAATATATCGAATGGGAACGACTCCGTCAAGTATCATCTGTCTCAAGCAGAAATTGTGGTGTCCAAGCAGCAAATTAATAATCTTTGGAATTCCAATAGCATTTTATCAAATACGTCATGATTAGTAAACAATCAAATAGAAATATTCTTCATCTGACGCAAAATTCTTTCATACTTGCCACATTTGGTCTAGTAACAATTTAAGTGTCTCTTTGCCGTTTGATAATGCTGGTTTCGGATCCCATGAAAATTCGTGTATAGTAATATCAGTTTAAAAAAATGTAATTTGATTGTTTGATTTTATTTACCAACATCAATACAGTAATACATTTCGTACAATGTGTTTACAAAATAATACAAGAAGAGAAACTACTGTTTGGTAAAACTAAAAGGGGCCATATAATAGCACATGAGCCAATCGTTAATGATTATGATAATAACAAAAATAATGATGATAATAATAATAATAATAATCAGAACAATAGGCCATAATCTTAAACATATTCAAATTATGATTTGTTTTTTATTACTATCATAATCAATACCCAAAAAAAATCATGAAACATTATATATCAAAATCTTAAAATAATAATACACATAAAACAATACCACCTCTTTATATCACATATAAGTACAACAAGGCCTCGTAACAAAACTTTTTTTTTCTTTTCTTTTGTTGTTGTTGTTGTTGTTGTTGTTGTTGGGTGGTGGTGGTGGTGTTTTAAGATGTTATATTCTTATCATGTAAATCTTTTGTAAATATTGTGATTCTTGATGATTTTTCAAATAAAAACATTTAAAAAAAAAAAAATTAAAAAAAATGAACTCTAACTCCTTCAATCAATCGTGACTTTATGATATAGACTCATTCAAACATCAGGCACAGTGACGTCATACGTGAACGGGACTTAATTACTCTAACCAGCAAAGGTTCATCAACAGATGGCCAAACATAACAACAACAAATAACAAAATATAGTATTCATGTTTAATACTTACTTGCAAATTCGAAGTTTTGTGCACGGCAGCAAGTGAGAAATAACCCCATTAAAATCACTGTCTTCATCATTTTGATTTCATCTGCATTTACAAGGCTGGCCAAGACAGAAAGAAAGTGTAAGAAATTGACGAAGTAGGATAGCACAAAGTGACCTGCGAAGAGTATTCCTCTGGACGAGCTGTCTGTCAAATGTGAGCAAGTCGTGTGTATTACTCCAGTCTTTATGGTGACCCACAACTAGCTATAGAAATCTCGAGAAACGTGTTTGTACTTCATAACCCACAAGGCTACATATATATAGGGCGTCTTATTTTTTTGTTGAAAATCTAAATCAACATCGCTCAGTGCTCGTGCAAATATTTGAAATACTGGTCGCAAAACAGTAATGCACTCGTGACTTAAAATAATATGCGAAGTACAAACAGAAATAAGTTTAGCATAGATACCTACTCGTGTTGAAGTCACGTAGGTACCAAGGGTTAAATCACATGACTACAGACCTATAATTAGATTGTGTTTATATCCTTCAGTCTCTATCATATTAACAATACTAATAGCACTATAAAAATATATTGTGATATTGATGATAGTTTATTTTGGATTCTAATTACCGATTAAACCGTTTAGCAAGAGACTAAGTACATTACGGATTTGTGGTAAGATATTGACAATGATAAGTAGATGGAGTAAACACAAAAGGTCGTTGACTATTATCAATCCATATAACAGACAAGGAGTTCGGTAAATTATCATTTCCATTTTCAGGACGGTATAATTTTACACCATCCTACTACCCTTTCCATCAATTGTTTTTATCAGAAGTTTCAATATTTGTGCTTATAATAACAGGCCTTATTTTTTTCTTCTCCGAATTAATGTACTTTGTTCATAATAATATTTTTCAAATAATGTCAAGATCCCTGCCTATTCAGTGCCACTCCAGCCCTCGATCGCCCGCCAGCGTTTCGAAACAGTATAGGGATGGCACCATATTTAGTGGGGCAAGTTTATCACCCCCACCAAAATGTTGCACCGACGCCAGTGGGATAAACCCTTTCCTCCAAATTAATGATAATATGTAGATTGTATTTAAATAAGGGGTAATGGGAGTTATGGGACATGTAATAGTAATAACATGATGTAGTTTACGCAACCGTTCTGTACTGAGTTTGGCAGAATGATGTCTACATTTTATGTCTTGCAAAGGGACCCTTTCCTCCCCTACCCTTTCTTAATAGGGAACTTCTGCCCTCCTCCACTTCTAGGTCCCCCCCCCCCCCCCGCTACTGGCGCGTATGTGTGTGTGTGGGGGATTATGACGTGTTCATACGCGCAAATAAAACACATTATGACGTAAACATATGCGCGTACACTTGTAACCAAAGCTGCGAAGTAACAGGCATCATCAACACAAACTTGTCATTCCCAATGCTTGATTTGCTGCTTCCAGCAGATGCTCTATTAATATTCAGAGTTCTCTTCTGATTGACTATCTCCTATTTGACGAATTATCTGTCCCCAAACTTGTTTGGTGGCAATTCTTTTTCAACTCGGACGTCTATGCCAACTCATATTTCCCAAGAACTGTAAAGAGATGGAATAACCTACAACAAGCAACCATCGACCAAACCTCCCCGCTCTCATTTAAAAATGCAGTTACTAAAGAACTTTTTTTCCAAAATGTAATCGTCCACCCTCCACCACCTCCAGTCAAAACTCTTCTTCGGAGTATTTAGGAGGAAAAGAATCCAAGATCCAAGATCTTTGATAGTGCAAGACTGTCTCAGAAAACGTCAAAATGTTCTGCTCCTGGAAATTTCAAGGTGAGTAAAACCATTATCCAAGTAACATTCATTGAGTGAACGTTAAAATTCTTATCAGTAACTGTTTACAAACTATTTTATTGTTTTTTAACAAACAAATCATTTAGCAGCATCACGAGATCACCTTGAGAAGCTACCACTCTCCTAAAAAAGGAAATTAATGAATTAATGAAAGGTAATTAAGACAGACAGTGGTGAAAGGAATGAGGAAAATTGAGAAATGACAGAAAAAGAAAAAGAGAGAAAGAGTTATTCAGTTAAATATAGAAAGTGTTTACAGTTACATATTGATTTTTATTGTCATGGATAATTTCAGTAAATTTTAAAAGTCATTCTTATGACTCAAAGTGTGAGAAAATTATTGTTTACTTCTGGCCGGAACCATTAAAACAAATTTCGTTGTCTATGATACACCTCCATTGAATACCTGGGAAAAATCTATCAAGAAACGAGGACACAACCTGTTCCAAACCTTTCTCAGCACCTAACAGCCGACATTCGTAGGAGGTTGAGGGATTATGAATACCTTGTATTCTCAGTTATGAATAAAAACAACAAATATTTCTCTCAATTCTCTTCTTCACAATTGTCAAACTTCCATATAATGCACTTAAAACAAAATTTTAAAAAGAAACTCGAAATAGAGAACAGAAAGTAATTCATGTTTAATTTGTTTTTATTGTGTTCATCAAATGCACAAAAATAACATCTTTTATCTAAAAATGTATTTTGATACAGACTTTGTATCCCATGCTTATTTATTTTAAAACCAAGAAAATGGTAAACTTGCTGTAATAAAAATGTTAACCACTGAAAGTAAATCATTACCGCTTGAAATATGCATATTACCACCACATTCTCAAGACAACATGGAGAGCAGGTCGAGTATTGGTCTGAAGATAGATAAATTGGCAAGGATTCATTTAAATTCTAGTTTCATTTGAGAGAACTTCCCTTTGGGAATACATGTTTGCGTTTTGTTGCCTTCAATACTTCCTTGCTTCTTGCCTCACTAAATCACATATGTGACTTCACACAAATTCCTGTATTATTTGAAGGGGTAAGCATCTCACTCAGCATGTATACAACATTGATATCTTTATCATGGGTGGCTAGGCTCAATCAACATTCCAAATCCGGGGTTTATCACCGCTGCAAGACTCAAACTTTGCATTAATAATATATTATAGTAAACTTTGTTAACTCTGCAGTATTAACATCACTACAATAGGAATTCTTTTAAAAGTTTGTTGGTTTGGACAAAATTCTGTTCAGTAGTCTCTTGATGTATTGTCAGGATAGTTTTTGAAAATCCCATAAGTTCTCAATTTTTTTAATTTTTTAAATCATGCATTAAAACCTGACTAAAATACTGACAACTTTACATTACCATTTAAAATGTATATATATATATATATATCAGCACACCATGCTTAGTAAACCTTAGCATCAATGGATTTATACACATAAAATAGAACCGATGAGTAAAATATTGACACTTTTACCAAAAAAACTTTGATGTTGAATCACTTAAAACATACATATATACAATATGTATAATCAGAATTTCATTGCAGTTAAATTGTCGCAACACTACAATACTTTTTAATGGTGGTTCAACAAACAACTTAGCTATATTTTAATGTAGGTCTTTATGTCTCCAACTTCAATGTACCTTTGTAAGTCATATGTTTAGAAGAAATACATGTAATACCATTTCTATCTAGTCATTCCTTCATTTCCAACACTTTGTATTAGATGATAAACATATAGTACATGTACAATGTAGTTAGGTGATTTCAAAGTTGTCTTCCTTTTATTGTTGTTTTCTTGTCTTTTCCATTCTCACGTTACATCTGTTTGGAGCTAGCCAGAAGGCCATTAACTCATATAGTGTAACAGAGTTATCGCCCTTCTGCCTCTAAACAGACGATTCATTCTTTCTATTCTTACCTCTTCATCTCAATCACTTTCTATTGAAACTAATGTCCATTTTACTTCTTGATACACATGGCCTTCTATGGAAATTAATTATGTCTGAAACAGTGTAACAAGACAACAAGAGAATTGTTCATTTTTATACATGGATAGTGCATTATGGGTAGTTTCGGTGATCTATAAAGAGTTACGACAAGTTCATTGTAATCACTGTAATCAATGTAAGTATGTTGGATACCATGGATAGTCATTACGGAGAATAACATGCATAGATGAATATGATATATCGGATGCACAACTATATGAGAATATCTGATTCAATCAACCTTAACTCTCTCAATTCATCTCCATATATATATACACAGCACTTGGTGTCTTCAAAATAAATAGAATGAAAGCATGACAACTCTCATACAAAGAATACATGTTATACTTTATCTGACCGATTATAGGTTCAGATAATGAAATAACATTTACTACATAAATTCACCTGTTTATGCCTCACATATTCCTTGGTAATACATACCAAGCCTACATACTAGTTATTGCCACGTTTTTTATTAAGTTGATTAATTATTTTGTATCCACCCTTACATAGAGATAGAGCAACGTCGATCTGGCGCTGCTCAGTGGCTGCAAGGCTCACAATCAATTGGGCAAAAAGAATTTCCATTTTCGGTTGAACTTAATAAAATTTGGAGTGGACTTTAAAAGATTATTATTATTATTATTATTTGCCAAGGTTAAAAAATTCAAAGATGAAAAGTCAAGTTTTTTTTTTAATCACTGTCTGATTCTTTTGTGTTGCTACATTCTCATCATTAAAATATAGGCACCTAATTACTTTATTAGTCTTATATACCTGCAGCAAAGAACCATCTCTCAAAATTTTATTTCATAAAGCATACAAATCAGAGAAACAGATTGGTGAAAATTCAACAATATAAAATGTATGTTTAGACAGAAATCTCAATTTGCTGATAATTGTATTCTGAATGAAGTGAAATGTCAGAATGCTACAGTGAAAGGCCAAAAAATCACCTTTTCTCTTTCAAAAGACTAATAGAGGCTCATTAAACAACATGTTCTCAAAATTATAGTAAGAGGACAATCGGTGGAAAGTTTCAAGAGGAGGTAATAGCAATTACAACATCTCAATGGACGAACAAATGCAAAAACAATCTTACATGACACTATATCACGATGGCCATAGTACCAATTAGATATCCATATGGATCTCAACTCACAATCATTCATAACTTCATTACTTAAAGGTAAAGACCAGTAATGGTCATGCAATTGCATTGTGAAAGAAACGTTGTGGAATCGATCAGAAAAGGTTGATCATCTAGCATCTAGCATCTGCAAGGTTCTGGAATCATCGAAATGATAAGAAATTTGGCCCATTCTTCGTAAAGTTACAAGCACTATACACAGAAAGATGTATATGGGACTATATCTATATATACCCTATATATCTATATACCCTATATCTCTCACACGACCATGAGAGAAACAAATTTACCAAATATATGAATTAGTAGGCGGTTTCCCGGCAAATTTTTTATCATCATGTATTAGTCAAAACATATTCTTTCACATGATTGGTAATGAGAGCTTCCATTTCATTTTTCGAAATTGGGGCGTTTCCAATACTGGTCTTTACCTTTAATAACCAGTCTGTTTCTCTTATTTATTTGATCTTATCAAAATCAAAAAAGGTTTGATTGGCATTTGAAAACTTATTCATCAAAGTTAAACCATCATAATAACTTGCTGTATAATATCTTTGGTAGATGATGGAGAAGGTACATGTACAATAAAGGCATCATGAAGTAAACACAAAACATCAATATTACACAATATTAATTTCCTCAGGCAAGCACTGCAAATAGATCGAGTTGAAAGAAGAGATTCACCATGTTACCTCTTACAAATATGTACACGTGCCCAAAGATTGCACACACAAGAAAACTAATTTTCTAAAGGATCATTCCGTACAGGCATTGTTTTACAGGCGAACATGTCGATAAAACTCTCATTGGTATTAAATAAAGTAATCACTCCTGATAACCAGTTCACACAAAATGGTTTTAACCTGCATATAAAGTAGAATCTTCTCAAAACATGGAAGCAATGGATAGATTCCTTCACTACAAACTTGCACAAAATAAAGCGTTTTTACACAACTGCATTTAAGATAAAGACAGTGTCACTATTAACACACTTACCTAAATTCAGACAAGAGGTTAAAAATTAACCCATGGTTTGAAACACAATAAGCATAGAACCTATATGATCTCATGTCTAAGGGGTAAGCAATCCATTTGCTTATAAACACTAATTTACGCTTACTGCAGTCCACAAAGGATGTTTAAATTATGATTTAAACCATGTGTTAATAAAACCTCTTTCATGAATGTTAGCAATTTCATACATTTTAAAGGCACACTGCCCTACTTGTAGCTACGTGCTCCCTCTATATAGAAAACTTCCCCAATCGGTGCCTGTTGGTCCCCCATGATCATCTTTTTCTTATGTTAAATGAGAGCTGAGTTAATGAGATAGCCACCTGTCACAGTGACCTCGCTGGCTCGCTGGGTGGTCTAATCCCTTCTAGCTGAAGTAGTAAAGCCTGCCTTTAAAGCACTCTTCACATAACTCAGTCATATAAAAAGTTGTTTGGAGTCACAGGGGGAGACTTTACACTAGATGTACTATGATGTAAGTCCTGCATCTTTGGCCATAGTGTGGAAGATCCCTCCACTGCTTAGTAGCTCGGTGGGTGTGTCAAACTCTGCTATCTCTCCTCCATCCATTACTAAAATCCTATACAGATACAAAAGAGAATTATAGTACACACACCAAGGAGAGAATGGAAGAGAGAGAGAGAGAGATTAGAATTTATGGAAATTAATCACTGTTTGACTAAAAGAGAAATACATTACATACATGTATTACAAACACTGAACTGAAAAGATATTTATTAAAAGACCATAATACAAATGACTATACAAATTATATTACCTAACCAATTCTCATGTCTTGGTAGGTTATCATTTTACATAAAATCCTTATTAAGGACAAATGGATTATAGTTCTGAGTCTACTCAGTTTCATTTCATTCGGCTTGAAATAACATGTATGGGAACATTCACCACATTGTATACACATGTCAATCCATTGACAAACTTTCAGAACTTTGTTTCTCTCATTTTTCTGCTTTCATTAATACCAGCTAATTATCGGGATGGACTTCCCCTTTTAATTCAAACATTAACTTTACTAATGCTAAATATATTACTCACTGCGGATATAGTGTCGGAAATAATATCGCTAATGATATTTGTTCGTCTCGCAATGTATGGTCGACGAGGGATCTTGATCGAATTACTTGACCGTTGGAGCCGCCCGTAGAGTATAAAACATGCTCGCTTACAATATATTTTATCACCTGACGAAGTGTTGCAGCAGCGCACGAAACATTGTGATTTTTTAGATCCCTTAATGACCATACATTGCGAGACAAACGAATATCACTAGCAATATTATTTCCAATTAACTTTACTATACATAAATTTCAGTAAGGAACTCTGCCAAGAGAACAAAAGTTGCCAATTTGAGCATCATACCTGGTACTATCCATGATAGTGTTAATCCTATGTGCTATAGTAATGACTGTACATTCTGCAAACTCAGTTCGTATTGTAGTCTGGATAAGATCATCCGTCTCTAGATCCACTGCTGCAGTCGCTTCGTCTAAGACCAAGATCTTGCTCTTCCTCAACAGCGCCCTCGCGAGGCAGATCAGCTGCCGCTGACCAACACTGAAAGGTAAGCAGAGAATATTGATTAGTAGGGTGCAAGGCAGATCAGCTGCCGCTGACCAACACTGAAAGGTAAGCAGAGAATATTGATCAGTAGGGTGCAAGGCAGATCAGCTGCCGCTGACCAACACTGAAAGGTAAGCAGAGAATATTGATCAGTAGGGTGCAAGGCAGATCAGCTGCCGCTGACCAACACTGAGAGGTAAGCAGAGAATATTGATCAGTAGGGTGCAAGGCAGATCAGCTGCCGTTGACCAACACTGAAAGGTGAGCAGAGAATATCGATCAGTAGGGTGCAAGGCAGATCAGCTGCCGCTGACCAACACTGAAAGGTAAGCAGAGAATATCGATCAGTAGGGTGCAAGGCAGATCAGCTGCCGCTGACCAACACTGAAAGGTAAGCAAAGAATATCGATCAGTAGGGTGCAAGGCAGATCAGCTGCCGCTGACCAACACTGAAAGGTAAGCAGAGAATATCGTTCAGTAGGGCGCGAGGCAGATCAACTGCCGCTGACCAACACTGAAAGGTAAGCAGAGAATATTGATCAGTAGGGCGCGAGGCAGATCAGCTGCCGCTGATCAACACTGAAAGGTAAGCACAGAATATCGATCAGCTTGAAGTCATTTCAGACATAGGTATTAAAGCAGCCTCATCCAAATAATAATGAGAACTGTTTCACATCAAGCAATTTACTAGTTACAACTGATCAAATTGCTACATTATCACAATGACAATCGCACCCTACGGGTAACCATTTAGCACCTTGATGGAGAGAAGCAAAGAGTCTTGCTAAAGAACGTATGGCCAAGACTATGGTCCCTATTCTACTGATTCAGTTAAACCCCTGATCAAAAATCACATTTAACAGAAGGAAAAATTAGACCTCAGACTATTAAACTTCCCTTGTTAAAGATAATTCTAAACAAAAGCTTAAGACGAGCGACAGGTTAAAATTTGAGTAGAATATGTTTTAAACCACTGAACTACAATTTGTACAACAATGTGTCTTAATTAAAAGGAGTGCAATATAAGTAAGACCATACGCCTCAGAATAGAACTTCATATCCTTGTGAACACATTAAATCAATTTTAATTGACAATTCTGAGTTGTCATCGTGAAAATCTGCAAAAATCTGCAGATTTCAATCTAGCTTCTCAACTTTGCACAGTAAGCAAATGGATTTACCAGCCCCGCATACTACCTCTTGTGTTGGTAACTGACATCCACAAGCCAACTTCTGCAAGTCTTCTGCAAGTATTGATTTCATTTTCCTTCTTCGCTTCTATGATGTTCATGAGAGTGATGGCAAGTCTGAGAGCATAATTGATCTTGACTTGAAGTGAGAAGCTGTTATAAATTTTGACTTATAGCTGGTTTTTAGACTAGACTGAGATTGCTACAATACTAGTAAATAGTAGTATAAAAGTAGTCAAACTTCATGTATCTCGGTCAGTAACAGTGTACATTATCGACTTGCATTGTACATTGTACATTTATATGCAACATCATTCTACTTCTAGCATGGGTAGACATATTCCTCCAGCCATGATCTCATCATGGAAACATCCTGTCATCATGGTCTTCTTGATTATTGTTAGCACAGGCTTACTGATAATTAAGCCATTCTTTCAGCATGAGCATGAATCTCGCTCATTGGATACCTCTCTCTGCCCTCAAGCAGACGTGCACCTTGTATGCAAATCAAGCACATTGCTACTTCTTCAAGCATTTCAGAATAAAAGAAATTCAACCAGTGTGCTGAATCTTCGCTCTGCTAGTCACCTCGCTATTCTACTACTCTTAAGCGGCCAAGTTGAGCGAAACCCGGGGCCAATAGACACATTCCCATGTGCTATTTGTAATGCGAATGTCACGGACAACGACCAAGCCCTTCTCTGTGATAACTGCAACATGTGGTGCCATATTACATGCAATGGTACTTCTGGGCAATCATATGAAGTCCTCGCCAGACTCAACAGGTTCTCGTGGGTCTGCTGCAGATGTCATAGCATAAATGCAGAAACAGCAGCTTCCCTCAGCAGCAATGCCAGCCTCTCCACAAGCAATCAGTTTGAGTCACTAAGCATCAGCGACACAACCGATGATGCTCAATATCATTGTCAGACGTCAACACCAACTTCAGCGTCATCTGGTCATGCATCGAGGCTACCACCACGCCCTCACTTCTCACCGTCTAAAAACCGCAGGAAGATCCTGAAGGGCGTCATTATCAATTGCAATGGTCTTAAAAGTTCTGCAAAGTACTCTCAATTCCAAGCATTGATTAGTCATCACAAGCCAGATGTGATCCTTGGTTGCGAATCTAAGCTTGACGAGACAACCCCTACTTACAGTGTATTTCCTAGAAATTACACAGTATTCCGGAAAGACCGAAACGACCGTGGGGGTGGTGTCTTTGTAGCAGTGCACGAGTCTCTCATCTTAACCAACTGTCCGGAGTTCGACTCAAATAGTGAAATCATCTGGTGTAACTTACAATTCACCAACGCAAAGCCACTATTTATAGCAAGCTTTTACCGTCCCCCAAGTAACGGAAAGCAAGACCTTGAGGAACTCCAACTCTCCATCGCTAAGGTTATGTCTAAACACAGAAGAAGTCACCCTAACATCATCATTGGAGGAGATTTCAATCTTCCAGACATCGACTGGGAATCCTGCTCACTGACCAATCCAAACCGTGCAAGCATCCATCAACTTTTGCTTGACACCTTATTGGAATTCTCACTGACACAACTGGTAAGGGATGTAACCCGTCCTGCGTCTAGTAACATCCTGGATCTTCTTTTGACGTCCAACCCTGGCCTCATTACAGATGTATCCATTCATCCTGGCATATCAGACCACAACATTGTGTCCTTCGTCTTTTCAGGAAATCCGAAAACGGCCCGTGCCCCTCCCAGGAAGATCTACCAATTCCACCGAGCAGACCACCAGATCATTAAAGAAACTGTTGAAAAGTTTTCAATCGATTTCTTCCTTTCATCTCCAGAGCTCCAAACTGTAGATGAGAATTGGAACAGGATATCTGCGTTCCTCAAGAAGTGTATGGAAGATCTGATACCATCAAAGATGAGCAAATCCCGGCGACACCTTCCGTGGATCACCACCGACCTCAAACGAAAAATGAGGAAGCGTGATAGGCTCTTTAAGAAAGCCCGTAGAAACCCCAGTACGTCAAAATGGAAGGCTTTCAGACAGCACCGCAACGTGGTAGCGAAACTAGTTCACCAAGCACACCACGATTACGTGAACAACATCATAGGGAACAGTCTGCAAGGGAATCCCAAGACCTTTTGGTCCTATGTCAAGCAGTGTCGGACTGAGAATATGGACATCCCATCGCTTAGATCTGACAAAGGCATCCACACGACCAACAAAGACAAAGCAGAGTGTCTCAACTCTTTCTTCCACTCAGTATTCACCAACCAACAGGTTTGTCATGCTCGTATGGAAGGTTCCTCACACTTTCCTGATATCGGCCATCTACACATTCATCGTCCTGGTGTGGCAAAGCAGCTGTCAAATCTCAACCCATCCAAAGCTTGTGGGCCAGATGAACTTCCACCTAAACTCCTCAAGCTTGTAGCTGACGAGATTGCTCCTGCCTTAGGATTCCTTTTTCAGCAGAGCTACAACTCTGGCACTGTTCCAGCTGAATGGCAGCATGCATTGGTAACACCCATCCACAAGTCCGGTGACAAGTGTGATCCAGGAAATTACAGACCTATTTCCTTGACCTGCATCTGCAGCAAGCTAATGGAACACATAGTGCTCAGCCACATCTCGAAACATGTAGCTGCCAACAACATCCTGGTAGATGACCAACATGGATTTCGGCAGAAACTTTCCACCACCACACAACTCATCTCTGCTACCCAGGATTGGGCACACACCTTACAATGCAGAGGCCAGACAGATGTCATCTTCCTTGACTTCCAGAAAGCTTTCGACCGAGTACCTCATCGCCACTTGCAGACCAAGCTCGAGCATTATGGCATAAGAGGAGACACATTACATTGGACTATGTCGCTACTTTCCAACAGGCAGCAAGCAGTTGTTGTCAAGGGCTCCCGGTCATCTTGGATGCCTGTTACCTCTGGGGTACCTCAAGGTTCAGTGATCGGACCAGCCCTCTTTTTGCTGTACATCAACGACATCACTGCAAATATCCAGTCCAAGATGCGCCTTTTTGCTGACGACAGTGTGATTTACAGAGAAATTCACACTAAGAATGACACCTCCATCCTTCAGCAAGACCTTCAAACCTTGTCTGACTGGTCAGCGAAATGGTTCATGGCTTTCAATGTCAAAAAGTGCGCCTCCCTTACCATCACGAGGAAAAGAACACCAATACAGCATGACTACCGGATTTCCAACGAGATAATACCCAGGATAGACAAGTACAAGTATCTCGGGGTAACTGTAACCAAGGACCTTCGATGGAATACACACTGCCAACTCCTACTGAACAAGGCCAACAAAACCCTTGGGTTGCTGCGGAGAACCCTGTCACCATGCACCAAGGATGTGAAGTCAAGAGCGTACACAGCCCTGGTTCGACCGCAGCTAGAGTATGGCGCTGAAGCCTGGAACCCCCACACTTCTGGTGCTGCCGAAGGTCTGGAAAGAGTACAGAAAACAGCTGCTCGTTTTGTCTTCCGCGACTACCGAAGATCCACGTCGGCTACAGGGCTTGTTTCCCAGCTGGGATGGGATAAACTGCACACACGTCGTCTTCTAGCACAAAGCACCATGCTCTTTAAAATACACCACCAGCTAGTCAACATTTGTCTTCCTCACCTCATAACTAAAGCTACATACATCAGCAGAAGAGACCACACACTCAAGCTCTCTGTTCCTGTGGCAACAATAGACTCCTACAAGTACTCATTTTACCCCCGCACCATTCGCATCTGGAATCAACTACCAGCCACAGCAGTTACTACCCCAACAGTTGCTGCTTTCCAGATGATCGCCCTCCCTGTCATCAGAGGGTTGGAACCTCCTGTAGGTTCCAGAATGCTGTAAACCATATAGCAGCATGATTTTTTACTCGCACGTCACTGTTTTACTGTATAAAGAAATTATACACCCTTTTGTTGTCTGCACCTGCACCTGCTGTCACAACACATCCCATCCCAGTATAGCTTGGAAAAGCTGCTTCAGGGATTACTTCATCAAGTATCAAGATAGATGGCGCAATACAAATGCATAATATTATTGCAGTCAATCCTGTCTATAGCGACCGCCCAAGGGAAACACAAAAGTGGTCTTTGTAGACAGATTCCTTTAGTACATGTTTCAATAAGAAACTATTTTCAAGGAAAACAAAAAATGTAGTCTTTGAAGACAGGTAGTTACTAAAGCAGGTTTGACTGTTTATCATTCTTAAGATCATGGCAGAAAAAAAAAGGTTACAAACCTGAGATTTTCTCCTCCCTCTGCACACTCATACTGCAGACCCTCAGGAAGACTAGAGATAAACGTTGCTAGATGAGACAGTCTAAGAGCTAGCCAGACCTCATCATCAGTATAGCTCTCAAACGGATCCAGGTTCATACGTAGAGGCCCAGCAAACAGGACAGGATCCTATAAATGGGTTACATATTATCAACAATGCTTATTCATGTACATTTTAGGCTAGTACATTTACTGAAGGTAAATACAATTAATAATACTTGAAATTCATGCAGAATTGCAGATGACATTTTTTCTAACTCTGTCAAGATGTACAAATTGCTCATAATAATAAAATAATGGAGACTTTGATCTCTACACTATGCCACTTCAATCCAGTATCATGGGATTAGAAATGTTTCTTTGATATAAAATGATTTAGCAATTTTCTCTATTGTGATTCCAATTCTGAGAGGTCTTTAAAAGATATTGAATGCTTTCTTTGCAATCTTCACATACACCCACACTCTCACACCCCCCAAAAATGGTTTGCACAGTTTGAGATGAATAGATTAGATATCAATCTCAGAGTAAAATTTGATTTGAATCCTGTATCTTACCTGAGGTATAATGGTGATCCTAGACCTTAGATCCTTGAGACCAATCAAGGAGATGTCCACACCATCAATCTCAATGTGACCTTCAGCAGGTTCAATGACTCTTACCTGAGGTATACTAGTGATCCTAGACCTTAGATCCTTGAGACCAATCAAGGAGATGTCCACACCATCAATCTCAATGTGACCTTCAGCAGGTTCAATGATTCTTACCTGAGGTATAATAGTGATCCTAGACCTTAGATCCTTGAGACCAATCAACGAGAAGTCCACACCATCAATCTCAATGTGACTTTCAGCAGGTTCAATGATTCTTACCTGAGGTATAATGGTGATCCTAGACCTTAGATCTTTGAGACCAATCAAGGAGATATCCACACCATCAATCTCAATGTGACTTTCAGCAGGTTCAACGATTCTTACCTGAGGTATAATGGTGATCCTAGACCTTAGATCTTTGAGACCAATCAACGAGATATCCACACCATCAATCTCAATGTGACCTTCAGCAGGTTCAACGATTCTTACCTGAGGTATAATAGTGATCCTAGACCTTAGATCCTTGAGACCAATCAATGAGATATCCACACCATCAATCTCAATGTGACCTTCAGCAGGTTCAATGATTCTTACCTGAGGTATAATGGTGATCCTAGACCTTAGATCTTTGAGACCAATCAATGAGATGTCCACACCATCAATCTCAATGTGACCTTCAGCAGGTTCAATGATTCTGAAGAGAGCCATGGTCAGAGAAGATTTCCCTGCTCCTGTCCTTCCAACAACACCAACCTGACCAACAGACAGAGATCAAATCCATCAGGTATATGTACTCTACAGTTACACTCACTAATAGGAATTAACATGTTCCTGCTCATTGAAAGTTAATAGCATTGGTACTCTCACTATATTTGGTCGTAGGTTTGCAGAGAGTTTCATTGAATGCGCCAGGGTGTTAGATAGTGCAACCTAATTTGATGGTGACAAATGCATATTTACAAGCAAATAACAGAGTCTCCGATCAGGAGTTATGTCTCCTATCTACTTGACATGAATAAGTGCTTTCTGCATTGCATCCTAATGTTTGTAAACGTGTATTCATATCAAAGGACTATACGAAATGGTAGGTGCTGTTTAACTATATAACTCCTTATTATAGAGACTGTAGAAGTAGCTAACCGATAACTTTGTACAAAGTAAAAGTATAATTATGGCAATAACATTACCCTATCCTTCTTATAGTATTCCACAAACATATATTCTACTGATTCAGTTAAACATGACACTGAATCCATTCCATGTCTAACCTTATACCTCAGCTGAACTTTGTGGAACCACATCTTAGACTGAGCTTGGATATGGGCTTTGCACTTCATGGTCCTCAAGTATGCAATGTTTACTTGGAATCCCTACAAACTTGGACTTAGCTTAGCTTAATAAAGGAGAGATTGCCCTATGTACCTCTTGAAAATCGCACTGAGCACTTACCTTCTCACCAGGCTTGACAGTAAAATTGATTCCTTTGATGACAAGGTCAAGCCCTTCTCTATAACGAGTACTGTAGTTGATAAACTCTACTTTGCCTTCATCAGGCCATGACTCTGCAGGTCTGTTGTCTGCTACTATAGCAGCTGCCTAAGTGTGCAAGAAAGAAGACACCTCATTGTGAATTAAAATTCTGGTTATCAAAATGTAATTTCATGAGTCAATATTATGTTTCCTTTCTTTCATTCACTCAACAGAATGCTTTTGTTGATTCCTCACAGGTCTCTGTAACACACACACACACACACACACACATATACAATCTTTCTCTCTCTCTCTCTCCTTCTCCCTCTTCCTTTCTCTTTCATGTCTAATTCCATCTTTTTAACACTATCCATAGTGTATCATCATTAGTTGAAGTTCCTTTGTCTCACCCATAAGTATGAAAAAGAACTTAGATAATATGAACAGACAGTATCTACATCTACATCCTTGAAAAACAAACGCCCCAATAATCTAGAATCTGGCCACTATCCTCAATCATAGAAGTTATAGCTGTCTAAGGTTTGTCATCCAAGATAGGTAATCAACATACAATCTTCCAAGATAGGTAATCAACATACAATCTTCCAAGATAGGTAATCAACATACAATCTTCCAAGATAGGTAATCAACATACAATCTTCCAAGATAGGTAATCAACATACAGTCATCCAAGATAGGTAATCAATGTACAATCATCCCAGATATGTAATCAACATACAATCATCTAAGATAGGTAATCAACATACAATCATCCCAGATAGGTAATCAACATACAATCATCCCAGATAGGTAATCAACATACAATCATCCCAGATACATGTAGGTTATCAACATACAATCATCCAAGATAGGTAATCAACATACAATCATCCCAGATAGGTAATCAACATACAATCATCCAAGATAGGTATTCAACATACAATCATCCAAGATAGGTAATCAACATACAATCATCCCAGATAGGTAATCAACATACAATCATCCCAGATAGGTAATCAACATACAATCATCCAAGATAGGTATTCAACATACAATCATCCAAGATAGGTAATCAACATACAATCATCCTAAACTGATAGCTGTCCTACAAGATCGTCCTAGATGGTTCAACACCCTGTTGTGGAAAATTTCCGGTCAAGGGGTATTAAAGATGGTTTCTTACCTCTGTTGGTGCTTCAGAATATTCCTTGACTCTCTCCACAGAAACAATATTGGTTTCTAGCTCACTGGTCATTCGCACCATCCAATTCAATGTCTGGGTGATCTAGTATATCAACACAGAGCATATAGTTTTTAAAGATAAAGACCAGTTATGGTCATGCGATTTCATTGTGAAAGAAACGTTGCGGAATCGATCAGAAAAGGTTGATCATCTAGCATATAAGTATTGGTGTGTACTGCAAGGTTCTGGAATCATCAAAAGGATAAGAAATTTGGCCCAGTCTTGGTAAAAATACAAGCTCTGTACACAGAAAGATGTATATGAGACACGTGCGCGATATCTATCAGGTCCAAATAGATATAATTTACCAAATATATCAATTAGTAGGCGGTTTCTCAGGAAAATTTGTATCATCACGTATCAGTCAAAACATATTCTTTCACATGATTGGTAATAAGAGCTTCTATTTCATTTTTTTAGAGGGGAGCGTTTCCAAAACTTTTCTTTGCCTTTAATGGTCATCCATACATCAAAACAATGTATGATACCTGTGTTTTGAAATTTTGAAAGATCTGAGTTTGGAAATGCAAGACAATTTGTATGGGTAATGCACCAACCTGCAGTTATCCTATTGTTTGGATAGGACTAAAAGCTGTTGACTACTATACATCATATAAGAGAGCAGGACTTGATCAATGTCTCACTATTCCATTTGGAATAAGCAAAGTTCACAGGTATTTTGTATTACTACATTATATAAATACATTTAATAAAATCAAATGAAAGATTACCTGCAGGGCATAGCTGATGGATAATCCTACGATCCCAGAACTAAGATTGGATCGACCAATCACTGCAAAGAGAGCTGCAAAGAATACGATGCAGTTCCCAACACACTCAAGTCTCAAGGCAAGCCATCTGCAATTATATGCAGAGTAAAAATTGTCAAAATAAGAACGCATGTTTTCATAACATGTACAACGTAGATCAAACACTATCTTGATTATCATTGAAATTGAAATTTAACTTAATTACAGATGCAAACAGAGAAAGAAAAGACAGAAAGTCCAGAAACAGAGAAGTGAGAAACACAGACAGACAGCCATATACCGCAGGTCAAGTGAAGGAGAAGTGACAATTTCACACACACAACAAAAATAACACAACAATGCTTGAGTCTGACAACTAACAAAGACATGGACAAATAGAACAATTAGAAAATCACACTTGAGCGGGAAATGGTAGATGAAATAAACTTTCTGAAAGATAAAAATCATTTGAAATGATAATCTGACCTGTTTGAGATGATATTAGGGTAGTATGTGATATGATTGTTATCAATCAGCTGCTCGTTATGTTTGATGAAGTCTTGCTGACGTTGATATGCTCTAATGGTGCTTGTACCAACGATCGTCTCTGAGAAATGTGAATAGATGGGTGATCGTGACACTGACTCAAGTCTCTTTAGCTGACGGGAGGTACAGATGTAGAACCGCTAGAGAAAGGATAACATAATAAGAAATATATCATTATATGATGAAAATTGAATGACAGTTGTATCTCTCAAATTTAATGACCCTTTAAAGCATTGCTTTTATTATTTATATTGTAAATTTATTAGCATTGCTTTTGACAGAAATGGCCTTGTTACTTATCAAATTTAACTGTAAAGTGATTATAAAACTGTTTGTTCTGGTTTGTTATTTCATAAATGAACTTTTAAAATTTAAATTTTCCCTCACCATGATTCTATAACTTCATTTGTTCTGCAGTTTCTTTATAAAACACCTCTTTGTAATAGAATCATACTTAAAATTACATTAATCAATCAGCCTGAATATCAAAAGTACTATTAAAGGTTCTTTCAGGGTCTAGAATGTAGTTGAAAAATTCATTCATTTGTCTTGGAATCAAAGAAAAACAAACTTGAATGCTTTCAGAAAATCATAGTAAACTGGTGTATATTATCAATAAGAAATCATAAGAGTTCTATTTCATGCTTCTGATGCTTTGGTGTGATTTGTCAATGTATATTAGAAAAGTAAATAGCACCTTTGGGATGTTACTTTGTAATGGCAAGTTTTATTATTTCTTGTTAACCCTTATCTGTGCATGGTCTACATGTAGATGTGTTAAAATTGACCTGCTTTTCACAGGCTGTGGGGATTAGTGCGACTGCTACCATCCAAGTTACCATACTCCTCTAGAGATAATTTGTAGGTCAATGCAGTTACAAATACTTGTACATTTTATTCAATTTGACTATTAGAATTAAACAAACATGATTAAGTTAAACAAAAAAAGTTAACAAAACAAACAATCAAACATTGAAATTCCATTTGTGCATTTTTAAAAGGCAAGCCAAAAACATGTGATAGATACATTTGCTAGACTGTATGCATGCACTATTTTATATGCTGCTAAAAATTCCCAACTTATGAATCAAAGCAAATATTTTCACAAGCAAATTCTAATGATTCCAAAAGACAATTTCTGTTCTAGTTGTGATATCATAATATCCTTCATTAAGGCATGTTCACATATGAAGAGGTAATCCTCAGCAGCTTTTTTAAAGCGTGTAAATAAATGGCAACTGCATGCAACAAAGATCCTACAGGTACATGTATTCACTGAGTTTTGTCTCATGATAAGAGATGTGGTTTTATCACATCATATCTGAACGAGGCTATAATATATAAATTACAAAACAGTGCTGCAAACTTTTTTGAGCAAACATCGAATTAGTAGCCACTCATGCAAAGCAAATAATAAAGGAATCGTGCAAAGCAAATAATAAAGGAATTGGGTAAAATCATAAATAATAAATCATAACAACATTTTAGAAACATATAAACCCGGGGCACCCAGGGGCACCCAGGGGCACCAATAAAGGGGTGGGATGGGGGAGTGTGTGATTTCTCCGCAAAAAAAAGAGATTTATGTGAACAAAATAGAATATTTCTTTTTTTCACTCCTCAATGACAGATCAGAAAATATATTATAACAAAATATTTAAAAAAATTGAAAATCTCAGAACCATTTCTCCTGTTTTACCAAAGTTAGATCTGACAATACATTTTTTTCTAGCTCATTGACGAATCTTTGTATTACTTGTCTGCCAATTATGTCCCACACCCCTCCCCTACCAGTCAAACAAGGTTAGTGATGTCTCTGAAAACAAATAATATTAGGTAATGGGTAAAAGCAAAGCAAATAAATAATCATAATATTAGCAAACCTGTGAAATAAAATACAAATAATATTGGGAACAGGGTACAATATAAAATACAAAGAGGTGCAGAGCAGCATGAAGTACAGCAAAAGGTATCCATATGGCCAACCAACAAAATATACAAGCAGTTTTAACATGATATACATTATTATCACTATGAGATTGCACTGTAATGTGATGTTCTTCTTGCTATTATCTGTGTAATTTGCATGTTTACACTATATACAGGTGTATGATGCATTTGAATGCCAAAGCATTTGAATTTTAGTTTTATGTTTTGCAATGGAAAATGATGAAATAAATACTTATTTGTACAATTTATGTAGTGGAGCAGAGAGGGTGAGTGTCTTTTATCAGCATATGATTTATACATTATATGTAAAGTAGGTGAGCAGATTATATGTAAAACAGTATATCTTTCCAAAATGAACAAATTTTTGTTCATTATTTTGGTAAAAGGTGTAAAATCAAATTTAACACCTGTTCGGCATTATTTTCATTTGCAAACAGTCAAGATTAAATCACTGCCCTTTTTACACATTATCAAACCTTTTTTTTTTAAAGAACTCTGACTCTGGCAAATACCAAATAATGAACTTGATCATTTAAAAAAGATAAACTGTTGTAAATGTATTTAACCAGAAAGGTATCATATGATGCTGTTTTGTATTGCATGATTATGAGCACAACACTTGCCATATTTGAGAACAGTAGACTACAAGTACATAAAACTGGAAATCATGTTTTTGGGTTAAACTGGCAGGTGAAGTTGAATGCTGTAAATATGGTTGAACGTGGAGCTTGTTTCAAGGATTATTTTTGGCACAACTTGTCATGAAAACAGGAGACGTTATGTGCAGTCACCTCAATGTACAAACGTAAGGACATCCAGGGATCTCATTGCCTGGAATTATCCTGTTTTTAATTGTAGAGAGCAAGTGAAGCAAGCGAGCCCGGTACAAATATGTAAAGTCGATAGACAAGATATGATATATATTTTGGGAACTTCATTCTGAAATAGAAGGCTATTCGGGCCCTTCATTGCTCAGATATTGAGGCAAGCTCTATGCTGTCTGATAACATCATGTTTCTACAGGTTGCGAGCGAGCGAGAAATTAACACTTGACTACCTTTAAAATGCTATGTCCTCATGAAATTAAATACTCTTTTGTACTGCTGAATTTCTCTTGCAGCACCCCTAGAGGTGTCTTACGGCACCCCGGCCTAGACTAGACCATGTGATTAAAACACCAGAGGCAGTTTCAAGAAACCATCAGAAGTACTGATGACATTCATGAACATCCTCTTCCAACATAGACAATCATCATATTCAATGATGTCCACAAACGATAGACCTCTACAGTTTTCTGTAACAGGCCAAAGTACTTCTAAGCGTCTTATGCACTGGCATCCCATAATGACATGATACTTGATGAGATTAATACCAGCTGGTACAGTGTTTGTCTGATCACAGCACTGTGACAGAAAGGGAGTATTTCTGAGTATACGATGAAGTGAGAGACTTACAAAATGATTCATTAAATACCAGAAAGTCCAGAATAGCAAATAACCAGAGCTTAGCATTTAGTAAATTGGAAGCTGAGATAAATAGCAAAATGGAGAGAAATCTTTGTGAATGGCGATTGTGGAAGAAAATGAGTGAAATAAAATGTGATGAACATAAAAATTCAAAAAGGCTTCATACAACATTGATTAGGATCATTTTTCCATCAAGTCTTCTGTAAACAAATTGATAAAATAAGGGTTTGAAGAGTGAGACTCATAATCAATTAACTTCAAGGTATAAATTTTCAAAACGGATCAAAAGTTCATGGATCTACTGAAAAACAAAAACAAGACACCGTAGACCTAAATATAAGATAAAAAGTTAGTCTTTACACTGGGATAAAATTGTTCAGAAATTAATAAACTGGTACCCTGTGTACTGTACATTTAAAAGAAATCTGTCACCAAAGTATATGAAGATTGTGAAAACAAATAAACAGTGGTCAGAATAAAAATTGCTTGCTCAGATGAACATTATTCACCCAAACTCATGCAATGAGTTAAAGATCATATGATGTAAAACAAATGCGATTAGTATGAACTTTTTGTGCAAATACATGTTCCATATTCTTTGTGGAAGTGGCGGCGTAGTACATGTTGATAAGTAGATGTACAGCTCTGTCTGATAACATCAGTATGTATATGTACATGTATTAGTATATTGGAAATTAATCATTTCATTCAAACATTGCCATAACAAGGATGCTTGTTGTTAGATTAGGGCTTAATTGTTTTGGCTCGCAAATCGCTTAAGAATTACTTGTCAAAGACCAACATCCTTCAATGGAATCAAAGTTAATTAATATGGAAACATCATATATTATGAACTCTTTAAAGCCAAGGACTATTCCATTGTGAGGAAAGAAATCTTCAAGAGACAAACTATGATTATTGGTAGTGCAAGAAAGCAGTCATGGCAAGAGATATTATACATACATGTTGCATGAAAACAAACAATTGTTCTTTCTTTGGGCTGCAATTTAAGTGTTCATGATATTTGCAATAACAGTTATGTTTTATCATTTTTGGGGGAGTTAGGGAGGGGGAGAAAATTGAACATCTGGATTATTTTTAAAGTTCATAACCTATCTAAAAATGCCAACATTTCAGACCCTGTTCTAACAATTCTATATTTTTAGATAAAAATGGTCTTCGATGGCATATACGGAGATGTATGTATTAGATGTCAGACGCAATGTATGCAGAATGATTTATTTTTGTTTACAATGTATTTCACATGTCCATGTTAACAGCTGTTTTCTTCTTATGTAAATTCATGTTATGAGGATGAATGAGTTTTAAATCATGATCCTGCTTCTGTGACGTCGTAAAGATAAAATATTGCCGCACATCCCATGTACTGTTGAATGCAGAGGATGATTACATGATTAATTCTGATGAATGAATATGCACATATTTATTGTTTCTGGGGCCTTTCATGGTCCAGTGTATATACTTATTTATTTCTTTTTTCTTTTTTTTAAACACTGAATGCAGAAATAACAAATTTGTACACATGTATTTGTTAACACAATGGGTGATTTTACACTCAACACCAGTTTAGTGTTTGATTGATGTTCAATCCTAATCTAACACAGAACAAGAAAGTCATACCGGTACTTAAAGGTTGACCTCTGAATTTATGATGTAGCTCGGGTTGCTAACCTGCTGTATTGCTTTTTATCAAATGTTGTCTCCTAAACTGAGCTTGACAGTCACAGTTACTTTCTTGTACCATGTACATGTACAGGGTGCAAGCAGAAATGTCTTTATACAGTACAATGCAGCATTCTCTGCAAACCAACAAAATGATCAAATGAGAAGTGAAATAAAAAAAAATAAACTCAGAAGATCAAAGAAGGTTTGGTTCTTTATTATCCAAAGTGAGACCTTTAGGAGATACTGCAGTAATCATTGATAAGTTTAAATAAACATCAATTTTTCATCAAGTGCAGAAAGCCATTGCTTCAGCTACAGTGTATAACATGTCTGTCAATGGTTGATAGGATGAAAAGCCACTGTAAGTTAGAATATTTGTATTGGCTTATCAAGTATCAATAGCTGTGTTAGGATACAAACCCATTAATCTGAATGGCTTCTGCATTACAACTTGATTAAGTGTCTCTGAACATCAACACCAACACCAACACTAAGTGTAAAATCACCCAATGTAAAGTTTAAAGTACTGGTACATGCATACAAAAGCCAAGATCAATTATTAGTACCTGCATAACAATGAAAACCAGACTTAGAGGTAGAATGACGATGGTGAAGAGAGGTAGCACAGCACAGATGACTGCTATTGTCCTGATATACTTGGTTGCTACTAGTAACATGGTCCTCATGTTCTCACCCATCTTAGTATCCATCTCGTTTACATCCTTACCAAACCGGTTCAACATCTGACCTTTCAACGATGTCTCAAAGAATGTCATCGGATACCGGAGACACTCTACAACCATGGCATGATGCATGTGAGAGGTAGCCCTGACAGCGCCGATGTACAGTAACATATCTCCACAATATATCCAAATGCCTGTCAAAGTGGCAAGGGAGTAGTAAGTTAGAGGGATTTTATCTATTTTATGAATAATATCAGCAATCATATTCATGTATGAAAACTCTTATATACATGTATAGTCATGGAGCATTCAACTCTAATTCTGGAAACGTTCTACAATATTGTTTAATTTCTCATAATTCTGAGATGAAGGGAGCTTTCCCCCTTTTTTTCATTAACCACATAAATGAAAAGTTGAAAACCAGCTACATTTCTCCTTCTGCATTGTATGATTGACTGTTTGATGCATTCTGGAGGAAACTACTACATGTATGGAAACATAAATACAATTAATATATGATTGCGAGTGCACATATGCACTGCACGCAGGTTAAGTTACAATAGGATAATGTCTGTCTCATTGTGACTTGACTAAGTTTTATAAGACGGGGTCAACAATACGAGTATAAATTTGAGAAATTGATTAAAAGCCCAATAAAAAAGCAAAGAGTCGCAATCATTGAAGCCACCATTTGCTTTATCGGATGAGGTCACATCATGCAAGGTGCGAGCTCTGACAAACACATGTACAATGCGCCCCTTTGGTGTGTGCGCATCATCCTGCCATATGATATTGTGCGCATTGTACATTGTGCCTCTGAACCTTGACGCATCAAGATCACGATGAGTGCTGCATGGAGCTTGTATAGTGTTGCATGGAGCTTGCATACTGCAGCACAAAAATTGCATAGCCGGGTGCGATGGGAAAAAAATTAATGCATAAACACATGACTTGAATACAGGTTTGCCATTGGCTACATTCTTGAACCCGTCATATAACAACTGTTATAAAATGGCTCTAGTATTTTAAGCATCGTGATTGGTCAATACGCGTCACATGACATTGACAAATTTTTGATGCAAGCACGATTTTGCAGAAATGAGTGCAGAAAAAGCGCAACAAAAAGTTATATTGCACGACGCGTACGTGACCATGGAGATCCAGTGCGTGCGCGTACGCGTAGTACTAGTACGCTCCCTCGAGTGCATTGTAGGCTATAGGCTACGCGTAGCTAATATTGTACGCTCCATATCCACCATGATCCCAGCGCAGCGTACGCGTAGCTTAGCTCTAGCTAGAACGGGGTATTATTAGAAAGCAAATTTTTGTTTTACTTTTGCCTTGGATTTAGACCCGTTTTGACTTTTGGATTTTATAATGAAGCCAGGAATTTCAGCTGTCTGAAGTAGACTCGTCTCTAGACACCCTATGCATTTTATTTTTAATCAAACAATGAATCCCGTGGACTTTTTGGTAAGCCTGCAAGGTCTTCTTAGACCCTCATTTTATTTCTAGAACCAACATAACTCTAGATCTAGATCGAACTCTCGTATACTTAAGATCTAAACTTTTGTTTGTTGCTGTTTGTGTCGCTATTTTATAAAACAAATAACGCACTTGACCCTGTTGTGCGAAACGTAAATGCAGTGTTCGCTCGGTTTCTTCAGATGGTTCGCACTGTCAACTCGCCGCAAGCGGCTCGTTGCACAGAGCGGCACCAATCTAAAGAAACCTCGCGCGTACTGCATTCACCGCTATTGCACTCTGGGACGTGCGTTATTTGTATATTAATCCTCTATATATCACAGAGTTTCAGTACCTGTAACAGAAATGATACTTCATGTAACACCTTCTAATGCATGATAATAAAGACTGTAATATGTATATGTACAAGGTAGGTGCAGAGTATTTTTCACAAAATATGTTTTCAAAAATGTCTTATAAATTGCTGTTTATTTCTTTTCTTCATTTTGAGGTGCTTATTGGTAAGTTTGTATCAATTTTTGTTCACACAGAGAGTCTTACATGTACAAATACAATTTAAATTAACATATTCATGAATGTGCAGACTCTGAAGGGTTTTACCTCTTCAAGTTAGTTTGATTTCTTCTGTAGTTATCTTGTATGTAATTTTAATATATCTGTAAAGTGCTTAGAGACGTCATTCATTGTATTAAGCGCTATATAAAAGCGGGAAATTATTTTTATTATTATTTTGTCATGGAATTCAATGAGGTTTCTGTAGTGCTTACCCCATGATTTGTGTACAGTGTATTTATACACTGATTTAACTATGATTTTGCCTTGAGAGACAAATTTTTTTTCACATGAATGCTTAGAAAGCAAGTACTCTGTACCTGCATGATACATGTACTGTAGTACACCTGTACAGCTGCTTGTGGTTAAGCAACAGGTGGACCTACAAATATATTACTGAAGGTATGTCCTCTCTGAGGGACTTTGCAATGGAGGATAAATGCTTAACCGAATGGCTCTCATGCATCTACAGTTCTACCAACTTTTTAAAATTGGGGTACAGGTTACCAGAGCACTGCTTTACCACTAAGCCATCACAAAATACATCAAATTGAATCAAAGAACTTTGGTGCACAACAAAAAGACCATTAGGTGAGAAGGGATAGGAACACATGCACTCAGGAATTTGGAAACAGCAACTAGAATGTTGGAACAAAACAAATCTTGAAATTTTCATGCAGTATCACAGGGAACTGCAACCATATATTGTAAAAAAGAATCCACTGATTGATAATATGCAAAATGGTGAAGAGCGACAAAAGGTGTGAGGTATTCAATGATGGGTGAGCTGCTGACCTGAACTACAACATAGAACGTAATGAGTGGGACTGCCACTAGCATAAACCAAGGAGTGGAGTAGCAGATGATGATGAATGAGAAGATAGTATCTAGGGCACAGGTCAGGAAGTCATCCAGCTTCTCTGGAAGGTCATGGTCGATCACATCCACGTCTTTTGAGAAATGGTTGAGATGGCTACCACGTTGGATGGTATCAAAGAGAGCCATGGGATAGCGCATGACGGCATTGAGAAGATGAACATGAAGGATACGACCGGATCGGATGGTGCCTAGACGAAGGATGCTGACGGCAGCGATTGCTATGATGCCTGATCAAAGAGTTTTAGATGGATAAATCAGAGAGAAATGATACAACTGTAAATGTAATTAATCTGTCATTGATGACATTGCATCATTTAAGCTTTCGATATGAGTAAGAGTCAGAATCGTGTGGCAATTGAGTGGAAAGAGATTGATCATTAGTAGCATGAGATTGAGGCACACATTGTTTATGAAAATGCCACAATGGAGAGTAGGAGACACGGTAACCTGTTAATGCTTGAAAATCTGATCTATGCCTCTTCATCGTCCTCTAGGAAATATGTCAGATATTAATTTCATCATGAAAAGTGGATTGAGAAAATATATGTTAACCATAGAAGCATAAAAACAAAGATTATTGCACGTAGTATTGGAAGATGACTTGATGTCACTCTCAGAAAAAAAGGGATGACATTTTGATATATCTTCTCTGGAACTATTAACAAATAACACCCTCTTTCCTGAACATGTGATCTGAGTCACCACAATCCGTTTACTTTCTTGTAGCTTCCTTCATTTACAGCAGTCAGTAAAGCTTCCATAAATTTAATCAGGTAATACAAGGCTGTGGTAAAAATTAATAGGTTACTGTTAGAGGGATAAAGAATGAGAGTGAACTGTATTTTTGTCTACTGCACAGCCAAGTTGTACATGTAGCTGATCACATCAACCTGTCCAACAATCATATAAAAGTGATATTCAAGAAGAAAAAAATAATGAAGATAAATAAAAATAATGTTTACTCTTTTATCAACATTTTATAGTCATTTGTAAAATGAATCTCACTTTTGAAATCTCTGATTACCGGTACACCACTAAAAGTCCCACACAAGTAGACAGAGGCTGGCAGAAGTTTAATTTTCATTTTTAGAAATCCTTCTTTTGTTACAAGCCTGCCTGAACTATTGACAATTTGCACCCTCCAATTTGTAACTAGAAAAGAATAATATACTGACAAGAACAGTCAGCATTTTTTTAACCCAGTCCCTATCAAAGGATCAGGAGCCCAGGAAGACCACTAGAACAGAAACTTCTTAGACTGGTTCCAGACTCCCTATCAAATGATAAGGTACTGAAAAGACCACTAGATCAGAAACTTCTTAGACGGGTTCCAAACTCCCTATCAAAGGACAAAGTACTGAAAAGACCACTAGATCAGAAACTTTTTAGACTGGTTCCAAACTCCCTATCAAAGGACAAAGTACTGAAAAGACCAGTAGATCAGAAACTTCCTAGACTGGTTCCAAACTCCCTATCAAAGGACAAAGTACTGAAAAGACCAGTAGATCAGAAACTTCTTAGACTGGTTCCAAACTCCCTATCAAAGGACAAAGTACTGAAAAGACCAGTAGATCAGAAACTTCTTAGACGGGTTCCAAACTCCCTATCAAAGGACAAAGTACTGAAAAGACCAGTAGATCAGAAACTTCTTAGACTGGTTCCAAACTCCCTATCAAAGGACAAAGTACTGAAAAGACCAGTAGATCAGAAACTTCTTAGACTGGTTCCAAACTCCCTATCAAAGGATAAAGTATTGAAAAGGCAACTAGGTCAGATACTGTCCTAGACTAGGAATCAAAGAAACAGTCTGATCAGGGCCCTGTTGCATAAAATTGACCACTGATGGTAACAAAGAACTAACATTATTGTGCTTATTTGATATTTTTGTATGGTCTTTTAGGATACTATACATGAACATACATTGCTGCAATCATAAATACATGTAGGTTAATATATAAGCAATAATTACCAAGCAGATTTAAACAGGTATCGGTATTAGGCAATGCAAATATTAGTTCGCTTTTGTTTTCCAAGCATATATTTAAGTGAATACATTTAAAACTAAATTATTTCAAGAACAAAGGAAACTTAAGGCGTGCAATATCTTGTGACCATCCAGCATATATACAAACCTGGACAAGGCAGTAGAGTACCACAAATGGAACAGAAGTTGGAACAAACCAAGGCGTTGAAAAGCTGACAACAACTATTGAAATGAGAGCCTCCAGGATGCACAAGATGACGCCTTCTACCTTCAAGAACAGTGTATAATCTACTACATCCATGTCCCTTGAGAAGCAGTTCAGTAGCGTCCCTCTCAAGGTGGTATCAAGGAACCTCATAGGGTATGCCAGTACAGCCCTTAGGAGCATGGCATGAAGAGACCCTGAGGATACGATGGTTCCATAACTCAGAAGTAGCAGAGCAAATGTCGCAACGACACCTGTGTAAGATCAGGAATTCTTACGTTAGGCAGAACAGAAACAAATATGACATTACGTCGTGGGCCATGGCATATCTCTCACACCATGGTCATATGATCATATTTCCAAAATGGAGGGCATCTCTACACCCCTCCCCCTCTGATGAATAATATCATGTTGTTTTGTTTTTGTCTTTATTTAGTAAATGAAGACAAAAGTGAGCAAAACTAATGCCTGGAGCCAGGGGAGATCCTTTCATAGAATCAAAACATGTTCAATATGTTCAAAACATGTTCAATATGTAATGTAATGTAATCGTATGACATGTTTGTTAAACTATAAAGCGTTATGTAAATATTAACTATTTTGATTGTACAATTGTTATTAGGAATTTGTTATTATAATTATGTATCATGTATTATATTGTTGTATTTGTAGGTTAACATTACCTAAATGTTATTTTTGTTAAGCGCTTAGAAACTTTGTATTAAGCGCTATATAAATGTAATATATTATTATTATTATTAAAACAGATTCAAACATCTGCTTTCTGTTTTTATTTGATAGCCAGGATCACATTGTGTAAAAGCTGGTGATTCAAAGATTGCACTTTGCATCTGAGTTTGCTAGTGCACAGTTTGCTAGAGGCATATCAAATAAGAATCTTGGCACTGTTTCACAAAACCCTCGTAGGTACAAGTTAACGGACATCCCATTGAAATGTGTGTTTATTTGTTAATACATGTGTATCGATGGGATGTTGGTGACCTGGCACTTATGATGGTTTTCTGAATCGATGTCCTAGTACAGTCAAACCTGCTTTAGTGACCACCTGTCTACAAAGACCACAATATTTGTTTCCTTTGAAAAAAAAAAATCATTAAAGCATGTACTAAAGGAACCCGTCTACAAAGACCACCTGCCTATAAGGACCACTTTTTGTGTTTCCCTTGGGCAGTAGCTATAGACAGGTTTGACTGTATAAACATCTAATAACACCTGTTTTTACAACAACAACAAAAGGGATTTTTGTTTGTTTTGTGTTTGGACACTTTCCTTTTGATGTGGTTGTCGGTGTGGATAACATTTAGCACATTCCCATCACTAGCTAGCTTGCAATAGGGTTTTATATGACACGATGATGCAATCTATATACAAGCTAATAATGCAATCATCAAAGTACCGGACAAATATGTACATTTTTTTTTCTCAGTGCAATCTCTGTCAGATGTCTATATTGTCTATATTGAAGAAAAAATTGTGGTATATTTTCTAAGCTGTAATATAACAGCTTTAGTTTCAGTTTGTTTTTATTTGACATACAGTTAACAACTTAATGGAAGGTGGACTGGCTGAATCAGAGCCTTCGTTGAATACTTTTACATGTAAGGTTTAATATGTCACATTCCGAAGAAAAAATTAGGACAAATCAATGTTTAACATACTTTAACAAATTACTAAACTCTGTGAGGGAATTAATAATTTAGTTGTTAACTGTATATGCTTTTTTCTTTAGTATGAATGTTTTTTATTTGTCCACTGTATCAATTTTTGTGTCGCCCTGTACTCCTTTCAATAAGAATAGGTAGACTGGCTGTATTGTGCTCCATGTATAAATTAATAAAAGATGATTCTTTCAGAAATATAAGTGTATGTCTGCGCATATATTCTGCCCTACTGCATGATTTCTCCTTTATGTAATGCAAAAATAAGAATTTCAGTCACTATGAACTTCATCTAGGCAGGTTTTCCATCACCTAAGCTTATATCGTGCTATAGCAAAGAGATTGTAAAGAGAAAATAACTCATGAAATACAGGGTGCTGTGTCGAACCATTTGTGAACCGAAAATAACAGAGACAAATAACGTGCAGAAGAGGTGTTTAACATACATATTATATACAAAAATAATACAATTCTTATTTCTGTTACACACTCCTACCGGTGCGGAAATAAAAGTTTCTTAGCAATTATACTGGACTTACAAACCCAAGTAGATTTCAATACAACGTTGAGTGCATGCTTAAAAATATCATTAGTGGGTTAGGAGAACAAGTTAGATGAAAAAAAGACATATACATGCTAAGATTTTAGGATACCTGGACTATGTAATAGAATATCCCAAGAGGTGGTATAATGATCATAAACCAAGGCGTGGAATACGAGATGACAGCCAACACCGACACCACTTTCAGCAAGCAATCCAGGAAGGAACGGATCTTGATCGGGATTCCAACGTCGATTTCATCCGTTTCCTTGGCAAAGCAGTTGAGTAGCGCCCCCTTGAGCGTGGTATCATAGAAGGACATTGGGCAGCGGAGAATGTTTGTAAGAAGCAGAGAATGGAGGTATCTGGAAGCGAGGACGCCACCGGTGTACAGCAAGAAACAAGCAGTGGTAATGAAGAAGCCTATGCAGAGCGTTAATTGAGGTAGGAGGGTGTAGAAGCAATACATAAGATGAGTATCAGGGTGTATATCATTGATAAATTTGAATTAGATGTTAGATAGCTGAAAAGCAAGAATGTTCTATGATCTAATGTACCTGTACAGTGAAGAAAACTACTGCTATGGGTAAGATCATCACAAGGAATAAAGGCGTGGCATAGGAGACAAGCAGTAGAGCAGTCATCCCCCTGAGATAACAATTAAGAACGGAGCGAAACCTGTAGGGAACGGTTATGTCAATCCCGTCCATTTCAATGCCAAAGAAGTTGATGAAGGAACCCTTCAAGGTGGTGTCAAAGAATGATGAAGGCAAGCGAAGGACTCTCTCCAGGAGGATCTGGTGAAAATGACCAGACGCTCTTACCCCTGCCTTGTAGAAGAGGATGTAACTAGCATACAGGAAGACTCCTGATACAGGGGATGGAGGTTATGGGTGGGAGTGGTAAGAACAAACAGTTGATTAATTTGAATGACAAGTCGATCGCCACTTGTACATGACAAGAATTATACAGTAGGCTTGCGGTTGCACCATGTGAGAGAGGGGGAGGATTGGAGAGTCCTGAAAAGGACTCTCAGTATTAAATCTGTCTTTTTTTTTTGAGTGTGTGTAGTCCTGAAAAAGACTGTTGGTGTCCCTTGAAAAAGACTGTTGGTTAACTTTCTGAGCTTATAGTTCTAAGGAGAACTATAGCGCCGGTTGGAGAGGATGGGTGGCTCGACGTTTCGAACAGGTTGACTACCGTCGTCAGGAGTGGGGAATGGCTGGCGTGCGTGAGCCTAAGTCACCGGGATGCGGTGCAACCGCAAGCCTACCGTATATCTACATCACCATGCAAGCCGATACTTATGAGCAGCATCTATGAATTGGTTTTCGTTGGATGGAATGTTTGGAAATGGACAAAGTAGCATAGACGGTGGAGTATTAAGGGACAATGGAATTAGTAACACTCTCTATAGAATATGATACACAGGGTGTAATGATATAGTCAGCATTCTTTTACTTATCTTTTCTTTTTTTTTTTTTAAAGCAATGAATTGGATAATTTGTTGCTGATAAGCCATGAAAAACCCCTAAGGCAATTTCTCTTTCATTTCTATTAGCCTGATGCAGTGACAGTTGTCATCTTTCGATGAATTGTATTTTTTCTCAATTTTTAATTCTTGCTTGCTGAAGTGACAGCCAGTAAGAATTTTTCATGAATTTACATACACACATAAACAAACACATTTAACTTTTATATCACAAATATCCTTCACAAAGAGACAAAGTCACTTCTAAGCAACTCATAATATTACATTGTCTGCCTGCGTAGAGACCAATACATGTAAGACCGTATGAAAAGATCTCTTAGATAGGGGTTAATACCCTACACTTCCATCCACACACAGAGATATTAATGGTGTATGTGATACCTAGATACCTAAGTGTATCATCTGTAATCAATGGATATTACATGGAGACATTGTCCATTCATCATCCATGGCACTCAATTTCAATTATAAAATAATGTACCTGTTAATACACAATAAAAATGATGGTTTTATTATCAAATACATGATATCAATCAACAGAAAGGCCACCCCAATGCTCAGATACACCATAGTTTATTCATAGAACAAAATACAAAACATAGAAATGATCAAATACCACGTAAGATACAACCCAACTGCAATCTCATATGAAAAGACAGGTTCTAGGACACCTACCCCCTGGACACTCAACCCCTGGATAACCACCCTCAAGATAACCACCCCCAGTCAACTACCCCCTCGGACAACTACTCTGTAGGACAACTACCCTCTAGGGCAACCACCATCTAGGACGACTACCACGCGGAACTACCCCCCCCCCCCCCCGAACAACTACCCCCCCCCCCCCCCGAACAACTACCCCCCCCCCCCCAGACAACTACCCCCTCGGACAACTACTCTGTAGGACAACTACCCTCTAGGGCAACCACCATCTAGGACAACTACCACGCGGAACTATCCCCCCCCCCCCGAACAACTACCCCCCCCCCCCCCAGACAACTACCCCCTAGGACAACTACCCCCCGGACAAATATCCCCTACGACAACCATCCTCTAGGACAACTATCCTGGGGTTATTCGGATTTCCAAGAATTGACATTTTGATCGCTGACGTGTGCGCATGTCTATCTCTCCCGATACGCTATGGTCTTAAAGGGGGTGTAGCATGGCAAATACTGTTAAACGCCATCTACGACTTCTTTTGGACAACTGCACGTAAACGAATGGATTTGATTAACGGTCAGCGAGCATATGCTGAACACAAGTGAATACTGCGGTCGCGTCGTTTTATACCCGATTGGCCATGAGTCAGGCCATAGGAAAGACACATAGTCTCATCATGCTACACTCCCTTTAATATATTATTCCCAAGCTAGTACATGTACCTCATCATCAATATACATGTACTATATACATGTATATATTGGAAACACAGGGACCCGTTTCACAAAGCTTTTTGTCAATGACAAATGACAAAAATCAGTGACAATTCTGTGGATAACCCATCAGAAGCAAGGATATCAGTAGCTTATAAGAAAAACTGTCATTTGTCACTGATGACAAGTTTTGTGAAACTCCCCCAGGGCTCTCCTTTGTCAATGCATCATGTATGAATGGTTTCTTACCCTGAGTGAGTCCAAGCAATGCATAGACAGTGAGATACCTATCCCTCACAGCGTCTGGTTGTGTTCCGTTAACCAAGGGTTCATTACTCCAGCGGCTCAGCCATAGGTTACCTGCCACAGAGGTGATGTTGAAGAGCATGTAGAGGATCACAATGATGGCAGAGAGGAACACACCGATGGAACGGATGTAGGCCCAGAAGACTGCCAACTTGACCTGTACAAAGCATGTAATGTTACAGAAAACTTTCATCGGTTGGGGATAATCATAAAAATGTAATGTATTAAAGCTTCTACCAACCTTGAATTTTGTGGGCAAGCTTTCGTCCACTCCTGTGGACTTTCTCAAGCCACAGTAGTGAATAGGAGTCCACAGGAGTGAACAAAAGCTTGCCCACAAAATTCAAGGTTGGTAGAAGCTTTAAACATTACAAAGCATATAATGTCATATTCATCACTAGCTTGTACAAGTCCTTCAAAGTGAAAGGTTTCAACTAGTCATACCTGTCTAATTTGGCCATCCGATGGAAGCAGGAAAGCCGGCTTCTGTAGATAAATGGCCTTCCTAGAAGGGTTCTAATACACATACAGTCAAACCTATCTATTAAGGCCACCCGATGAAAACAGGAAAACAGGCCACTGTAGATGGGTGGCTTTTCTAGACAGGTTCTACAACACACATTTCTTCTTTAATAGAGGAGAACAATAAAGGTGACCACTAAAGACAGGTGGCCTTTATAGAGAGGTTCGATTACACATACAGTTGAATCTGCCTATCAAGGCTACACAAGGGAAACGGGATAACCGGCCGCTGTAGACAGGTGGCTTCTCACGACAGGTTCTACAACACACATTTTTTCCTAGAAGAAAATATGGGTGACCACTATAGACAGTTGGCCTTCATAGAGAGGTTATAGAGACTGATTTGACTTTATATAAATAATGCAAATACCTATCCATCAAAATGCAAAATAAAACAATTTTGGCCAATATGTGTACATTTCTCCCCAAAACAACATATGGTTAAACCTTAGTCCTTCAAGACTCATATTAATAGAATTTCCAACCAAATTTCACACAATAGTTGTCTACCTGCATCTGATACAGAGAAAGAATGATTCTACAACACAAGAATGACCAGTGGAAAAGGCACTGTATGAATTACAAATACTATCATCATTATTTACAACAATTATTGTTCTTAATTTTATGAACAGGTCAACCAATATTACAATATAAAGAATGATTCTATAACACAAGAATTAAAAAGTACCTTTGTATCCAGTGGAAAGGGCACTATATAAATTGCAACTATTATCATCAAGATCCAATTATTGTTTTTAATTGTATGAACAGGGCGACCATATAAGAGTACAGCTTAGAGTTGGTGGGAGCACTGACGGCTTTGGAAGAGCCCTGAAAACCTATTTGTTTTCGAGGGTTTCCTAGAGCTGCTTTGTTCGTTGCTGGTTGGCAGGTTGATTCGACATAATGGGTGTCTGTTTGTTGAATTTGTTATATGTAATGTCAAATAGTTTTACTTAGGTGTAATTATAGGTGCATTAATTGGTTAACTTGCCCATAAATGTTTTTGTCATTTGCTTATCTTCTTTGTTATTTATTGTTGTATAAATGTTGTTTATATTTTCACATTGTCATGATTGAAAAGCGCATAGAGAAATCTTCAATTTATTATGCGCTTTATAAATATTCTCTATTATTATTATTATTATAATTACAATATGAAGAAGGTGAATAGTACTTTCATTTGTTTGCACTAGTGCACCTTGAGCATTTAATTCAAAAGTTAACATATAAAGGAAAGTAAATGTTTGAAAAGTAATATTTCTTACATTGCCCAGCTTGGCCTTCTCAGCTCGTATGATCTTCTCCTCTGTATCACCCATCACAACCTCATCATAGGCGTCCGTCTTCATCACATGGTCCGTCTTCTTACTCGGTGTGTTGAAGATATCATACTGTGATATAGCCTCTATGCCTTTACTGTAAGATACACAGATAAACGCAACATACTGATTGTCATTATCATAATTAAATGTTACCTACAGTTAACAACTGAATCATTCATACCCCAACCAAGGTTTTGACTTTTAAAAATTTGATTTGTCCCGATTAATGTTTCTTCAGTTCAGAATGTAACATATTAGAATGTACATCTAAAAGTATTCAACAAATGCCCTTATTCAACCAGTCCACATTTCGTTCTTGAGTTACAAAAAACACAAAGAAAATCAAAACTGTATATGACGTATCTACTCTCATACATTGCATACAAAAAACAAAAAAAAATCATTTGACATTACTCCACCTTTGAGATGTATTCGGTTATTGCCATGAAACAATTAAAATGGTCTCCAAATACTTGTTTTTCCAAAGTACTCTGATAATCGAAGGTGCTATTTAACATTCTTGTTCATAAAACGAAAAAGCTACAGACAATTGGGCTCAAGAAACTTAACTGATATGGAAAGAATATGAAGAAAGTTATCAGTAATAATAAATACCGGTACCTGCTTTATGGAAATTAAGTACTGTCATTGTTTTTATTTTATTTTTACTTTTTCTATATTATAGAAAGAACATGAGTAAGCTGCATCATCTATATTCATGTTGATGTGGTTCTTCATTGTCACATATAAAGCAGTTGTTTTACCTTAGTTTCCTAGCTTTTCCTCTGAGTGGTTCTAGGTTTCTGGTTGGCTCTCTGTCTTCTGTTAGATCTTCCAATGATATATTGACTGGTTAGGAGAGAGAAACGGTTATGTGGAAGTACAATTATGAGTCAGTTAAACTAATGGCTGCTGTAAATAAGCACAACAAAAGGTATTAATCACAACAAAAGGAATTTAACAAAATTTGTATTAAACAAAATTGTAACATGATTAGCACACTAGTGACATAATACTAGAAACAGAAACATATATTAGAAACATCATCACCATCATCAGCAGCAGCATCATCAACATTACCATCACCACCATCATCATCATCATTATTGCATCTTAACATGCATTGAGAAACATGTTCCTTGACAGATAAAAACCATACTTCAATGATGGCCACTTTATCTGATCTGCCTGTAAAACAAACCTGGTATATCTTCTTCCTCCTCATCCTCTTCCTCCTCCTCATCTTCCTTCTCATCTGCATCTTGGCTGTAGTTCCGAAGAAACTCTGCAAACGCACCGTTCTGATCCAAGAGATCCTGATAGGAGCCAATCTCAGAGACAGAGCCATCGATCATAACAATGATCTGATCGACCTGAGGTAGGAAGCTAATCCCATGAGTTACCAGGATACGAGTCTGTCAAGAAACAAGATTATCAAGATATCATCTTATAGATCTAGTTCTCTCTCATAACAATGATCTGATCCACCTGAGGTAGGAAGCTAATCCCATGAGTTACCAGGATACGAGTCTGTCAAGAAACAAGATTATCAAGATATCATCTTATAGATCTAGTTCTCTCTCATAACAATGATCTGATCCACCTGAGGTAGGAAGCTGATCCCATGAGTTACCAGGATATGAGTCTGTCAAGAAACAAGATTATCAAGATATCATCTTATAGATCTAGTTCTCTCTCATAACAATGATCTGATCCACCTGAGGTAGGATGCTGATCCCATGAGTTACCAGGATACGAGTCTGTCAAGAAACAAGATTATCAATAAAAATATGATCTTAGTTTGATCTACCTGTGAGTAAATATATACATTGGTAGTCATATGAATCAAAGATTTAATTGATACATACAGTATGATAGGATTATTTCAGATTTCATGCACTATTATTTTTCAGATTTCTGGCTTTTATAATCTGTCCAAAAATCTGTTCTTAGACACAATCACATTGCACAGGTGGTTGTTGGTGAGAAGTACATAAATGTAGATGAGTCTGGAATATTGAAATTTGACAAATTTGGCTTGAATCTCTAGAATCTATGTCTGATTTTCAAGCATTTAACAACAGATGAGTGATAGATTCTTCTAACATGACAGATCTTTAATTGTATTCATTGTTTTAATGATAGCAAATAATCCTTATTTTTTTTCTTCTCCTCCCTTATCCAAGAGATTTTTCTGTAAGCAGCAGCAAACCAATTCCATTGGCATATGTGGGATTCTCCTCCAATCAGAGACTGTCAGTGTGACTAGCTGTCAACAATTATCTGTTGATACCTCAAGTAGCTATTGTTTGCAATTGCATAATATATACCAGCCCCCCCCCCCCCAAAAAAAAATAGTAACAACAACAAGAACTAGAACAATATATACAGTAGGCTTGCGGTTGCACCATGTGAGAGAGAGAGAGGGGGGGGGGGGGAGGATTGGGGAGTCCTGAAAAGGACTGTCGGTAATCTTTGTTTCTTGAGTGTGTGTAGTCCTGAAAAGGACTGTTGGTAATCTTTCTTAGCTTCCCAGTTGGAAAAAACAATATAATAAATAATAATAATAATTATAATAATAATGATAATAATGATAATAATAACCATTCTAAAAATTACAAAACTGTGTGTATTGTGTTGGACTGACCTTGTTCTTCAGAAGCCCTTGAGGTCCTATGACATGTCCAAAGATATGCTTCGCTACATGAGCATCCACAGCACTCAATGGGTCGTCCAGCAGGTACAGGTCAGTGTTGGCATACACAGCTCTGGCCAGACTGACCCTCTGCTTCTGACCACCACTCAGGTTGATACCCTGTAACACATGGAAGACAAGTCAATGTTATGATTACATAATCCTATATTTTTAGAAGCCCTTGAGGTCCTATGACATGTCCAAAGATATGCTTCGCTACATGAGCATCCACAGCACTCAAAGGATTGTCCAGTAGGTAGAGGTCAGTGTTAGCATACACAGCTCTGGCCAAACTGACCCTCTGCTTCTGACCACCACTCAGGTTGATACCCTGAAACACATGCAAGACAAGTCATTGTCATGATTACATAATCGTATATTACCTTTCACTTAGTAAATGTTATATTGGAAGAAAAATATATTCATACTCGACACAGATTACAATTTCAATATTAAACACTTTCTGTCTCACATAGATCATTCCATCAATGGTATTGGCATGTGGCAAAGGGATTTGTTTAACCTTGAGTTTGAAAAAGTATTATATATATATTGAAGCCAATGCTGAATTTATGACATATCTCACTGAATAAATGATAGAATACCACACAGAGTTAGATTGCTAGTTTTTATATTTTAGAGAATAAACATATGAATGTACATCTATAAATGTGTAAATTAAACGAAAGTATTAACAGCTTTGTTGCACTGTGCTTTAAGTTAAGCAGAGAGACAAGATAATAAAGAAACTCTCAGTTTGTTACCTGAGAGTTTGTTATAATAGAATTGAAATCTGGGTCATATTTATCATTAATATCAATAACAAGTGTCATATTTCCCTAACAGATTTGCTCTCAGCCAATCAAAAGCAACCGTTTCAGTAGCTTATAACAATTATTGCAACTTGTTATTGATAACAAGTTTCATGAAAGAGTTCCCTGATCGTACCTTTTCACCAATCTCTGTCATATCTCCACCTGGTAACACTACCAGATCACGAGCCAAGGCACACGACTGTATCACATGCTTGTACTTAGTAACATGAAGATCTCCACTGAAAACAATGTTTGATCTCAGAGTTGCATTCTGTATCCAAGCTTGCTGAGGAACATAGGCAACGGAACCCTGCAAGCGATATCAGAAAGAGAAATTATGATTAATCTGAGTGTTGTATTCTGTGAGAAAGAGAGACAATGTTTGATCTCAGCAATCCATTCTGTATCCAAGCTTGCTGAGGAACATAGGCCACAGAACCCTGAGAGCGATATCAGAAACATTCATCAACATACTTTACATACATATATTACCTAACTTGAATGTGAAACTATTTTTAATTATAGTGCATACCAGTATGTAGATGTTTATATAAGATGATGAAGAAGCTGAATTAATGAAATTTTTAATCTCCAAGATTACTGTAACTATATTGAAGTGCCCAGCTATAATTCAAAGAGCAGAAAATACTGGTGTACTAACAGTTCTCCAGTATGTACTATCTGCACGTACAGTTGTACATATTGCACAGCGTAGCACATAGACTGCATAACGTCGTGAAGCCTCTATGTCTGTAGCATGTGTGAAATTTCATCCATGGCCCAGGATGTAAATTATATTTCGCCTCTTATTTGATAGCACCGGTATCTGTCTCTGCTGGATGCTCATGGCGCTCCTATTCATTCTCATTTAGAGGCAAAAAGTAAACAGCAGCTAGGGATTGTAGGTATCATTATTCTTTCAAATAAAAGAAATCAAACAAATCTGATTTAAACATTTTGTATTGGGCTTACCGAAACTGTAGTATGGGTTTTGAAACCTTGCACCAAACATTTCTACAATGATAGAATGAAGGAGACTAACCTGCACAAAGACTTTCCCATCTACTTTCTCCATCTCTCCTAGCAACGCAGATAGAAGTGATGACTTCCCGCATCCAACCTGTCCTACCACCGCCACTAGAGATCCTTGCTTGATGTCCAGATTGATGCTAAACACAATGTCAAAAAAAAAGTGTATATTGTTACCCTTTGCTTTTGAAATACCATGGAAATGTTTTTGGCCTATCATGAAGCAATCAATATAATACACTAAATAATTATGTGTTCTGATATATGCTATAAACTTTAGACAAGCATATAAAGCATACAAATTATAAACAAAAATAATTTTACAATGAAAGACTACGCCTCAGAATATTTCAATTTAGCTGTAATGAGAATGCATGTTATATTAAGACCTAACACTATTTCCTAAGGGGGAGGGGTTAAAATGCAATGTAGGTCAAAACGATGTACATAATTTAAGAAATGTATTAATGGTATATCTGTATAAAGTGAGCTAAACCTACTTTGTAAGAGTTGTTTTCTCTCCTCTATCCCAAGTGAAATGACCACTATCCACAGTTATTGAGTGACCTGAAAGAATCATGACAGGAGAAACATAGTATTGACAAATTAATACATATCCAGTAAACCTTCATTCAAACTGTTTTAGCCATGTCTTATATCAAAACTATCCTTTTGCAATATTAATCAAATAATTATTTCAAGCAAAATTAGAAAGCAGAGTAATAAAGTTGACACTGTCTGATATTTGACCTTAAAATATAAGATTGATATCAAATTTGTCAATCCATGTGACATTTATGTATGATTCTATTCAGTTCAGTTCTATCCCACTTTCAGCTAAAATATGAAACATGTACATAAATGTAATTATATACATTGCTAGACTGACAAGGTTTATAAATACAAGGCTATGCAATAACTATACAATGTAGAGTACAGCATAAATCATTTGCAAGTCTAATTGATATGGATAGGTTGACATGAAAAGTGTGATATATAATAAGAGCAGAAATAACTAAACCATAAATATTTTCAAGAAAATGAGAAATGTTTCTAACAAACCTGGCATGTTGAAATGGTCTACATTCTGAGGGTCAAGCTGTTCATTCTTCAAGAACTTCTCCAAACGCTTCAATGATACACTGGTCTGTTAGGACAAATAATCAAGACAAGCTGATAAGATGAGAACAAAAGACATACTTCTACCCCTCCACACCATTCACCTCCCTTACAACCCCGCCCCCCTCCTAAAAAATATTTTTTTAAGACTTATATATCTCTGGCTGCCCGCGAGAAGGGCATTACTGCCAATTAAAATACAAAGCTGTTATTGCCTTCTTGCAGGCAGTTGACTATAGACACCTCCATCCATTTGTTATGATATCCTCATATCCTACTTGTACTACATTAGAGATAACAATTTTGTCATACTTTGCCATACATTTTATATAATTTTGCTTATGTTACTCTATCACATTCTCATAATAGAATATCATGTTTGTAATGATAACAATTGGTATATATTTCATTAGTTCTTGTTTAGCCTGACCGTTTCAACCTGTGCTGCTGGTCAAGCTTTATGTATCCTGAGCCCTGTAGCATCAAACTTACAATGGATGATAACTTTGCCATTGATGGTAACTTCCATGGAAACCTTGTTTGATTGGCTGTTAAGTGCTGTTGCCATAGTAGTTAATATTGATGTAAAAAGGCAATAGCTAACTATTTTAATGAATTATCATGATTCATATCCTTATATCTTACCTGTACCATATTTGAGATAAGATTTGGCATGATACTGAGTGGGAAGCGAAGGATATTAAAGAGAGCGATTGAAACAAAAGCTTTCTCTGCATCTAGAATGTTGTTCTCATCTGATATCACATACACTGCAAACGTCGTCACAGAAACCTAAAACAGAGACAAGGGGAAAAATATATGGAATGAGGCAAATCAAACTACACTGCACATCATATATATATATACTGATTGCAAAGATTTCTTCAGGGAACAAGGATTATATTTTGTAGAGTTGTTGTAGTCTAGTGGATAAGTTGATGGACTGTAGGTCACAAGGTGCGCGGAACGAGTCCTGCTGCAGCACTACATTTGCCCCTCTCCACCCAGGTGTTTAACAGTTACTGGTAGGAAGGAATTCACTGATATCGGTAGCCTACCACAGCGAGGGTAATATTGGAGCACCTTGAATATCTTGCATGGTGAGTATATCAAATGTTGTTGATGTTGTTGTTGTTATTGTTATTATTATTGTTAACACACAACCCAGGCTTCAGTCATCCACCTGGAATGGATGCAAACCCACAATGTTTGGTTGGACATGTACAATCACCATTCAATCAATTAGCAGTCAAGTGTATAGGGGATTGAAAGGACTTACCAGAACAGGTGCACAGGTCCATGTGAATGAAGTGAAGGCATTGAGGTAAGCAGCTAGACGTAAGACTTTGAGTTCCTTGTCTCTGATAGCAAGAATCTTATCTTGGAAAGACTCCTCCCATGCATACAGCTTCAACACCTTGATGCCACTCAGCACCTCACTCATCAGTTTGATTCTAGCATCCTTGTATTGCATCTGTTTCACCTGATTGATTAATAATAGACAGTAGCTTATCATTCAGGCTTTTACTTCACACATTTTATGAAAAAGTAATCTGGGTTGAACAACCTGCAATACATTACAAACATATCCAGTATAAAGTATATTATTTTCTTTAATAAAAAAAGGCAGTCCAAATTAATCATTAATAAAATAATTGCAACGGGTTTGCATTGCCATCAATGTTTGCAAGGCCGTTGTTTGTCTTTAACTTTCACACCATGATAATGCATTGGAAGCTTACTTGTAGTTTTCTTGCTTGCGTAGCTACCAATGCATTGAGTGGTATGAGTAGAATCATGACACCTAACCCAGCCAAGACTGATGGTCCTAATGTCTGCCATAGGAAGTAGAGTGCTACTGAGATCTGGAATGGACCTGACCATAACATGTTGAGATAGGTACAGAGATCCATGAAGCGTTGAGCATCAACAGACATCAGGTTGACGATCTCACCAACGGTAGCTCCTTTCCTTGCTGCACTAGAGAGCTGTAAGGACTGTACAGATCAACACATTTATTAAAGTGACTCAGTAACGTTGTTGAAGGTTGGTGAAAAAACTGCATAATTTTTGTGTGAAATGTTACTTATTATATTCCTTCTTCTGTACTTACCCTCAATTTCAGGATTTTTTTGCGTGTTAAACATGAAAAAAATCCTGAAAAAATTCTCAAACCACAAAGATATTTATGGTTTTCTTTGAAGGCGTCACTGTGCGACACCCTCTAATAGTGATTTCTCTGAACCATTTTTGAATTTTTCCAACCCTTTTCAACTTTCAGATCATCTTTAATTGTACATCTAGCATTGAAGTCACTACATAAGCACCATTTTCATTCATCTGAACAACGTTACCAAGTCCCTTTAATGTCATGGAGTCTTATAATGTGCTTAATATGGCACTCCAGAATCATGTCTGATTTACGGATGATTCCAATCAATCACAATTTAACTTTAGATTATTTTCAATCACAACTCTCTATTAATATAACAGATGACAAATTGTAATTTTGCAATGGATTGGAGGACTTGAGATTGGTATTTGATCAATCAAAACTCTCTTATAACACAGGATCTTGATAGTATCCCTGCTTTAGCTACTACTAACTGCAGTCAGAGAACTTTCACATAATTTCTTCCTTCATTGTTCCTATATTTTGTACTCCTCTAAAAAGAGACAAAAGTGGAAAAAGACTTTGTTCTTTCAATGTCTGAACAGCACTCAAGAAAGCCAAATTTGTATATATGCCACAATGCTGGAAAGACTGAAGCATTGTTATCAATTGGAATGAAGAAGAAATAAATACTGTTCAAATCTTGTCATACCTTTCTATAGACCACACCAATGATAGCGGATCTGAGATGCATACCAACGATGAAACAACGATGAAAGTACTGATGTAATAGAGTAGAGTTGAACATTGATATCATTAGCATGACCCCTGCGTAGAAGAAACCCCTCCATTGCCAAATAGTATGGTCTTCTGTGAAGTTGATCAGTAATCTAGCGACAAAGGAAATAAATGTAGGTCGTATGAAATTAAGGGCATACTTTGGTTAGCAATATACATACATGTATCTACATACGTATCTGAACAGCTAACCATGGCGAGAAAGAGAAAGTTGTCAGAGTGGGAGAAGGGGAAAGGAAAGGGGGAAGGGAAAGGGGGAGGGGGTGGTAGGGGAGATGGGACAGGAAGATGGGAGGGGAAAATAGGAGGGGAAGATGGGAGGGGGGTGGGAGGGGGAAGAAGGGAACTTCCTTGGTGTTACTGCCTACAAGGGAGTTGTACTAGGGGAGCCTTTTTCCAGATTATAGTTGGTTAGGGGTAGGTGTCCGGGGGTCAGTTCCCAGGAGGAGAGGGGGAAGGGTTGTCCTAGCATCTTTTACAAACGAATTATGAATGTTTTAAAAAAGACATATCACTGATGAAAAACCAATAATAATGATGCTGTGAGAAGAAAGAAAATCAGACTAGGAAATATCACATGATAATTTCCCCATAGAGGAAAATATCAACACACAATGTAGATGTCCTGTTTATAGAAGAACATTTAACAAATAGCATATTATACAGAAAAGAAAGGTCCCAGGGTTCATAATGATTTTGATCACTTCCCCTTTCCAAGGCACATGTAATAAAGGTTAAAGTACTGTAGAGAGAGGTGTGTACATACCTTAGTATCTGTGGGTTTACAAAGAGTAAGCAGTCATGGATGAACTTTAGTAGAACAGCAACCAAGAACTTCTCTCCGTACCTCATAGCTACAGCTCTAAACAATGATGCTTTACTGGTACTATCTATAAACTCCACCTGTGGTACGGCTAGGGCCTGAGTGTAACCATCAATATTGCCTTTAGATGATGGATCAGTAGGTGGGCGATAGACCTTGGTGTTGGTACCGTTAGGGGATTTCCCCTCTGGATCTAGTTCTGTCATAGCATACTTCTGACCTTCATCACCATGAGGATGATTCAGCGAGGCTTGAGAGTACGCGCTGTGCTTGGATTGATTCACCCTGCAAGATCAGGTCACAAAGAAGTGTGAAAAATAAATGAACACAATAAAAGAAATATCCATAGTACATGATGATGAAGCTAAACTGGGTATTAATCTACTTTATAAGATGATGACGTGGATCCTAATCAAATGGTTGGTTGAAAGCGTACATGTGATCAGGCATTTCTTTTGCCTAACGCGTTATTTGGATGATGACTGGTCATTATCCAATTCTAATGACCGGTCGTTAGTAAAATCATGTTATATAACATCATTTTATATAACAAATAAAACATAATCATATAAAAATAATAATACACAGCATTTTGTTCTGGCATTAGTAAAATTACCAACACTCGGTACCTTCAAAACAGTCCAAACACCCTCGGCTACCGCCTCTGGCGTGTTAGACTGTTCCAAAGGTACCTTGTGTGGGTAATTCTTACTAATGCCCTAACTGCTGTGTATTATTTGTATATTAATAACAGAATAGGAAAGGTATGTTTCGAAGGTCATTCAAAAATGAAAGAATACATTTCTATTCAACCAAAACACAACTACATTTCATATCATACATCTATCACAAGGAGAGTCTTTTTGCACCACTGAATACTAAATGCATGCTACATTAAATTCAAATCATAAGTGATAATAGAATAATAATAGAAGTTCTCAGAAATTCTACCAAATGGTACAAAGTCCTTGGATAAATAATGTTAATAATACATTTATAGAGGGCTAAACTATCCAACTTTAAGTATATACCATGGATACCATCCCAATAAAGCAGTTATTGGGATTAAAATTATCCAAATTAATTCAAATTTACAAATAACACTGAGCAGCCACGGAACATGATAAGATGGATAGTTTCATTTCTCTCCAATGGAAATTGGTAAATCATAGTTTTTCTGAGAGAAGTATTAAAGTTATAAGAGAATTGATCCTGAACCTACCTATGCACTTCTTTTAACCAGCTACTTTCAAATTCTGGGACGACTCTAGAAGCTTTATCTCTGGTGAGCAGAGTCCACAGATCAGCTTTCTCTAGACTCTTCTTATATCCCTTGATCACCATACTGTACATACAATCAAAGATACATTATTTAACAACAAACATTGAAACTTAAATAAAATTGATAACTAAAATCAGAATTTCTGAAACATGTGACAACTGAGGAGGGGGGGGGGGATACATATTCAATTCAATTCTATAAAGGTTGTAGTACTAGATCTAGAAGGCATCCATGGGAAATAAATGTGATCTCTTGGGTGGTTTCAGTTCCTAGTAAACCAGCTTCTGAAGTTGATCATGGGGCTTCGTTTTGGTTTCGTCTGATGACAAACTAGAAATACACCACGTCTACATTTTCCTTCATTGGAAGTTTATCATGACATTATCATTATACATATTATTGTCTGGTTAAATATATTTTGTCTACAATAACATGCATCTGATTGTTTTAACATCTGCCTTTGAAGGGTAGGAGAAAAGACTGCAATACAACACATTTAATTTGCCTAATCATAATCAGAAAAGGCTTACTGCATGTAATAAGGGATAGAGCAACGTCGATCTGGCGCTGCTCAGTGGCTGCCGGGCAAAAAGAATTTCCGTTTCGGTTTAATAAAATTTGGAGTGGACTATTAGGCTATTATTATTATTATTATTAATGTACAAAATGTATATTAGGCCATTCTTTGCATTATCCATTTCCGTAAAATAGCAATACTTGAGCTTTCATACTGCAGTTCCTATCATTTTCAGGACGTACAGGCACAAGTTATTTGGTTAAAGTAAACACATGTCATAAAACCGATGTATTTTTCTTTCTGATTTGCCAGTTCTCCTTGATATTTTGGTCCGTTTGACAAAATCTCTGCGATGTTTAGCTTGTTGGCCTTTGACCTTACTTACCTTGTAAACCACCAGAATGTGACGACAGACAAGAAAGAGGCTCTAGCTTCAGGGCAAGGGTTCTGTATACAAACAAACAAACAAGAACAAGATGAACAGTTGTTTAAAAACAATTATAGATGGATCAATCTATCTTATTTCCTGGGTGAAAGCCACAAATATCTTTAAACAATTGAAATTTCTCCCAGGAAGCATCATAAAAGATGAACAGTGTTTGCTATCTCTTTAAAAAATCTATAATTTAACATCATTCTCTATGAAGACAAGAGTGCAGCTTCAGTTTCATGCTTTTGTTTGCTTCTTAAATTTTCCTTCAAAAGAGCAGTCTAAAAGGCTAAATAAATGTAAATTACATGTACAGTTTTCATTCCCCAAAGTTTTCATGGTCAATGTTACCCAATAAAGAATGTCCACAATGTCTTCATCATAAGTACAAAAGTTTCAGAATTTGTTGATCCATGTGAGAAACATGTACATAAATCTCAATTTTGTATCAACATCATAAACATGGATGTTTTCTGCCTGCCACTGAAATGAATCCTTTCCTATGGAGGTGAATAGGCAAACTTCAAATATTGACTTTGATGTACTTGCAGTAGAGTCTATTACATTTACTACTTTCACACTGGTTATTTGATCAGTATTTGATCAGGTGCAAAGTTCTCATGTGGGTTTTCATCATTGAATGATCCATAGCCTTTAAATCAAATACAAGAACATTTCTGATCAATATATATCAGTGTGTTTATACATGTAGCAGCGGGGATATTAGCAGTTATACAATTCAAATTAGGTAGTGTTTCGAACTGTTAGCCCTGAACAATTCAACCATTTCAATGGATAACAGAAACTATACAAATAATTCATGTTAGAGAGTGCACTAGTGAATATGCACTGCACGCATGTTAAGTTACAATCGGATAATGAACAAGACTTGTCAGGTTCATTAACTTGTGACTTAATTAAGTGCAGTGCATATCACTAATGCACAAGCCTCAAAATATGAATCATTTGTTTTATAAAACGGGTCAGCAAAATAAATATAAGTGAAGAAATAAGTAAAATACCCAATCAAAATGGTAAGAATTGCAGTCTTGGGAGCTGCCATTAGCTTTGATTGCTATATAACAGTACAATGTAGTGTGTGTCTCGGTATACGCATCAATGTCCTTGCCATTTGAAACTACATGCATTTCACCGCGCCTTAATTTAGTACATGTCAGAGATACTCATCTCAGACATACATTATCACTGTAAGCCATGGTTTATCAGTCTCTGACCAGATATAGAGATGAGGAAGTCAAAAATGCTCTTTACATATCACAGATAAATTTCAAACATCAAAGGCCAATACAATGAACGTTTATATAGCCGGGGGGGTTTTCATGATGACATGTCACTTATGAGCAGGGTAATAATTTCAGAGTGATATAAGAAAGCAACAAAACTACATGTATTTCAATAGATTCCACTACATCTTTATAAACATTTATAAACATCTACCTGTGTGAGCATACAGTAGTTAAAGAGCTGCGTCCGTACTACCAAGACCTTACTTTCATTTTATTTTGATTCAGATTAGGAAAATCTGATTTGATCCGGTAAACTTACAGTTTCGGCAATATCTGGCGAGTAATATGGCATCTGATCAGCAAAGGCTACTAACACTAACTGACCAATCAGAAGGAAGAAGTAAAGGTAAAAGGTCACATAGCGGAATGCATCCTCGGAGCCCTGTAAGAATAAAAATCATTGAAGGGGGAAGAAAATATCTTGTATTATTTTTTTGTTTTGTTAAGGTCCATCTTTCTTGAAGGAATAAAACCTTTCTTAAAATGTGATAGGTTTGCTTTAGTTTCAATGATTAAGTATTGCACAACTTTCATTTACGATCACACTTCATCCAGAATTTGCAAGAAATTCATGGCTTACAACAGTCATATGAATTCCAGTACTAATATTGCAGTATGTTTGGTAAATGACCAGTTTATATCGGGTATGACATACACTTTAGCGATAACCTGAAAATTGATATCAGAATTCTCATCGTGCTATGTTAAGAATTATAAGTAAAGATGGGAAAAAGGTTTTTAGTCAAAATGTGATAGTACATTTTGAGACAACGATTTTAGCTACATGTACATATTATGTACATGTACATAATTTCTGCTTCAAATTTTCCTCTTATATAAAATATCAATCCTAGACTGTGTACAATTTAGAATCAAACACATGTAAAAAGTACAAAATAAATAAGAACAAACAAACAAACCCAACTTACTTGATCCTTGGCATTGATAGCCTTTGAATGAAACTCTGCTACTGCACATAGAATACTAATAAGATAGAATATAAAGAGCACACCAGATGATTGTTGTCCTTTCATTCTCTCTACATGGATGAGGATCAAGGCTACAACCTGAAACACAAACAAACATGGTAATGTAGAAATGTTAAAGCGATACTGAACTGATTAACTTTCTGATCTAGCGTACTGTTTATTGCACAGCGCCATCTCATGGTCAACTTGCCAACAGTGCGTAACCCAATACCTAATTTCCATATGCAGGCAGAGGACTCAATGCAAGAACCAACAGCACAGCTAAAGAAAGCTTCGAGTTAGGCCTACAAAAAAAAAGATGTTGTATTGCCCTTTGCGACCGAACCCAAAAATCTTGAAATCTACGGTTGGCTTTAGAGGAAAAAAATATTAGAGCATTCAAAACTGGGAAATATCAGCCCAAAGAGGGGGGAGGAAAAAAACAAGATTTCAGACCGACCGACCCATGTTTTGGCACTAAAGGGCAATACAACATCTTTTTTTTAAAGGCCTTATGGGACCAAACTGCTACAGCTGGGATTTTGCAGTTAGTGCTTCACGTACAGTATGGCTTTAAGGTCTAGTGGATAGGTGTCTGGACTCTAAACCACAAGGTACAGGGTTTGAATCCCTGCCACAGCACTTACTGTCCTCTAGGAAGACATTAATCTACATTTGGCACACTTGACCCAGTTGTAGTAAGTGGGTACCTGCTATGATAAAGCTAGAGCAAAAGATCAGGAAATATATAAAAGTCTTTTGGAAGTGAATAGAGACATTATATCATAATGTGATATCTGCTATTATTAACCGTATCAGACATCTGAGCAGGGCAATTTTTAAATGTTATTGCCCTCAAGGTTTGATGGATAAGCCAACAAAACTACAGGCCAAAAAAATATTATTGACCGCTCAGAAAAGTCAATGGGATTTTGTGTGTAATTTGCCGGTCAATACGGTTATACAGTGCGTCCCCAAAAAAACTATACACTTTTGAAATGAATGACGAATACAAAATTATATGATTCTGGGGGAAAAGTTGTATATGTATGGAAAGCTCATAAACACAACTTTCATATGACACCAAAAGGTCCGAAAATAATTCATGCTTGGGTGAGCACTGCTCACTTTTGTAAAGTGTATGGAAATTAAGTTGCGCAGGAGTCAGCCTTCCAATTTGTGAGAGGTAAATCCTTTGGAGCTTACAAAATTGAGGGTGATATGATACATTCATGATTTGCTGAGTGAATTTCATGGTTTATTAAACCAAACTTGTATGCATGAGTGAACAGGAATTGCATGTTTTATTGTAGCATTGTAAATTTCCCTGGTAGACTCAGTGGTGTGTCTTTATATCTGTTAATTTAAATAAAAACCTTCACCAAGATCGTGCATCGAGAGAAGAGGTGGACATGTGGGCCATTGAACTGGAAGACTTTGATTTTTAGTTTCCATTATCAGATATTTTCTCCCCTTTTTTCTCCTACAAGATGGATGAAACAGTTGTAAAATTGAAAACTGAAAAGAAAGACTGACAAGTTCATTTTACAAATTTGTGAATTTATGTTAAACTGTACCGTATTTCATGTGCGAAAGTCAAGTGCTAAAATGACTGGTTGGTTGATAGCTGAATGTTGATTGTTTAATGAATTGTCAAGATATGCACAAGCACACCCAGGCAGACTGAGAGAGAGAGAGAGAGAGAGAGAGAGAGAGAGAGAGAGAGAGAGAGAGAGAGAGAGAGAAGGGGGAGGGGCATACATGTCCTCTTGACCCTTATCCCATCTACCCAAAAAATTCCTACCCTACATTTCACCTCCCATGCACCATGTACATGTACCATCACCCCGTCCTGACTCCCATGAACACACCACTGAGTCTACCATGGAAAGTTACATTGCTATACGGTAATAACAAATGCAATTCCTGTTCACTCATGCATAAAATGTTAATCCCATAAACCACAAATTTCACTCAGCAAACCCAAACTCATCATACACATGTAATTGATCATAAATTGGTCATATCATCCTCAATCCGTAAGCTCCAAAGGATTTACCTCTCACAAATTGGAAGGCTAATTTCTGCGCAACCTAATTTTCATACCCTTTACAAAAGTGAGCAGTGCTCACCCAAGCATGAGTTATGTTCAGACCTTTTGGTGTCATATGAAAGTTGAGTTTATGAGCTTTCCAGACATATAAAACTTTTCCCTCAAGAATATTATATTTTTTATTCGGCAGCCATTTCAAAAGTGTATAGTTTTTTTTGGGACGCACTGTACAGTATTAAACCAATGAATAAATATTATTGCCCGATCTGAAAAGTCAATGGGATTTTGTGTGTAATTTGCTGGTCAATACGGTTATAGAGTAAACCAATGAACAAATATTATTGCCCGATCTGAAAAGTCGATGGCAAAATGCGTGGCAGTCAATATTACTTAATTATCACTATATTACTATGAAATAGATTCAACATGCTCATTAGTCACAAGAATTAAACCTACTCTGAATGAACTCACCATTGCTAATACTGTTGGCGTGACTAGATACACTACCATTAAACTTAATCTGCATGTGAACTCACCATAGTTATTGCTAATACTGCTGGAGTGACTAAGTATACTGCTGGCAAGTCTCCATCGGTCTGGACCATATCTGCTATCCCCTTGCACACATCTAGTACTGGTAGAAGAATGAGCAACAACCCAAGACTCTGTATTCATACATTCAGAGTGAGAGAGAAACTTTATGAAGTGACTTTAACTGATCAAATCCAATTTCATCACAGCACAGAAAAACATCAAAATGACATGAAATAAACTTTGTTTACTAAAGTTCATTTTCTTTTTAACTGCACAAAATTCAACTCGTGAATGTCCTGGAATAAAACTTTGTCTCTCCATAATGACATTCATAGAAGAGATGGATATCATCGGGGGAGAGCTACAATGTACAGTAGAAGGGCACTGATTCATATACAATGTACCTACACTGTATACATTATACAGTGAAACCTGTCTACCATGTATAAAGACCACCAACGGGAGACAAGAAAAGTGGTCTTTTTAGGCAGGTGGACTTTTTATGAACAACATGTACATGTAGAAAATAAATCTTCATTTGCACTTGAGATGGATCTCATTTCACACATCATATCGAATGGTAGCACTTTCACTCACATATGATTAGATGAAATATAGCAGTAGTATTTTCCTTGTACAGTAGGTGGTTATTTCATTGTCAATGATAAAGCACAAGTGTGTGCTTAAAGATAAACTTGAGTTCTGGTAAAAAAAAGAAAATGAATTCTCACAGAATCTAACGAAACTTACACTGAATGTTCAAGATTACAAATAAATGTCATGTGCCAAACAATTTTGGAAGAAAATGTATACTGGCTGAGTAATGAGCATAGAAAGATAAGTAATTCAGGGTAGTACTAGCCCCGACACCATGTGTGTTGTCCCATATACATCGTTCTGTGTAAGTGATTGTTACTTTACCAAGACTCGGCCAAATTTATAATGATTTTGATGACTCCAGAACCTTGCATTACACACCATTACTTACATGCTATATGATCAACTTTTCTGATCCATTCCACACCTTTTCTTTCACAATGCAATCGCATTACCAGAATTCAAGTGTATCTTTAAATTGTCTTGGACAAGTGTTATGTAACTTCTTTTTCAAAAATGTTTTGTATTGAAAATATAATACACATGTAGAATAAATGGAAATAATTTGAAGTCTTACCAATTTAGCCTTGTGCAGTTTAGATATACGGATGAATCCTCTGTCATTGTGTTTCATGAAGAGGAGATAGAAAGGAGTGATAAGAACAAGGAAAGCTGATGGTATCCATGACAACACTGTTTCTTGGAAACATGGTGTCACATCAGGTACAGAAGCATTCAGTAAAGATGGGTCCTGAAAGAAATCACAAAGAGAAAATAATTAGTTTTTAGAAATAATCACTTGTACAGGATAAAAAGGTAACGCAAGCGTTATCACAGTCTAACACATTAAATTGAGGAATAATTGAACTCCTGGGACCCGTTTGACAAAGCCTTTTATCAATAACAAATTACAAAAATCAGTGACAAATCTGCTGATAACCAATCAGAAGCAAGGATTTCACTAGCTTATATAACAAAAACTGTCATTTGTCACTGATGACAAGTTTTGTGAAATGGGGCCTCTGTGAATAATCCAACAGCTACCAGCATCAATGGTTATTATATTTAGAATATGGGGGTATTGGGAGAGTCATCGTTTTAAGGGGACATTCAGTCAGACCGCAGCCGGTGCGAAAACCCTCTATTTTATTCAGCACGTATGCAAGAATTTGCGTGTCTTGCATACGTAATGAGTAGTGCAAACGGTCTTTCCGATCGGCAGTTTTTGCCTTTACAATTGTTCATTTCTCATATAATTGGTCTTATTTTACAGATAAAACGTTGCACTTTCCGTATATTTATATAACAATCATGTTAAATATATTTTGGGAACATATATTTTGCCTAGAAAATGGGGTTTTTTGACGATAAATCTATCTTAAGAGTAGGGCTAATTTTCACATAGAAATCATTCTTGCGTCACGAAGATGTTATAATCAGCATAAAGCATATATATTTTTCTTTACAATGATATCAAAATTATTATATTTTACGCTGTACCAGAGTCAGGAACCAAGAAAAATCAGGCGAATGTTTATGAATAATTAATAGAAGTAGTCAATTTTGCCGATGTGATAATAGAGAGTTCTGATTGGTCAAATACGTCAACTACGTCACATGTTCCGCTTTGGTTCATTAACATTCTGAATACCTGATTTTAGTAAGCTTGCCTTGTGGCGTGCGCCGGTAATGCACGTGCGCGCACAGAGTCATGACAACAATCTGAGGACCCTGGATCAAATACATCACCTGCCTTATATCTACGATTTTTCTCTTTTAATAATTTTTTTTTTTTTTTTCGGCCAGTCGGTGGCGTGGCGGAGCTCCCTGGAGTTTAACAATCAGTTATGCATTGCCATTGCTCAGACGGCGAGCGTACACGAGTATGAAATCACACAATTTCGCGCCATCATAGAAAGAACAAATTGGTAATTTCCGGGTTTTTAGGGTCTTAATTACTATGATTATAAAGAGAACATGATTTTGCGTCAATTAGGTTTTGACATTATTTTGATCAGTGACTTTTTATCTTTCCAACGAATCTCAAAGTAAACAAATTAATTATGTACCAGAGTCAGGAACCAAAAGCGAAATTCTGGGTACAAAATAGCTGTTGAAATGTTACAAAAATAACGACAATAAAAGTGGTGAAAAAGGATTGTTTCAAAATTGTGAAATATGGCAAGTTTCATATCAAACTGAAGCTGAAAATCTCGAGAGTAATTACCGTTGCGTGCTGCCATGTTGACTAAAGTTATCGACCACAAAAGCAGCTGCATGTACACCCTTACAAATCTCACTGAAAATCTTGTGAATTTCAGCACACGTGAATGTACGAGATTACCAAAGGGACGCTGAATAAAAATCAACGTACAGCCTCATTATCGCGCACGCTGCGGTCTGACTGCATTCTGCTGCATTGTATGATTGATTCTCTTTTATACTCACATAAAAAATAAGAAAGCTTTCACCTTTAACTAGAACCCAATCTATTATTTTATTTTGCCCCTTCTTTGTAACCCAAGAATATTGTACATAAAGGCTTACAAATGTAATAGCTGAAAAACATTTCATCTCCCATCCCAAGAAGTATGTTCTTGATCATTGCCGAAGTCAGTGTTACATGTATGTAAACAAGGTTAATTCTTTTCAGCATGCTATGTAAACATGTAAATCTTTTGTATAGTATATTGTGCAAATAGTGTCAATGTCCTGGATTAATTCTTGTTTGAATACATTATCAGTCAGATCAAACATCACAGATAATGACTACACAATAGAAACCTTGCAAATTAACATATTAATCTTTACAATGGTAATTTCAAAATTCTAGACAGTTTGCCAAAGTACGTTTAACCCTTCTAAAAAGTGTATTATATACAGAGTTCAATTTACAATGGACTTTGTGGCATTTTGAGTGACCCTTGAACAGTTTCCTGTAATGAACTACAATTCTAATGTTTTAGTGGAAAATAATAAAGATCAAGCTCTAAATCCTGAGGCATTGTTCATCCATGAATGACATCAGGTAAAAAAAAAAAAACATTTCCATCAACTTTTAGAATGAATGAATAGATTATAAACAGCGGTCAGGTACGTTCAAACAATATTATAACTAGTGAGGAAGTCATTTGGGAAACAATTCACAGGAAATTAAGATCAGCTTCAAACAGGTCATCATACTACTCAAATAACCACACATGGCCTGCTTACCTAAAAGAATCAGCTGAAGAGAGTTAAGTTAGGTAATGATAACCCTAGTACAAGACTGTAATACTAAGAATTAAGACCTGGCGATTATTGATAGTTTTGTACTTTCCTTCTAAATCATGCTTTAATACATGTACATGTGTAATCTCATTCTATTATATTTACTTTTAATAGAGCTATAAAATTTACAGCTAAAGCGTACATTGTAGCACGCAACAAAAATGAGAATTCTTTACAGAGAGCATGTGACTGTGAACGGCCAATGACCAGCCGTACGTTACTAGGGGGCGGAGCTTAGCAGATAGTTTCCTTGAGTACTGGACCTCGCTTCACTGTCCGAAAAAATGGAAATTTAAAACCCCAAAAACACTCATAGCAAAACTTTTTCTTTTTTTTTGCGATTTCCCCCATTTTCTTGAATTCTAGCCGTGCAAATTCTGTCTCTTTTTGACGTGACAGATCACAAACATGTACATGGAGTTACAAATGTACTACATGTACATGTATCACTCCAGACCAAGTCTGCACTCACATGATTCAATCCTCTTTGGCAGTGCATAGTTCATGTACTGTAAATGTAAATGGTTTTGAACATGTACAATTGATTGTTTTACAACAGCTCAGAATTTTTTCATATCAACTAAGATCAATAAAACTTAACGACAAAAATAACTTAAAGGAATAACCAGAAATATTAGGATTTGTAACCATGTTATAGCAATGCATGTGCTGTAAAAACTACTTTTATTACAGGAGCTCTATTAGCATAAGAGATCAATAAAAATAAAGTTAAGTTTGGGTCAGGCAATTACATCATGACAGAAACAGTCATGCACTACAGTGACTACACACATAAATTGGTACCGTATATCAACAAGTAAATTGGAACTGCACACAAACGTGCCATGGCAGTTTGGTACTTGTAAATTTTCAGTATTTTCTCATCCAATTTCAAATATCAGGGCTTTTTTACAAGGGAATATTTCTACTTCTATAAAACTCTTCTATACTGACCAGTTACACAAACTGTACACTGTAGGCCTACTACTCTGTACTTCTTATTAGATAACTCATATTATATAGCAGGTACTGCCCAGTGCCTAACTCCCATAAAAGGGGTCAAACATGCAGGGTGGGATACAACATTGGTATTGGCACACAGAGAGAGAGAGAGAGAGAGAGAGAGAGAGAGAGAGAGAGAAGAAGAAGAAGAAAATTTGGCCACCAGGTATTCAATCAAATATTTTCCTTCTTTTCCTATAGCAATTAGCAGTTCTTATTTCTGTAAACTAACTCTTACATTTCTATAGAGGTACATGTAAGATTCTGATATTCTGGAGCTGAATTTGAGCTTACCGTAATTATTTTAAATTTCTACTTTATTATCTCCATTTGTTTTTACACCTTTCCAAACTCCCAAACCATAGAGAAGGTGCAGAAGAGAGCCACCAAAATGGTTTATGACATCCGCAACCATCCTTACAAAGAGAGACTTCTGGCGCTCAACTTTCTCCAGCTCCCTCTAATATCACAGACGGCGAGGCAACATGATTCTTTTTCTTCTTCTGTTGAACTACAGGCCACCATGTTGACGGTGTATCAGAGTATCTTCGTACTTTTTAAGTCATGTAGATATACATTCATGTACAGTAGGGCTGCGACGGGTAGTCGAATGCTCGAGTACCTACCCGCACGGTTGACAACTACTCGGGTACGATTTCTCGTACCCGAATATTCGGTCGCAAAAAAAAAAAATTAAAAAAAATTAAAAAATGTCCAGGCCCACGCTTACCCGTGCCAGGGACAGCAGCGGCCGCTGGCATGGTACCGTCGGTAAAAATGTTTCCCAACTCAAGCACTGTCAAACTCACCTTTCAGAAACTGGGACCAAATGTCCAGATTTCTGTTTGGACTCGGAGGACAATGGATTATTCTGCCATCTTTGGTGTTTAAAACAGCATTGTTTACTGTTATTATTCTTATTAAATCGGCGCCTTCAACTGCAACTCGAAGTAAAATTGCATGCGTTTTCGGCGAGGGACCTGGGAAACTGCCGAGTGGTATGGTAGTGGCAAAAAAATCAAAAAAATCAAAAAATTCAACAAAAAAAATCAAAAAAAATCAAAAAAATTCAAAAAAATTATAAAAAAACATGGCGTCCGAATATTCGAGTATTCGTTTGTGAGCCTGGGAGTGTACTTGGGTACCTCATTACACTGTTGTGCACAGCCTTAATGTACAGTGCTGCACATGGAAGATCTAATCTACAGGGTGTACTTGTATGTGCGGTTAACAAGAACAGGCACAATCCTAGCACAACTGTGTTTTCTGCACCCCAGTCTTAAAGCTGGCTACTAAGCCACAGGCGTTTGCACTTGCAGGGAGAACGTCCCGTCTGATGGTGTCAGGAACGAAGGTTTTCTGATAAATGATAGTTCCACCCCCTCCCCCCCCCCCCCCACTCAGTGTTATTTAGGTTACGCGTATCCTAGCGTATATGTTCGCTCCCTTTGAAAGCACCCCCCCCCCCCCCAACCCTAAGTCCAGTGTGTAAATTCAATACGGTCGAAGAGACAGAGCCCTTTTCAACCTCTGGCATATTCAGCAATTTCGAGTGAACGGCGCCCTATATCATGAATATCCATACTTGCTTATCCACTACCGTGCATACATTGTACGTGTGCATATTTTCTCTTCGCCATGTTGAATCGACAATACAACATGGATGAAGAATCACCCTTTTTCCCATCAAAGACTTCTTCAAATTATGTTCAAGTGGTTGGAACGATGCCCGGCCCGGCCCAGAGGAGTAAAAAATAACATTGTTTAATAGTCAAAATTGTAATAACTACCTCTTCACATTTTGAAAAAATGTGACCCAACCCGCTGTTTGAATGTATTTCTTGTACAAGCTCTGGAGCGATGCCTTTGGCATAGGAGCTCCCTGGAATTATGCTACCTCATTAATGCCTTTAAATTAAGCCCGACTGGATCGGGTATGGGCAGAGAAGCGGTTCTGCTCTCCATATTACGACTATAGTCAGTAGGGGCGCTGGTCCGAGAATAAGGATCGTCCTCATAAACGAGGATATCCTCATAAACGCTGACAAAATGCGTCCTCAAAAATGAGGATGGTCTGCATTTTTGCAGACGTTTTTTTTTCATCGGCGCTCTGCGGGTTTCGGGTTTCGGATTACCGAACCGCCCACTGGCGATGCCAAAAATGGATACCCTGGGGGAAAATAACCCTAGTTCACCATCTACTTTTTTGGGTTGTCCATCTTCCCAAGGATTTATTGCTCATAATGTGAAGGTCTCTGTACAAAGTCAATGTAAAATGCATCAAGAAAATCATTTCGGAATCCGTTTTTTGGCATCGCCAATGTGCCGATTCAAAAATATGAAATGACGATCCTTATTTTTTAGGACGCGTCGGTCCGCGTTTACAGAGACGATCCTTATTCTCGGACCAGCGCCCCTACTGATAGTGATAGATTCTAGTCAAAATAGTGAGTCTGAGACTGAGTAGAAAACCGACACGGAAGTCAGAACTGAGCTAGATTACTTACGAAGACACCCTATCCGCACCTCCGGTAAAAACTCAGACAAGTATTTTAGAGGACCAACCAACCAAGTACCAAGTACTCGACTACGAGATTCTTGATTACAAAAGATTTTTCATAGAGCTTAGAGCTGCTAGGCCAGGCCAGGTTACTGATTTGTGTTTCATTGATTACTAGTAGGGGCGCTGGTCCTAGAATGAGGATCGTCCTCATAAACAAGGATATCCTCATAAACGCAGACAAAATGTGTCCTGAAAAATAAGGATTGTCTGCATTTTCGAGGACGTTTTTTTTCATCGGCGCTCTGGGGGTTTCATGTTACAGAACGGCCTGCTGGCGATGCCAAAAATGGATTCCCCGGGGGAAAATAACCCTAGTTCACCATCTACTTTTATGGGTTGTCCGTCTTCCCAAGGATTTATTGCTCATAATGTGAAGGTCTCTGTACAAAGTCAATGTAAAATGCATCAAGAAAATCATTGCAGAATCCGTTTTTTGCATCGCCAATGCACCGATCAAAAATATGAAACGTCTGCGAAAATGCAGACGGTCCTTATTTTTGAGGACGCATCGGTCCGTGTTTATGAAGACGATCCTCGTTTATGAAGACGATCCTTATTCTCGGACCAGCGCCCCTACTGATTACAAGTTTATACAACGTTCAAAATTTCATAACTTTTTTACATATTTTCCTCAAACTTTCGCGAGTCTTACCTTGTGTACCTTGTGTTCGTCTCTTCCGAAAGGTCCGCTAGGAACTATAACTGGAAGTATTGGCGTGACGAGAGTATAGATTTGTGTATTTCAGGGGTTATGCTATTTGATTTAGTTTTTGGGTTGCAGATTTGAAGAATGTGCTGGATTTGATGTCCACGTTTAGTTGAGGTAGGTCATTCCATAGTTTTACAACTTCAGGGAAGAAGGATTCTGCAAATGGTGTTGATGAGCACTGCAAGGTAGTCAACTGTTTGTCATGTGTCCGCCTACTTCTTGATCCTTTCCTCTGGAGATAATCTCCTAGTGGGATATCTAGTTCTGCATTGATCATCTTGTGGAGTGTAGTTAGCCTTTGGATTAGGCGTCTCCTCTCTACGTTGTCCCATTTCAGTGTTGTCAGCATTTTGGTCACACTGGACCGGGGAGTGAAGTCGCCCAACACGAACCTTGCTGCCCTTCGCTGCACTTTTTGCAGCAGATCCCTGTTTTTCTTGGTTCCGGGGTTCCATGCCGAGCTGGCGTATTCTAGGTGGGGTTGGACTATTGTCTTGAAGAGGTTTTCTTTCAGTTCTTGAGCAGGAAGAAAAATTCCTTTTAAGGAAGTTGAGCATCTGTGTTGCTCTAGTTGCCGCCTTGCTGGACTGCCGTCCCATTTTAAGTTATTTTGGATGATAACTCCCAGATACTTGTTCTCTTTGACTTTTTCAAGGGGGCTATCTTTCATCTGGTAGTTAGTCTTCCCGGGATTACGTTTTCTGGAGACCCTCATCATGCTCATTACTTTGCACTTTGATGAGTTGAATCTCATACCCCACTTGCTTGCCCATTCTAGCAAATTGTTACATGTATGTGTGTGTGTGTGTGTACCATTACCCCCCCCCCCCCCCCGCCCCCTCCCCCCATGAGCCCCAACATACTTACCCATAAATCGGAACCGCAAAATTCCACCCATGACGTGTTTGGTGCCATTGCATTGCTCAGTCTCAATTCCAATCTTCCGCGCCGACAATCGCAGCCGCTTCGCGCCGTCCCCTCTCGGTCACAAAGGCAGAGAGGTTCGGAAGCTTCCTTTCTTGGATGGGACTCGGCTCCAAGAAGTGTCGTTATTCAGCTCCGCTCTCAAGCTTCGCTCAGCAGTTACTGAGCTACTTGCAAAGTTTACCCGGTGTGATTAATTCCAGTTTTCAACGATCAAACAGCGAGGAGAATAATGATTCAATAAAGATTATTATGTGTGATAAATGTTACGTAAATCAAGACATCGCGAAATTCTATACATACACTGCATGCACTGCCGAACAGTACCCGTAGATGGCGCGCGACGATTAGCTAGCCTCTTGTCGATGAAGTCCGTAAATTCTGGCTCGGTTTCTCTAACTCGCTTCGCTCGCCAGAATTTACGGACTCCAACAACGCGAGGGCCACTCGACAAGAGGCTTACGCCAGAGCTGGATAGCCGAGGGTAATCCAATCTTCAGGATCTAAAAACTTGCTCCCATTTAGAGGCGGTGCTCCCGGAAGCGTTATTTTCTTCTGCGGCACAGATAGGTTTTTTTTTTTTTAAAGGGGTCTTGATTTAACCATAACGCTAACGCTAACCCTAACCCTAACCCTAAACTTTCCTATAGGCTCAACACGCACCTAACCCCAATCTTCCTCCCGGAAGGGGGGCAGGGGGTACAGTGCTCCACCCCCCCCCCCGCTTTTTTCGAGTACCCCAATGGTCGACCCATTTTACTTCATATAGTGCTCCTCTGATAATTGCCCCTATATAATGAGTGGTGTCCCTTATTTGTAAAAAAAAATGCCCCTTCCCTTGTTATTAAATGCCATTTTTTTTTACCCCTGATATGTGCCCCTTTTATTTTGACACCCGGCCCCTTGTCATTAATTTCTAAAAAGTACCATCCCCCTTTTCTTCTAATATCAGCCCCTTACCCTTTTCATAAATGCTTCTTTTCGCCTCTGATAAATGCCCCCTCTGCATGAAATCTGATAGATGCCCATTTTCCTTTGCAATTAGGGTCCTTTTGGACGTTCATTAATGCCTATTTTCATTTCTTGTGAGTGCCCCTTTTAACATCATATAATTGCCCTTTTTATTTGTACACGCGCTCTTTTTTCTTTCTTATAATAACTCTTTTTCATTCGAGAAAGTGTCCTTTCTCCTTTTTATTAAGAGCCCCTTCCCCTTTTCATTACATGGCCCTTTTCACCTCTGATAAGTGCCTATTTTATTTTGAAATGTGTCCCCTTTTTCTTTCTAATAAGTATTCTTTTTTCCTTCTGGTAAGAGCTCCTTTTCTTAAGAGCTCCTCCCCCCCCTTTTCATAAATGCCACTTTTTACATTTCTAATTTAGTTAAAATTAATGCCCCAATCAAAATCCGATAGGTACCCGCTTATCCTTCGACAAATGCCCCTTTTTACTCTGTTGAGTGCCCCTTTTCAGGTGCGAGAAGTGCCCCATTTGTTACCTCGTCATTTTTTTCTTCTAATAAGTGTCCTTTTTTCCCCTAGTAAGTGCCCCTTTGTCATTTCTCCAAACAAGTGTCCATCATTTGGAGCGACTGAGAGCATCTTTTTCTTGAATTTTCCCCTAAATTGTGCACGCTATCCTGGCTCGCATTTATAGTTTATATAATTATGTTTTACTTATTAAAGATCTTTTCAGTTTTTCATGCTTTGCGGATTGTCCTTAAAAATGAGTTAAAACCCCATCAGAATTGATGGTTTTTCCCCTTCTTTATGAGATATAACTTTTGTCACTCTGTGACCTCACACAACTTTAAATGCCAGACCATCTCACTCAACTGCAAAAGTATAATGCTCATGCTAGCAAGCAGTATCTTGGACCATGTAAAGACAGAAACAAATATTGAATCATAATAATAATAATAATAATAATAATAATCTTAATAATCCACTCCCTGATAAGGTAATCAAAATATCTGGATATATAACACTGTCTTCAAATTGTCTATTTTCGCATTGAGCTTTCCTTTTGTACATGTAGGTACCCCTTAGTTCCAAAAAATGTCCTTTTTTGTTGGTGTCCCCCCCCCCCCCCCCCTCCTCCCACCTTGGAAGACGCCCCGCCGCCCTGCTCCCATTGTATAGCGGTACTCCGTATACCGTATTTTGAGAGTAGTACGAGTACCCTCGGGGGTAGCCCCCATACAGAATCGATATCATCTACCGATGGATTTACGTTCTACCCCCTCCCCCTTAACGCTTAATAGAATAATATACTTTTAAATTAATCAATCTCCGCGCTGCAGAAATAGCGTTTTTATTTAGGGGTCGTAAAAGCTTTAAACTAAAGTAACATCCTTACACAATAGTGACTCCCTTGTATTTACTTGTAAAAAACACGATGCGGCAGGGTCACCTCGGCACTACACGCCAACATCTGCTTCATAACTTAACAAATTCTAATCAAAATGGCGTCTATCTTTTGTCGCCTAGTTACCAGCATGAATTGGCGAAAATCATCCAACGACGATGGTAAACGCCATTAAAACCAACAACAACAACAAGCAGTCACATAGTTTTCAAGCACTGACCTCTAATGAGGGATATGGGGGGGGGGGGGGGAGCAATTTTCAAAGTACCCCGAAAGTGCAGTCCTTTACTACCAAAGGTAAATGTACTATCATACTTCCAATATTAAGCCATGTTACCTCTTCACCACATCAATTTGCTCATACAAAAGACGATTCGTTTATTAAAATACTTGGCTTGAAGATACGAAGATCATGCATAGGTTCGAACCAAGCTAGGTGCGACACTTAAGCCTTTTGGTAAGATCCGCATTTTCCATTCTCAATCAAGGATAGGCTACCGGTAGTGATTTGAAGAAAAAACTGTCACAAAATTCCCTTTAAGCTATAGTAATAATCCTTTTCAATCAATGACTGTCTCTATAATTTAGGTAAAAATAAGTCCTCTAATAAAATTAGCTTATCAATTTATTCGCAGAAGTGTTGTTTAGTAAGTAATCATGAACTTCAGGCGAAAATACCAGTCAACAGAAAGTATAGGCCTTTTCTTCAAAACTTTAGAATGCCATACATTTAAATACTGTCTCGCGTTAACTGCAACAGCATACGCATAATAAGAGGGCAGGAGACACCCCTTATACCCCCCCCCCCACGATTTTCGTATCGACATTAACTCAAATTGTCGTTATTTTCACTATTTAAAACGCTAAGATCTAGCACCAACGAAAACTGGAGGCATCTAATTTTAGCTCGATCTTTCCACTTCTCACAATATTATTTAGAAACTAGAAAGACGTCAACCCAACTGGAATAATAGGTTTGCCCATGCATTCGTACCCCCCCCCACCTCCAATTCAAGTAATACTCGTCCTAAACAATTAGAAAAATGGGGGACTGATCTTTGCCCCTTTCTCCTGGACTGCTATGAAACTATTATTCATGCAGGGTATATATTTTACCTCGTACATTGATCTATTACTGTAACACCAAATCAAGATTTTTATATGAAAATTTATAACAGACAAGATTTATAATTAAGAGAAGTGTTAATTTTATGCAGGGGCGGTTCTAGCTTTTTTCTAAGGGAGGGGGGATTGACCCAGTGACGATACGGATACTGTGTGGGTCTGGACACATGATGGCCTTTTTCATGCACATCACATTTTTACTTGGCAGCACAAGGGGGGGGGGGTAATTTTGTTGGTAATTTTGTTCATATTAGTCTATACCGGGGCGACTTCACTCCCCGGTCCAGTTTGCATGGAAAATTATCATCGATTTGCTCAGTATAGTTTTCTGAATGAAAGGTGTGATATTTGTCATCAGCTGCTGCTGAGAGTTGCTTGGTGTAAAGCGCTGCTAGAAACACAAAGGTATACAGATTGAATCAGGATTCCGTAGAGGTAGGTAACGTTTATTTATCATATCTAACTCATGCATGTTAACGGTGTTCAAATTTATGTCGTTTATGTATAACCGCGATCTAGTTGTCTTCATTTTTAATATGCATAAAAGTTTGTTTACGAACAAGGTATTACCAATTTCAACCACGTTCAGTCACTGTGGCATATTTGGTCCAAAATACATCACTCTTAGTAGTAACTGAATTGAATGATTATATTGGTATTCTACATTTTCGAACGTATCAATATCCACGTTGATGTGTGGATAGTACTATATTTGGAAGTTCCTAAGTCTTTACTCTGATTGTACCGCTATCGTGTGTTCCGGGGTAGGATAATATTAGTGACTTATGACTGAATGTAATGTGTTAACAGGTTTTTTTTTCTAGGGTATCGAAATATATTTCAGAGGATCATCCTATACCTTTTATTGCAATACAGCAATATTTTGGAATTCTTCAACAAAATAATGAGCGAGGCTGTGTTTCACTGAATAATGTGAAGCCAGCAGTATTAAGTCAATCTAAAAGATTTCAATTAGAGAACAACAAAATGGTTTCATATCCTCCCATTACCCCGATTATGTGATATAATAAAAAATAAAAAAGTTTTAAATTAACTTGAAATCTACCGACACATAATAGTGGGGGCTGTTAGGGATATTTTGGTGCAGATTCTTCTAAAAGCACCAAATTTGGCCCAGAGGTAGATTATACCATACTATTACGATTTTGCCGGACGCCAATTAAGAAGGGTGCTCTCTCGGACTGCCATATTGGGCAAATCCAAAATGACCGCCATCTGAGTTAAAGGTCAAGCGTAGTTCCAAAAGGAAAAGCGCTTGTATGATAATAGTTTATATATTTATAGGGTTTTGAGGGTCAGAGAATCTGATTATGATGTTCTTTCATTGAATTTAGGTCTCCTTGTGGCTGCCTTATTGGTCATATTGGTCAAATTCGTATTCGTACCCCCCCCCCTCCAATTCAAGTAATACCCGTCCTAAACAATTAGAAAAATGGGGGACTGATCTTTGCCCCTTTCTCCTGGACTGCTATGAAACTATTATTCATGCAGGGTATATATTTTACCTCGTACATTGATCTATTACTGTAACACCAAATCAAGATTTTTATATGAAAATTTATAACAGACAAGATTTATAATTAAGAGAAGTGTTAATTTTATGCAGGGGCGGTTCTAGCTTTTTTCTAAGGGAGGGGGGATTGACCCAGTGACGATACGGATACTGTGTGGGTCTGGACACATGATGGCGTTTTTCATGCACATCACATTTTTACTTGGCAGCACAAGGGGGGGGGGGGGGGTAATTTTGTTGGTAATTTTGTTCATATTAGTCTATACCGGGGCGACTTCACTCCCCGGTCCAGTTTGCATGGAAAATTATCATCGATTTGCTCAGTATAGTTTTCTGAATGAAAGGTGTGATATTTGTCATCAGCTGCTGCTGAGAGTTGCTTGGTGTAAAGCGCTGCTAGAAACACAAAGGTATACAGATTGAATCAGGATTCCGTAGAGGTAGGTAACGTTTATTTATCATATCTAACTCATGCATGTTAACGGTGTTCAAATTTATGTCGTTTATGTATAACCGCGATCTAGTTGTCTTCATTTTTAATATGCATAAAAGTTTGTTTACGAACAAGGTATTACCAATTTCAACCACGTTCAGTCACTGTGGCATATTTGGTCCAAAATACATCACTCTTAGTAGTAACTGAATTGAATGATTATATTGGTATTCTACATTTTCGAACGTATCAATATCCACGTTGATGTGTGGATAGTACTATATTTGGAAGTTCCTAAGTCTTTACTCTGATTGTACCGCTATCGTGTGTTCCGGGGTAGGATAATATTAGTGACTTATGACTGAATGTAATGTGTTAACAGGTTTTTTTTTTCTAGGGTATCGAAATATATTTCAGAGGATCATCCTATACCTTTTATTGCAATACAGCAATATTTTGGAATTCTTCAACAAAATAATGAGCGAGGCTGTGTTTCACTGAATAATGTGAAGCCAGCAGTATTAAGTCAATCTAAAAGATTTCAATTAGAGAACAACAAAATGGTTTCATATCCTCCCATTACCCCGATTATGTGATATAATAAAAAATAAAAAAGTTTTAAATTAACTTGAAATCTACCGACACATAATAGTGGGAGCTGTTAGGGATATTTTGGTGCAGATTCTTCTAAAAGCACCAAATTTGGCCCAGAGGTAGATTATACCATACTATTACGATTTTGCCGGACGCCAATTAAGAAGGGTGCTCTCTCGGACTGCCATATTGGGCAAATCCAAAATGACCGCCATCTGAGTTAAAGGTCAAGCGTAGTTCCAAAAGGAAAAGCGCTTGTATGATAATAGTTTATATATTTATAGGGTTTTGAGGGTCAGAGAATCTGATTATGATGTTCTTTCATTGAATTTAGGTCTCCTTGTGGCTGCCTTATTGGTCATATTGGTCAAATCCAAAATGGCCGCCATCTGAGTTACAGGTCAAGTGTAGTTATGAAAGGAAATGGGGTAGTATGATAAAAGTTTATATATTTCTGGGGTTTTCTGGGTCAAAGAATCTGATTATGATGTTATTTTATCGATTTGAGGGCTTCTTGGGGCTGCCATACTGGGGCTGCCATACATATGGCTCCGGTTAGTCTCATTTCACAACGCCCCCTATCGTCAGAGCATGATCTGAGTCGGCAGCCTAACATGTTAGCCTATGGACGTTTTTTTAAAAAATCGTTAAAAATTCATTTTTTGTTTAAACGAAAAGCACATCCACCCCGACGTACGTTATCACTAGCTCTTTCATTGGAGCCCTCATGTCTCATTGACTTTTGAAAGTTCACCCACCGTAATTTTTCAAAATAGGTTGCAAGCTCGTCATTGCCTATGATACACGTGTGAAACAAGTCTATCTTTGGACTCAGTTTACCAAGCGATTTGAAGGTTATAGGTCGAGCACACGAAACATAAAAAGCATGAATTATCATAGATCACTTCTGCCTATTTCATTTTGTCCATTTCATCCAACCCCCCACCGTAATTTTTCCATTTAGTAAAAGCAAACATTTTGCCGAGTTTAGCAAAAACATGAATATTCATGAACGGTCAGACAATACAGCCTTTATAGTACGTCACGTATAGTGAATGGAATGGGCGATGATCCGTTCAGGAGGCAGTGGTCAGTGGTTTGTGCTGGCAATGTTCACGCGAGCGAAAATGAGACAATCGGAGCAATATGCTGGTCATATTGGTCAAATCCAAACTAGCCGCCATCTGATAGTTACAGGTCATGTGTAGTTTCGAAAGTATATGGGCTAGTATGATAAAAGTTTATATATTAAGGGGGTTTTCGGGGTCAGAGAATCTTTACCTGCCTGCTTGATTAAAGTTGACGTAATACCACAGTCATGCAGTTCGCCTAAAAAGTATGATACTCCAGTTGTCCTTTTATCTAATTGCAGATCTCTAAGGAATAAATATGAGGATTTAGTTGTAGTAGCTGATGTCAATAAGGTTGATGCCATAGCTGTCACCGAAACATGGTTCAATCATGATATCCCACTGGAAATGTTTACAGTGCCAGGTTTTTCGCTCTTCTCCAAACCGAGGGAAGACCGTTCAGGTGGAGGGGTAGCCCTTTACGCCAAACATTATCTTCAGGCAAGCATCCTTGACGTGCCGGTACCTGACGGAGTTGAAGCATTATGGATACACATGAGGCCACCACGGTTACCGCGAATTGTAGCTAGCCTGATCGTCTGTGTCATCTACATCCCTCCGAGAACCCCTAATGCACACCTTTATACTGATCATCTATTTACTGCAATTGACAGCCTGCTTGTTAGATACCCTGAAGCTGGCATCTCAATTTTAGGGGATTTTAACGATTTCGACACCCAGCCAATCTTAAACATTGGTGGCTTTAAACAAGTTGTTACTCAAGCTACAAGGGGTGAGAACATTCTGGACAAAATAATAACTAATAATAGTTCTTTGTACAAAGAGGTTAATATTTTGTCTCCTATTAGTACAAGTGATCATAATTGTGTTATATGGTTACCTCGTAACAGGTCTGATTACAAACAGAAAAAGTTTAAATTGAAGAAGGTCATCCGCCCACTAAAGAGTAGTGGGATGCGAAGTTTCGGCAATTGGATTGTTCATTATGACTGGAATAATGTTTACTGTGAAAATGACATACATAACAAATGCCAAGTGTTTATAGATACAGTACAATATCATTTGAATATGTTTTTACCAGCCAAAGAGGTTCAGTGTTATGAAATTGATAAACCATGGGTAACAGCGAGAGTTAAAACTATCATCCTCCAGCGACAATTGGCATTTCACAGAAATGACCGATCTCTTTGGCGTCTCCTTCGAAACAAAGCTAAACGTTTGATTAAAGAACAAAAAATTAGGTATTATAATACCAGAGTACGTAATCTAAAAACAACAAATCCTGCTGGCTGGTACAAACAAATTAAAATCCTTACTAACAATAGGAAACAATCTTCACCCATTGAAATCCCAAATACTGATACTAGCAATCCTTCAAACTTTAAGGTTATTTCTGATTGCATAAATGATTATTTTTCTTTTGTAGCAGCTGATCTTCCTTGTTTGGATAGATGTAAATTGCCTGCATTTTTACCGTCGCATTGTACATGTCCAATCATCCAGCCTTTTGAAGTATACAAGCAATTGCAATCTCTTAATCAACGTAAAGCTGGGATTTCTGGAGACCTACCTGTAAGAATAATACGAGAATTTGCTTACGAATTGTGTATCCCATTGACTGACATTCTAAATGATTCGTTTCAGAGCTCTATTGTCCCCCAACTCTGGAAACAAGCTGAAATTGTACCCATTCCTAAGTCACAACCACCCACATTGCAAAATCTACGCCCTATTTCACTTACTTCTTACTTTGCAAAACTTGCTGAATCTTTCATATGTAAATGGTTACTTGAAGATATTACCAGGCATATTGATCCCAATCAGTATGGAAATCGGCCTGGCTTAAGCACTAACCACTATTTGATACAACTTCTTCATCAAATATATGCCAACGCTGATAAACCCAAATCTTTATCCACCATCATACTTACCGATTTTTCTAAGGCGTTTGATCGCATCGACCATAATATTGTAATTAACAAATTGATCCATCTGCAAGTGAGGCCATGTGTAATATCTTGGATACTGAGTTTCCTCGAGTTGCGTCAACAAAGGGTAAAATATTTTGGTCAGTTATCTAATTTGACAACAATCAATGCTGGTGTTCCGCAAGGTACCAAACTTGGTCCGATTCTATTTATTGTAATGATCAATGATGCCTGTAATGATGTTAACTTACCAATTTATAAATATGTTGACGACTTAACGATTGTAGAAAGCCGAAAAGTAACATCTCAGTCTAAACTACAAAATGCAATCACTGATCTATACCAATGGTCAGCTAAAAATAATATGATATTGAATCCGTCCAAGTGTTTCTCTATGGTTATAACATTTATGAAAAATTGTGATGAACAAACTTCAATGTTTATTGGCGACAAAGAATTAATTTATGTTCATCAAACCAAAGTCCTCGGAATTATTTTACAATCAAACCTAAAGTGGGATAGTCATGTATCCGATCTCACAAAAAGGTGTAATAGGAAGTTATTTATGTTTCGTTGCCTTAAGAAGTATGGATTGCCTCTAGATGACCTTTTACTAATATATAAAGGATACATTCGTTCGATTTTAGATTATGGGGTACCGGTTTTTAATGGTAATTTAACAAAAACTCATGTATATATTTTAGAACGTATTCAGAAAAGAGCTTGCAAAATCATTTTAGGACGTCAGTATGAAAATTATGAAGCAGCATTGGAAACGTGCAATCTATGTTCATTAGAAGCAAGACGTAAGCAGTTATGTATAGACTTTGCAAATGCACTTGTCAAACACCCACAATTTAAAGAATGTTTACCTCTTAGACAACAAAGCACTTATTCTCTAAGATCTCAATCAAAGTTTAAACAATACCAATGTAAAACAAAACGCTTCCAGTGCAGCTCTCTTCCTTACTTTATAAATCTTTTGAATAAAATGTAATACCAATATTTTTCGAATTTCACAGTCCATGATTGAAATATCTGAATGAATTTTGATAGTTTTTATCTCAATTTTCTGCAATACTGAATATTTCTTGCCATCTCCCCTCATCTGTAATGATAAGATACCCTTTGTCTGTCTCTTCCTCTCTTCAACCCTCTCTCTCTTTCCGTCTTTCTCTCCCGTCCCCCTTCTCTTTCTTTCTCTTCTTCTCTCTCTTTGTTATCACTCCAACTCTCCCTCTCCTACACCTCTCCCTATCTCTTTCTTTTTTTAACAAAATTTGAATCTGATCAATGAATTTTTATGAAATGTCTATATGTTTGATTATTGATTTATGTCATATGTTGTGTTATTTCAATTTGAATTGCAATTGTATTGTATATAACCTTGTGAAATGGATCGCAATTCAGCCATTGGCTGCGATGATCTTTTTAATAAAAACCATTTCTATCTATCTAAAAACCATTTCTATCTGATTATGATGTGCTTGTATCGATTTAAGGTCTCCTTGGGGCTGTCATGCTGGTCATATTGGCCAAATAAAAAATGGCCGCCATCCGAGTTAAAGGTCAAGCGTAGTTTCAAAAGGAAAAGGACCAGTATGATAAAAGTTGATGAATTCATGGGGTTTTCGGGGTCGGATAATCGGATTATGATGTTCTTTTATCAGTAAGCGAGTTCGTAATTGCAAACTCCGCATGCGCAAAAATCGAAAACGAACTTTTACAAAGGTCACATGAACATAAAGAGAGCTGAGAGAGGAACTGTATTTTCTTTGTGTGCTGGCCTTTCCTTTTTGAATGATCACATCTGACACATCAGTCACCGAAAATCATTTCTGAATGTCGGAATTGGTTCATTATAGTAAACTTTACTTGGAATCTGGTCATCGGTAAAGTATTATCGGCATTATTGTGATCCAATTCCCCAGGGACTCGACCTTTATGTCTAGACGTTGCATAATGCAATTCGTATTGATATTTTATTCCATCTCAGAGTGATTATAGACGTTATTTTTTAAGGATAAAGCTGTCCGGGTTTTTAAAGATAATGCTTCAAAACAAATCGAACAAGCTGTTTATTTCTGTATTCATGGTCTGTTTCTACGGTTTTCTTTTTTCATTGCCAACCCTCGAAAACGAATTTATTATGCATTTCACAGAGGAAGTTTGCATAGGAGAACTATAATAAGTATGTATACATAGATATATACAAATTATTTATTGGGCTTATTTTGCTTTCTAATGGATCCGTACAATATGGCACAGCTTTAACGGCCTGGAAGAGCCCCTACCGGGGGTTCCGGGGCGGAGCGCCAGGATGCTCTCGAGTTTATTTGACTTTTAAGAGAAATTGTTTCTAAGATATAAAGAGAGGTTATTTCTTAAATGAAGTGAAAGGACTTTTGAAAATAAAATAGCCCTTTCATTTCATTTTAGAAATAAACTCTAAACCATCCCTTGATATTTAAATTGCACTGCTCCTACTTTGTGCTTTGTTCACACTCTCCCTGATCTATAAAGGGTGCTTTCTCTATTTGATCATCAACAGAAGGAAAATGCCAGGCCACGAACTTTTCGAAGCGTGACCAGATTCAAAGTATGCTTAAATGGGGGCATTGATATATGTAGACAAAAACAGGATTAAGATCCCATGCAACGCTTCGAAATGTAAAGAAGAATGAGAAAAATAAAATTTAGATTCGACCTTTATGTTTAGACGTTACTTCATGCATTTCGTATTGGTATTATCTCCCATCTGAGAGTGTTTATAGACGTTTTTTTATATGGATAATAAAGATAAAGCTGTCCGGGTTTTTAAAGATAATGCTTCAAAACAAATCGAACAAGCTGTTTATTTCTGTATTCATGGTCTGTTTCTACTGTTTATCTATTTTCATTGCCAACCCTCGAAAACGAATTTATTATGCATTTCACAGAGGAAGTTTGCATAGGAGAACTATAATAAGTATGTATACATAGATATATACAAATTATTTATTGGGTTTATTTTGCTTTCTAATGGATCCGTACAATATGGCACAGCTTTAACGGCCTGGAAGAGCACCTATCAGGGGTTCCGGGGCGGAGCCCCAGGATGCTCTCGAGTTTATTTGACTTTCAAGAGAAAGTGTCTCTAAGATATAAAGAGAGGTTATTTCTTAAATGAAGTGAAAGGACTTTTGAAAATAAAATAGCCCTTTCATTTCATTTTAGAAATAAACTCTAATCCATCCCTTGATATTTAAATTGCACTGCTCCTACTTTGTGCTTTGTTCACACTCTCCCTGATCTATAAAGGGTGCTTTCTCTATTTGATCATCAACAGAAGCAAAATGCTAGGCCACGAACTTTTCGAAGCGTGACCAGATTCAAAGTATGCTTAAATGGGGGCATTGATGTAGAAAAAACAGGATTAAGATCCCATGCAACGCTTCGAAATGTAAAGAAGAATGAGAATTTTTTTTTTTAGATTCGACCTTTTTGTCTAGACCTTACTTAATGCATTTCGTATTGGTATTATCTCCCATCTGAGAGTGATTATAGACGTTTTTTATATGGATAATAAAGATAAAGCTGTCCGGGTCTTTGAATATAATGCTTCAAAACAAATCAAACAAGTTGTTTATTTCTTTATCCATGGTCTGTTTCTACTGTTTATCTATTTCCCTTGCCAATCCTCGAAAACGAATTTATTATACATTTCACAGAGGACAGTTTGCATATTGATGAAACATATGGGCGCAGGCCAAGATTTATATCCACTCAGGTGTGAATTTGGCGCATCTTCGCTCATCTTCTTCAACCGGGAAATGGACTTCATTGTAGCCTTAGGACAGGATGGTGACATAAAATTGATAAAAGAGCATCATAATCAGATTATCCGACCCCGGAAACCCCATGAATTTATCAACTTTTATCATACTGGTCTTTTTCCTTTTGGAACGACGATTGACCTTTAATTTGGAAGGCGGCCATTTTTTATTTGGCCAATATGGCCAGCATGACAGCCCCAAGGAGACCTGTAATTGATATAAGCAACATCATAATCAGATTCTCTGACCCCGAAAACCCCCTTACTATATACATTTTTATCATACTAGCCCTTTTTCTTTTGGAAGTACATTTGACCTTTTACTCAAAGGTGGCAGCCATTTTAGATTTGACCAATATGACCAGCATGACGGCCCCAAGTAAACCTCAAATTGGTAAAAGAACATATATCCAGATTCTCTGACCCCGAAAACCCCATAAATATATAAACTTTTATCATACTAGCCCATTTCCTTTCGTAACTACACTTCACCTGTAACTAGTGGCGGCCATTTTGGATTTGACCAATATGACCAGTATGGTAGCCCCAAGGAGATCTCAAATCGATGAAAGAATATCATAATCAGATTCTCTGACCCAGAAAACCCCATAAATATATAAACTTTTATCATACTAGCCCATTTCCTTTTGTAACTACACTTGACCTGTAACTATCAGATGGCGGCCATTTTGGATTTGACCAATATGACTAGTATGGCAGCCCCGAGGAGATCTCAAATCGATGAAAGAATATCATAATCAGATTCTCTGACCCCGAAAACCCCATAAATATATAGATTATTATCATACAAGCGCTTTTTCTTTTGGAACTACGCTTGACCTTTAACTCAGATGGCGGCCATTTTGGATTTGTCGAATATGGCATACCCAGAGGGTGCCCTTCTTGGCGTCCGGCAGAAATCGTAAAAGTATGGTATAAACTACCTTTCAATTCAATTCAATTAAAAAAGAGTTTATTCGTCAAATGATTAGCAGCCAAAGGCTGAATTGCACATTTGTTACATTTAAAGATATACAAAATAAATTATTGAAAATAGATACATACAAACAAAATTGCAAAGTGCACGTTACAAACCAATAGTAAATGTTAAAAGTTTAAAAAGTGATGAGTGGCAGTGGGCATTCTCGTGGTGATGGGCACACATGTCCAGGAGGTGGGCCCCTTCCCCTTCAACAACAAAAAATTCATCAAACGACCCCCTCCCCCCTATAACTATAACTAGATCCGATTGCTGAAAGCTATACAAAAAGGGGATTATGCAAACTTCGCAAAACACCAACAAACAAAAAACACACACTCAAGGACCCACTAACACACCCCCAAAGACGACGACACAACCGCACACGCAGCACTCAAGCACATACAAATCAGATAACAAGCGCACAAAACAATAGGGACTTTTAGAATGAGTAGACGAGAACACGACGTACGCCGACTGATCATGCGTGTCAACGTACTCAACTTCCCATGTTGACTACAATTAGGAATCTTTTAGATTGCACTCGACGATATACATGCATGCAGGAAGTAACACTATGAATTACATGACAGACAAAGAAAGAGGACAAAATATACAGTTCCTCATTCTACCCTCAACAATAGGCCATTTTCTTAATGTAACCAAATTTAATGCATAGGTCTTTGTGAAGTGCCTCAATACAAATTATTTCATTCACCTGATAGGAATAGTAGTATTTCAATAGTCAGAATGCAACTACATATATTAAGTGTTGATAGGTAGTTTAAGCCATAATGTTTGTCCAATGTGGCAACAACTAATGTATGCAGTTAGGATTCTGTATATTGAAATACTATTATTCTTAACAGGTGGATGAAATAGTCTGTATTGAGGCACTTCACAAAGACCTATGCATTAAATTTGGTTACATTACGAAAATGGCCTATTACTGTAGTAGAACATCCCTTCACTGCTCTTATGTAAAAATGTGTAGAACAGGTGAATATGCATGTGACAATTGTTCTACACATTTTTACATAATAGCAGGGAAGGGATGTTCCTTTGTCTACCTGAGGAACTGTATATTTTATGCGCACGCGGCATATACTAGTATCGTACTAGATTTAGGAAAATCAAGGTTGACGCATTCTCGATCGCCGACTGAGACGACGTGACGCATGCGCAGTGCCATAAAATGACGTCATACGTTGCAGTCAAAGCTGAAAACGTGCAAATCTAAAAGTCCCTATTATAAAGCGAGGAGCAGAGCTGGGAGAGCCCGGTTAAAGCCAAGGTGACCGAGACCGGTCACGCTTCCCCAGTTCCGCTTCCCAACACGGGAATTACTGAATAATTGAATAATTTGCACACAACACACCACACTCACTCAGAAATATAAAAGGCATAACAAGTCAACGAGTTTGCACCAAACAACGCCTATTTAGCCCTAACAGCCACCACTATAACCAATGCGGCTACATTTTACTCTTGATGTATTTGTCTACGATTAGGTTTGAAATAAGGTATTTTGACATGTAAAGAGCTCATCTACGTTCTGTTCCATTATTTTCAGGTCAACATGGATGTTTGTTTGGTTGCTTTGATGATAGGAGTGGGTGTATTGATCTGGAAAATCATTGAGAACCGTGCGAGAAAACCCTATGTAAAGGACATTACAAAAGACAAGTAAGTAGGGCCTACTCGGACTTGTGATTTTAGTACTTGACAGCATTGCAGAATGTATCGAGAGTTTCTGCGATCAGCTCTAAGTCTCACTTTAACTGTCTATGTTACCACCATGCTCACCTGAAATACATTATAGTAATGTGAATTGTGGAAGTTCAATGTTCACGCCATTATGGCCTAAAACAAAGATGTTGTATTGCCCTTTTGGTGCCAAAACATGAGTCGGTCGGTCGGAAATCTTTTTTTCTTCTTTTTTTTCCTCTCCCTTTTGGGTTGATATTTCTCAGTTTTGAATGCTTTAATATTTTTTTCTCTCTAAAAAACGGTTAAAAAATACAAAATAAAAAGCCGACCGTAGATGTCAAGATTTTGGAGTCGGTCGCAAAGGCCTAATGGTTGGCTACATGTATAATTTTCTTCTTCGTCTTTAAGTTAAATCGTCTGAGAGGAGCCTACAGGATGATTTACTCTGTACAAAATAGACAAATAAATTAAGTCTCGGTAGTGGGTGCCGTCGATCACTTGGGCTGTCGCCTGTCGGTCTTGTAGCTATAGCTGCCACTTTCCGCCGCCCCTGGATCCGGGCCCTGGATGAATGTGGAGGCTAGTCATTAGACCCGGGTTGTCGATATGACTAGTACAAAAGCCATGCATTTTGTTTTGTTCTAATCTACTTTTCTCTTTTTCTTCTCAACCACCAGGTATGTATTAATTACTGGATGTGATACAGGCGTTGGTAATGAGCTCACTAAGCAACTTGAGGGTGTTCACGTGATAGCCTTGTATAGGATGCCAGAAGAGTCGCCACTTTCCGCCGGGCCTCTGTATAAGGTGGAGGCTTGGCATTATACCCACAGTGTCGGTATGACTACATGTACTTCGTTTTGTCCTAATCTACTTTTTTTTCCTTTTTTTCTCATCCACCAGGTATGTGTTAATTACTGGATGTGATACAGGCTTTGGTAATGAGCTCACTAAGCAACTTGAGGCTGTTCACGTGATAGCCTTGTAGGATGCCGGAAGCAGGCGCGGATCCAGGGGGGGGGCCGAGCGGGCCTTGGGCCCCCCCCCCCCCCCCCCCCGCAAAAAAAAAAAAAAAAAAAAAGAGAAAAGAAAGGAAAAGAAGGGAAAGGGAAAGAGGAGAGAAAGGGAAAGAAAGAAGAGGAAGAAGAAAAGAAAAGGGGGAAGAAGGAGATCGGGGGCCGAAAGGGCCTTGTCTCCCAGGCTGTTGACCCCCCCCCCCCCCCAAATAAAAAAAAAATAAGAGAGAAGGAAGGAAAGGGAAAGAAAAAAGGAAAAGAGGAGATACTGGCGTACTGATAGGGGGGGGGGGGGCTTTGGGGAAATCAAATTTAAACGTGGTTTATTTCTAATCCCACAACGGTGGATTACAAATAATGCTGAAATGACATAATTTCCGAGATTTTTCCTCACTTTTTAGTAAATTATGTGTTTGTTGGAAAATGACAAATTCGTAAATTTACAGCCAGGCAAGAAATACAATTCTTGAGATTCCTGCATGTCAGGGCCCGAGGTACGGCGGGGATCGGGAGCCTCGAGCCCCCCCCCCCCACTTGTTTTGAAAAAGTATATTAAAGAGAAATAAAATAGAATGAGAGCAAGAAAGAAATAATAGTTAACTGCCAGTGTTAAAAAATAATGAGGCATCAAAATATGCTCATCTGACCGTGATTAAATGCCTAAAACCCCTAAGCTTCCGGGGGCTCTGCCCCCGGGATTCCACCTAGGGCCCTACGGCGGGCCCTTAGATGCTCATCTGACAGTAAGTTAATGCCTAAACCCCTGATTTTTGGGGGCTCCGCCCCCTGGACCCCACGCCAAACAGTGACCTGCCAGTGTCACAAAAATAATAAGGTATACAAAAAAAATGCTCACTGACCCTAAATAAACGCCTAGAACCCCTGAGCTTCCAGGGCCGGCTACGCCGCCTCGACCCCACCAGGGGCCATAAGGCGGGCCCCTGAATGCTTATCTGACCGTAATTTATTGCCTTGAACCCCTGAGCTTGCGGAGTCGGACAAGGTATACAAAATTTATCTGACCGCAGGCGCGTAGCCAGGGGGGTGGGGGTGGGGGCGGTTCCCCCTAAATCGGAAGAGGACGTAGCAAGAAAAAGGAGCAGACAAAGAAAATCTTTAAATTCAGACAAGGATTAAGAGTATAAAGAACGATACAACGCATCGTCTGCTTTCTCTAATAATTTAATGAAACGTCAAAGCTTCGCGCAGGAGGGGACGGGGCGGGGGACTGAATTCAGACAAGGATTAAGAATCGAGAACGGTACAGTGAATCGTCTTCTTTCTCTCATAATCTTATGAAACGTCAAAGCTTCCGGGCTTCGCGCAGGAGGGGGGGGGGAACCTGAATTCAGACGAGGATTCAGAGGCGAGAACGGCAATACGAATCTTTAAAGATTTAATGAAACGTAAAGCTTACGCGCTTCGCGCGGGATGGAGGGGGAACAAAATTCTGTCGAGGATAATTTTCGAGAACGGTACAACGAATCGTCTTCTTTCTATAATGATTTAATGAAAATTGAAAGCTTCCGCGCTTCGCGAGGATTCAGAGGCGAGAACGGTACAACGAATCGTCTTCTTTCTTTAATAGTTAAATGAAACGTCAAAGCTTCCGCGCTTCGCGCAGGAGGAGGAGGGGGAACTGAATTTAGACAAGGATTAAGAGTCGAGAACGGTACAACGAATCGTATTCTTTCTTTAATAGTTTAATGAATCGTAAAAGCTTCCGCGCTTCGCGCGGGAGGGGGGTTGAATCTAAATTCAGACGAGGATTATTTTCGAAAACGGTACAACGATTCGTCTTCTTTCTCTAGTAATTTAATAAAACGTAAAAGCTTCCGCGCTTCGCGCGGGAGGGGAAAAAACTAAATTCAGACGAGGATTCAGAGTCGAGAACTATACAACGAATCGTCTTCTTTCTCTAATGATTTAATGAAACGTAAAAGCTTCCGCGCATCGCGCGGAAGGGTTGGGGGTGAACTGAATTCAGACGAGGATTAAGAGTCGAGAACGGTACAACGAATCGTCTTCTTTCTTTAATAGTTTAATGAAACGTCAAAGCTTCCGCGCTTCGCGCAGGAGGGGGAGGGGGAACTGAATTTAGACAAGGATTAAGAGTCGAGAACTCTACAACGATTCGTCTTCTTTCTCTAGTAATTTAATAAATCGTAAAATTGTCCGCGCTTCGCGCGGTGGGGAAAAACTAAATTCAGACGAGAATTATTTTCGAGAACGGTACATCGAATCGTCTTCTTTCTGTAATAATTTAATGAAACGTCAGAGCTTCGCGGAGGAGGGAAGGGGAAACTCGCCCCTCCCTGCACCGACCCCCACCCGCATTACGTTACTGTTGGTCACCATTACGTACCAATATTTGGCTCGCATAATTTCAAATTTGGGCCCCCCCCCCTAAGAAATCCTGGATCCGCGCCTGGCCGGAAGAGTCGCCACTTTCCGCCGGGCCTCTGTATATGAAGGTGGAGGCTTGGCATTAGACCCAGATTGTCGGTATGACTACATGTACTTCGTTTTGTCCTAATGTACTTTTTTTTCTTTTCTTCTCATCCACCAGGTATGTGTTTATTACTGGGTGTGATACAGGCTTTGGTAATGAGCTCACTAAGCAACTTGATACCAAGGGTGTTCACGTGATAGCCGCGTGTTTGACAGACAAAGGTCGCATTGACCTTGAACAGACTACATCCGATCGGGTCACGACATTGCTGCTGGATGTGACTAAACATGAAAGCATCATCGATGTCTATGAACGAGTAAAGAACATCATTCCACATCAGAAAGGTATGATCATCAAAGCTTCAAGCTAGCTTAGTTTATAACAGTCAGAAACCAGTTACGTTCTCAAAGTTATATTTATTTAAAGCAAAAAAGCGCGCATTAAGGAAACGTTTCACCACTTCTGCTTTTGATTGGTTTTTCTTTCGATTGTAATGGTTTTAAGACGTACATTATTTCGGAACAAAATATAATTATATTAGAACTGTTTCATCTTTCTTTACCTACTAGCTCTATGGGGTGTGGTGAACAACGCTGGAATAGCGGGAGCTCCTGGTTACGCCGAGTGGAGCAAACGAGACGATTACGAGAAAATTATGGCAGTCAACCTATTCGGCGCTGTTGACGTCACGCTGACGTTTTTACCGCTTCTGAAGAAAAGCAGCGGTCGACTGGTGAACGTTACCAGCTGTGCAGGCCGCTTAGCCTTAGTATCAGGAGGATACTCTGAGTCCAAGTATGCTTTGGAAGCTTTTTCAGATGTGATTCGGTAATGACGACTACCTTCTCTCTCTCTCTCTCTCTCTCTCTCTCTTCCTCTCTCTCTCATTCTTCCTCTCTCTCTATCCCTTCCCTCTCTCCCTCTCTCTCCTCTCTCTCTCTCTCCCTCTCCCTTTCTCTCTCTCCCTCTCCCTTTCTCTCTTTCTCTCTCTTTTTCTCTTTTCTTCTCATTCACACAAGCTTTTTTTTATGACCAGATTGTTGATTGGATAACTATTATCACTTAATTTAAATTGATGTTATAATTAATAAGAATATGACCGCATGAGTAAAAAAAGGTCTCGGCAACCGTTTGTACTATAACGCTGTGTACTTTTTATTTATGTTGTTTAAGTTTGCCTTTTTCATTCATTTATAGGAGGCAACGCAAAGTCTTTGGATACCAGTATCATGTCAGTATAATCGAGCCTGGGTTTTTTGCCACCAACATCAACTCAGAGGATTTCATTGCTCAAACGGTAGAGGGCGCCTGGAAAAGGTTGACGGATGAGGAGAAAGAAGAGTTTCCTGAAATATTGATGCATAAAAGTAATTAAGATAAAAACTGGTAAACCTTTCTGAGCACTTAAGAGAAATATTATTGTATTGACAGGTTCGAGGTTTCATGCGGTCAGAGGGTGAAAATATTTTGGAAAAGCTGTTGTGGTGTATTTGTGGGTTTTTTTAATCACCATATACCACATCACGAACAAGTCATTGATAATAGACCAGTTCGAAGTTAGCATTGGTACGAATAACCCTCGAATATCCACAGATCCTTTATTCATGGATACGACCCGTTTTGTACATTTTAGAATAATCACTGCCAAAGGATGGAGGCGCTTCATGAATACCTTTTGTTTGCCCTCTTGAGAAGAATATTTCTACCTGAGTATCAGAAAATGTGCCATCGTTGCCTACATGATTAATATTTACATAACTTTCATGAACATGATTCCAGTGTTCATCTCGATGGGTTTTATAATTTTGGTACAAATGACCTTTATCTGCCCATAAGCAGTTGTATCCAACTAGGTCATTGATTGGGAGGGGGTCTCTGCATCTATATACGCCACTGTATTATGTTGTCGTAAATTGATTCAAACAAGTTGAAGTAAGACTAGATTATTGCAGCTCTGCTATAAATGATATCATTACCATCAAGTCTGACGGTTTATCGTCATAACAATAACTATTGCGATTATTTTAACCGCCATATAATCCTAATCCCCTGGTAAATAACATCAGTGGCTTATAGAACCTTAAGTTTACAGATGAATATGATTAAATGCAATAATCTCAAATAAAATGTTTTATCTCATTTTCTTGATCTGTTAACAGGTATTGAAAAGAATCACAAGCTCATAAACTTCCTAGCATCACAAGACATCACACAGGTCACTCATGCCATGGAGCACGCCCTCTTTGCCAGATGGCCACAAACCAGATACAGTGTTGGCTGGGATGCTAAGTTGCTATGGATACCGTTCTCGTATATGCCTGTATGGATTGTGGATGCATTGCTTTAGTAACCATCAATAACACTTTCTTTAGAAAATACTTTACATTTGATAAGATACTGGCAACTAACTATACATTTGAATATCAAACGTAGCAAAGAAAAAAACACTCTAGACAGGTATAGTAGTAAAGACATGTTTTACGACAGAAAACGTATATCTTTAAATACCACAAGTATTTGCGTTCTTAATTGTAGAAAGAGGACGATTGAGAAAAAGGTCTCCGTTGGTATTTTGGGTTTCGATAATAAACACAATCCATTATCTTCATGTCTGTTTGATACATTCATAGTATTAAAAAACAAAGGAAGGAAATTCAATGTTTCAGTAGTTATAGTTATCTATTTGAAAAAAAATTAAGATTGATGTATATTAAACTTTCTCTGATAAGTCGATTATTATTTTGCTATCTTATTATTCAACATTTATATTCAACATGATATTATAAGTTCAGAACATGTATCTTAATTAATTCATAATGTAATATGTTAAAATGTTTAAACATGTAATTTTACAAATGTTTAAAGACATTTAAAGTTTTTCAAGTGTTTTTCACGTAGCATTAGCGATAATTATCTTTTTCAGTTTTTTCAGTTTCAAGTTTTTTATTTCTGCATTTTCCATAAACAATAACAAAAATAACAATGAATACATTTTAGCAATATAATGATAAGTAATACAAGTAGTAATTCATATAAATAAATAAATATAAATAATCAATAGTACAATTAATCGTATTTGAAAAGAAAGAAAAGGGGGAGAATGCAGAAGACCGATATCGTAAGCAGAGCTTGAAATGATACCGGCCTTCAGTTACCCTACTAACTCGCAAGTATCTCTTCTCAGCAACTTCTGTATCCAACTAATCCATACTTCACTCTGATTATGAGACAACCTTTTGAAAGTATGTTTATACTTTTACATAATTTGCCTTCATTTCTCTGTAATTGATGTTTATAATGATTGATTATTATTAATCTTGTCCTTATTTTGATATTTCTTTAGTTCATGAATTAGTAGTTATGTGTAATTTTGTTGTATTAATATTGTAAAGCGCATTGTTATTTTCTTCGAAGATGTAATGCGCTATAGAAGCCTAGGCTATTATTATTATTATTATTTGTAGAGAATGGCTCTGTTGATTAATATAATAAAATGTATAAAGGGTAAGAGCATGTGAGTGGCTAGGTTGTTAAGCACCATGCATCATCGTTAGGTATTTTGACTTTGTTCATCAAATAAAAATAACTTTACTCAAGGGAAAAAACAAGGATGTAAACATTTCCTCGCTTTTTATTTTTCTCAGACAAACTTTGTAATCAAGCGGAACCCATTGCCACCCACTCGGTAAACTTGAGCCTAGCCCATCGAATGAAATCTCAATCAGGGGGCGTTTCACAAAACATGTCATCAGTGACGAATTACAGTTTTTGTTATAAGCTACTGAAATCCTTGCTTCTGATTGGTTATCAGCAGATTTGTCACTGATGTTTATTATTTGTCATTGAAAAAAGGCTTTGTGAAACGGGTCCAGTTTCAATCAACCATGGACCCTACCTCAAATCGTTTGTTTCTATTCATTTAAGTCACACTGAAACGTGAACAAAATGCTCCCAAGGTTTAATTTAGGTGCGTCTATATGCCATATACAAAAAAACTCAATAACATTATAGTTGGGTCTTCGGCCGTCGTATGGACAACATCCCAGTCACACTCCTGTGCTAAGAAACGTGATGTGATGTCGTATGGACGACCAAACCTAACCGAGTGAGGATAATCCGCGAACATGCAAAATATGGTCTTGTAGTCAGGTGCTCCTGAGTACCGCGAAGTGTGTAATACCACATCATCACCAAGTCCCTCGGAAGGATTTAAAGCAGTAATTGTATATCATAGATTCTTATCAATACATATAACAATCTTCATCATGATCGGAAGATGGTATGGACGCGAAGCGAATGGTATGAATAAGCCAACCTTGGGTTTGGGGGCTTGTGAAGGAATGCCGCTTCTCGGATCCTTTGTTACCGTCGCCGCGCCTTTTCATTGGTTTGTTAAAACTTTGTGCAACAGTGAGTTCTATTCAGACGGCGAAAGAAAGCGAGAAAGAGAACGAATGAAACGTGAAAGACGAAGAGAAGGCCGGAGAAAGAGAAAGAAAGAGAGAGAAAAAAAAAGAGAGAGAAAGGGGGTGAATAAAGCACATAATATTCAATGGCTCGCTGGAGTGCAGCTTGGTGTTTCTATATTCTAACGTTCACTGTGCATGGAGCATAACTATAATAAAAACGTGCATGACTATATAAAAGTATATCTTCGCCTTGTATGTTTGCGGTTTTTGTTGTTTATGACTATCTCAGTGTAACATCTTCTCCGTCTGATAGATCCCATACTACAAGCACGTTGTGTCACTATTCTTCTGGTGATGCATTTCGGATATTCCTGAGCATAGACTCCCAATCGCTAAACTCATGGTCACAATAATGTCATCACAAGTCATGTAGCGACAGCAATACTATGCCTATTGGGATTTCGCAGCTACAAAATACGGTGAATTAATGTAAGTATAATGATGTTCATTTAAGCAGTTCACTCGGAACTGTTTTTGCTTTCAGTCTTTATCAATTATAGAATTACTTTGTGTAATGGCGATATGCGCAATGTAAATTGTATCCCAGTAACTGAATGTATACATGCTGCAAAACTTTAGGTCGTTGTAACCTTCTTACACATCAGCTTCATTCTATCTTCCAACCTGTGTGTTATAAATACATTATCATTTTTTTTATCAGTAGGCCTTATTAATTTTGGGATAATCATAAGGAATGCAATCGTCTCGATTGACTGAAGGGCTATTTCTCAGTCACTCCGCCAACCCGACTCTTTTCAGGCCATTTGGGGGTAATGTAATCTTTGGTGTCGGTCTAGTGTCGGTCTGGTGTCGGTTTCGTTCATGTGACTGCAGATCGAGGTATACACTAGTGTCAGGGGCGGATCTAGCTTTTTGCTAAGGGGGGGGTTTGACCAAAATAATGACGATGCGGAGCATCGTCCACGAGCCGCGAAGCGGCGAGCCGATTTTTTTGGGGGTGTTTATTTGAACCCCGTAAGTGATGTTTTCCTGGCATCTATTAACACAATGGAGACCATAAAAAGCAGTGCATGATAACGTCTTTTTAAATCAAGTAACAGTTAAATAAAATAATGACGATGCAGAGCATCGTCCACGAGCCGCGAAGCGGCGAGCCGATTTTTTTGGGGGTGTTTATTTGAACCCCGTAAGTGATGTTTTCCTGGCATCTATTAACACAATGGAGACCATAAAAAGCAGTGCATGATAACGTCTTTTTAAATCAAGTAACAGTTAAATAAAATAATGACGATGCAGAGCATCGTCCACGAGCCGCGAAGCGGCGAGCCGATTTTTTGGGGGTGTTTATTTGAACCCCGTAAGTGATGTTTTCCTGGCATCTATTAACACAATGGAGACCATAAAAAGCAGTGCATGATAACGTCTTTTTAAATCAAGTAACAGTTAAATACACAGTTATATCCAGAGTTATCATGTGTTTGGTTAAGTTACCAGATGAGTTGAATATCTTCTCACAATATTTGCACTTGAAAGGGTTTCTCTCCAGCGTGCGTTCTTTTTTCTTTCTTTTTTTTTTTTTTTTCTCTTTTTTTTCCCTTTTTTTTTTTTTTTTTTTTTTTTGGGCCGCCCAAGGGGGGGGTTTAAACCCCCTAAACCCCCCCCGTAGATCCGCGCCTGAGTGTAGACAATAATAATGCACATGTTCTGTGTATATTGGGTTATGCATATAGAAGAATTCTCCGGCGCACAAAGTTTCGACAGGTTACGTATAGATTATCATCGTCTGCAAGAGAACAATGCAAATATAGATTATTCTTTGTGAGGGGAAGAAGCAGCGAAGTTCGAAATGGACTACCGAACTACACATGTATGATTGTCTACGTCTATGTTTATGCTTGTACTCGTCGAAAGCCTTTTCAGCAACAAGGATAATTATTATGGTGTGTTGTCTTGCATAGGGGACTAACCCAAATATAATAGGCTGCATTACTATTTGGTGCTTTTTCAGTCTGATTCCACATTCTCAGATCTTATTATCAATATAGCGAGTGTCAAAACTCAATGACGAGTTCGCTCTCAGCCAAACAAATGCAGTTCTTTAGTAGCTTGTCACAGTCATTGGTGCATGTTGTCAATGACAAGACAATGACTGTTATAAGCCACTAAAATCATTGCATTTGATTGGCTGAGAGCAAATTTGTAAAAGAAAGGGGACACTTGTTATTGATAACAAGTTTCATGGCCATGGTCTATGTGTCTTTGAGGGCATTGGTATGTCAATGATCAGTACATGCGAGAGAGCAAAGCGATCTATATTGCATTGCGTGGACTGGAATGAGAGACAGGTAATATTCAAAGCCTCCCCCCTCTCTCTCTCTCTCTCTCTCTCTCTCTTTCTTCTCTCTCTCTCTCTCTCTCTCCTTCTCTCTCTCTCTCTCTCTCTCAGGCTCTCCTCTTCTCCCTTTTGTTTTAGTAGTTAGCGGGCATCCTTGTAGCCACCCACTACCTACATACATTTTTGAACATGCAGCAGCAAATACAGGGGTTCGTGGGAAGGGATTGTACCCCCTCCCCATACTTTTCCAATACAAATGCCCTTTCAAAGAGTCTATGTGCCATTTCTGCAACATTTTCGATTCCCTTTTTGAGATTTTTGTCTCCATCTGATGCTGTGCTCTTATAGTAATACAAAATAAATATGCCCTAGTCATTTCTTTTATTAAGATGTAGGCCTTCGTATCTGTTTTCTTTATGTGCTTTGTACAATGTTTCTAGCAAATACTGTCGTCAATTTGACACTAGTAAACTTTGTGTTATAAGCTCCTCCTCTTGATCCTGTACTCGGTTACTATTAGTTTAAAATAAGTACTATATACGCTACACTTCAACGGTACACCATTTATAACATCTTTTTATAATGGTAGTATTACAAGAGATATAAATATATTGCAATGATTGTTGGTAAAATAATGACTCACAGATGTTTAAAATTGGGTGTAGTATCACCAGCCCAATGACAAATAGATAGCATGTATATATAATAATAATACCCTATTTATAGTAGGTTAATGGTAATACAGCATAACGATCGTTCATCTTAAAATTACACAAAATTATACTCGTATTATTATACAAAGCAATATGCCGTCGACTTGCTTGATTGACTATGCTGAATAAGTGTCTTTCCAAACCAAAGTTTTACAATTTTCTACCGAAGCGGAATGCTTTTGTTCTTTGTTGTGTGTGTTTACATATGCAGCAAGCATTCGTGTGTAGTCTACCTGATGAAGGTAGTACCTGATGAAGGTAGTAATGCGAATACAGGAAAATGGTCATGGATTGAGAGCTGTGGGTGGTTACAGATAACTTGAGTTCTGTTTTTTTTTTTTTTATTATAACAAAAATTCTCACAGAATCAAACGAAACTTACACTGAATGTTCAAGATTACAAATAAATGTCATTTGCCAAACAATTTTGGTATAAAATGTATACTAGCTGAGTAATGAGCATAGAAAGTTAAGGAAATCAAGGTAAGTAGGCCCGACACCATTTGTGTAGTCCTGTATACATCTTGCTGTGTACAGTGCTTAATTGTTACTTTACCAAGACTGGGCCAAATTTATTATAATTTTGATTACTCCAGAACCTTGCAGTACACACCAATACTTACATGCTACATGATCAACTTTTTCTGATCCATTCCACACCTTTTCTTTCACAATGCAATCGCATGACCAGAACTCAACTTTATCTTTAAATATAAGAACGTTATTCGTTCCTAATAGAGATGGTCTCTGGTATGTTGATCCTTTGGGTGCAAAGTGTTTCTGTAGATGTGGGAGGGAAGGCGAATGAAAGACTGAATAGTTCAATTTTAGCCCGTTTGTGGTTGCTCCTCTTGCAGGGGCATTGATTCAGGGGAGGGGGCGGCATGACCAGAACTCAACTGTATCTTTGAAATGATTGTCGGGAAAGGGGGCTACTGCAATTTCCAGGGTGGGATGCCTGATTGGGAGCCGACTAAAAAAGCGACAAACACACAATGGATGATCTTATGCATTCTAAGTAATTTCAGATAATTGAATTTAAATACTCATTACCTGATATCACCTTTTTTGTACAATCCGTTACAAAAAATTATAAACGTAGGCCAACATGCTGCACGGTGTCAATACAGCAGGGACTTGCAAGGTGAAAATATCAAAAACTTGTAAAAATTGCCAAAATTTGTTTGAAAAATCATCATAGAAATCTATTTGTTATTAGCGTAATTACATTATTTTTTCTTTTTCAAATTTGAATTTTGAAACTGGCAGTGTTTTATTCACCTCCATACATTCTGTTGTGTACGACATGTGGGCTTCAACTTTCACTCGCAAAGAGAAAACCACAGAGTCTTTTGATCTGAAATCGTGCACATACTGTCATAAACTCATCTTGCTGCTAACATTTGAGATAACTTTTAGAGGGCTTGCAAATCACCGACAGGAACAGACCTATATCCCTTTTTTCACATTCTCTCTAGGTATTTTGTATATACAAATGTATGTAATATTGGCATAAGTCATTTTCTAAACTTGGGATGTTGGAATAGGGGATCTGAAAAGTGCTTCTACACTCACTATACGTTTTGACATAATATGGAGTAACTGAATATCTATAGCACGTGAACATAATTATAGATACAGTTTCTGTTGAAATTTGAACACAAAAGAAGTGACTTCTCGCACTCTGTCACACATGCTATAGAAGCTAGTCAGCCAATATTTTCCTTTGGGCTGCCTGCCAACAATAGATATGTTTTTCTTGCCGCCATTGGGTGATATTAAGGACAAGTAGTTCGAAGAAGTGCGAGTCTGGAATATGAAACCCCAGTCACACTTTGAATAGATTGGTTTCAGTGAATACTCCTATGGGAGTGGAAACGTAGTATTATTGCTATACAAATGAGATTATTATCATTTATTTACTATTACTAATAGAGCTTTTGTTTCCCCAAATAATGTGCGAAGACAGATCCTTTAATATTGATCGTATTAATGTCATTAAAAAAAATATTTGTCTGATACAATAAATCCTTAATCTTATGTGTCACGAAAGACCAAAGAAATAGATTTAGTTTCTGCAGAGATTACGATTTCATAGATTTTAAACTAAACTTTTTCTTTTTTCCTTTCTTTCCATCTCTCCATCTATATATAATTTTCCATTCTATATTCTGTCTACCTGTCGACCCCCCTCTCGCTTCCTCCCACTCTCCATCCCCACTCTTTATCGCTCTCTCTCTCTCTCTCTTTCTTTCCATCTCCACTCCTTCTACCTCTCTCTCTATCTATGTATATCTCCTCCGATCTTTCTCTGTCTGTAGATGGCTGATAACGTAAGGACCGACCAATGGCGATGGAAGGATAGTAACGAACATGATAGTTCTCGACGCAACGAGGTCAATCGTCATGAAGGAAACCAAGACAATGCGGTCATCTATCGTAAGAAGAATGGTGATCAACGACATCGGCGAGATAAGACGAAGAAACGATGGAGCGTTCGACCCGACGTCAACCTCGTCTTGGTACCTCGAGGGAAACAGTGTCAGATCATTACTGCTGTCGTCTTCATTTTCTTGGGCTTATTCTTGGCAGTAGCGGGATTGGTTATCATAGTTATCTTAAAGAGCGTTTCTCAAATAGTCTGGAGCGTGGGCATTGGAATGCTTGTCTTGGGGGCTATAGTACTTATTGTGGGACTGTTTTACATGCTGTGTAAGTGTTGCTTTCGGACTTCAACGAGATACAAAGAATACAAAGCGCAGTTCAAAGCTGGCGGGAAGTATGAGATGACTGAAGTATCAGAACGATCGCCTGAGATGAATAGATCGTCTCCAAGGTCTAAGGTGCATGATAAACATCAAGAGGTAGTCGGTGGCTATCAAAGTCGTGTGAGTGATCAACCATCAGATACTACCTACAGGACATATGTGACTGCTAATGAGCACACCCCTTCCATACCGAACTCGTCAGCACGACCTAGATCAACCCCACAATGGATAACCCCAGAAGGTTATCGTCCTGTAGAGGTCAATGACCTATCTGACTATACCATGGCTATGCAGACGGCAGACGATCACCACTTCGATCATAACGGTCACAACCAAGTCGCGTCGTCACCAGATACAACTGAGCGGAGCGACCTTCAAGATGACTTTGCCAAACTTGAAGAGGCACTGCGTGAAATGGTCATGAAGTAAGTAATATTCATACATTTCATAAAATTGTAATGTGATGTCAATCATTTGGGTCATTCTAGATACTATTTGTGTTGCATCTTTGCCAAAGAATAACTGTAATTGCAATGGAAGAAAGTCGAATTTCAAGAAATACAAAGAAAAAAAGAGGGGGACGTGCCAAATGGAAGTTCTTTAAGTTCTGACTGAATCGAGGAAATCACACCAGAACTTTGTTTTCACTATCGTTGATTTGAAATTTGAACTAAAAGCTTGATAATTTATGGTTAGTTCGCAAAATTATTACATTTTTATATTATATGTTTTTTTTTTCTGGTTCTTGGTTGGTCATTCAAATGAATTGAATTGAAGTCTTTATCATCATCGTATCCAGATGCTTATGTTGTTATCATTTCTATGATAATCTTTAGTCCGAGAAAAATAGTTTATAACGAGCATATCTCTTTTCTATTTGTTTGTTTTCTTTTAAAGTAAATCTGGGGGAGGAGAAATGACGCATCTGATGAGAGAGCCCCTTGATACATCTACACCTGCCCACCCGAAGATGCAAACTCATCATAGGGTACATAACGTACCTATCCAGCTAGAAGGAGACCGTGGGGTACACACTGATGGGGACCATGGGGTACACAGAATACCCATTGTGATAGAGGGTGATCATCGTGCTTCCTCACCCAACCCCATCCCACCATCCTATGATCAGGTGTTAAGAAACTACCGTACCTACTCAAGGTCTGCATCTCCAACCAGGCTTATGGAATCGGATCTCTAAAGGATTAATAATTACCCTGGTCAGAAAAAATGTGTGAGAACTGATTTCATGATGGAATCATTGTCTAGAATTTGGAATAAGTCAGAAATACCAGCTTAGAGTATGAGTATTCTTTTTTTAAAGTTTACACCATTAAAGGGATACGTTGTAATTGCTTGAAGATGGTTGTTAGCAGAGCCATCTATACACAGAGTTCGGCCAACTTGGTTTCACTGGGTCACAACATGTCTTATATTCTTTAGTAGTCGCCATTATGGCCCGAGTTCACAAAGGAGGTTTGTCGACAAACCGAGGTTTATGTACGTCATATGACGCGTTTTGACGCGTTTTTTACAAACCTGGTTTGTAAATAACAAAAGGAGGTTTGTCGAAACAAAAGGAGGTTTGTCGATAAACCTCCTTTGTGAATTCGGGCCATTGTGTCCAACTCGAACCGGGTTGCCGGTTGGCCAAACTCTTCTAATCAATGGCGCTGGTTGTTAGTATCGCAATTTGCGGAAGAACCAGGTGACTAATTTGAAGGAGGGAAATACTTTGCCTCCTTTATTAGGGCAAAATCTTCAATAATAAATTAGTAATTCTTGCTTATTTGCTTCGCAACATATGGCCAGCGACCAGAAAATGTCGAGACTTTAGCCATGCATGAATTATGTTGCATACGTTAGGAAACACAATATGCAAACTGGCTCGTTACGCGTTCTAACATGATTCGAATTGGCTGAAATATATCACATGTAAGTTTTATGCTAGCCGACATTGCCACCTGCAAAAGTGAATTAAGATATTTTGTTTTCGTCTCCATTTCATGAATATAATGACATCTTTTATATTGTATTTATATAACTTTTTAAATGGATAATAATTTGATGGACTGTAACAGTTCTCGCACATGGTCTTATATATTATGTACATGAATTGTATATAGTAATGTATCAGGATTTTTTTAATGATCTTGACTACTATCAACAAGACTTCATTGTTGATCGTGTTGATTGCATTTGTTTTATAGATGAAATTGGCTTGGATTTTTCTGCTTTTAAGTGATTTCTTGTGCTTTTAATCTGTTTTTATCTCAAAGTTGACTTGCCACTTGTAATATATTTTCTTAATCATTTTACATATTGTCATGTAAAGGCCTGTTCGCTTTAAATTGGTAGATTCTGCTCTGTTTCAATGAATCGGTGAAACGTATCAATTTCTTTTCAATAACAATACCTATGCAAACATGAAATATATATGCCTTATTTGTCAGATAATATTCAACGAAAAATAGAGATGTCGCTAGGTATTTGTATGAAAACTGAGCCCTACTCCCTCGAAAATCCTAAATCCATTAAAAAACAAAATAAAATAATCTGTTGAAAGATATTTTACTGTATTCATTCATTCATTCATTCGTAACAAATTTTGAAAGAATCACGAAAGATCGGATCAATACTTTTCAATGAGGTATTATGTGTTTCGTAGATTTATGCAAATAACATCTACTACACATGATCCAAATTATGATTGTGGGGCGGGGAGGGAGCGAACAGTAGAACATGCTACAACGTTCAGCTTATCCAAAATTCAATTAAATCAATCCGTATTTATATTACATAATTGATAACGAATGATTACCAACCAAACAAACAAATCTAGAACCTGAAGGTTAGTGGAAGTGCTAGATTGTGGGAATAAGGGGACTGACGAGAACATTGGACATGAAAGAGGAAAGATGAACCGAAAGAATATAGTTTGTGTGTGGGCGTGTGTCAGTGTGTAAGCGAGGAAGATATCTTATTCATGCATTGATCTATCTATCTTTCTTTCCATCTATTTATTTTTTTTTGCTATTTTTATTCATTCACTAAAATGTTTTCTGACAGGAAATCACAAGAAGGCATTATGATATGGTCGTGCCAAGCATAAAATATTATTGTATAGTAATGAATTAACCAAATAATCATAATTATGCATACATACAAATAAGAGAGAGAGAGAGGGGGGAGGGAGAGAGAGAGAGAGCGAGAGAGAGAGTGAGAGAGAGAGCGGGAGAGAAAGTCCCGCTCGGTCAGTTGTTGTCTACTAAATATAGCTAAAGGATTTTTTTCCTTCCAATTTGCTTGTCAAACAGTTTAGACTATAAAGACGTTTAAGTGAGTAGGGGCAAAAGGAACAAACCGTTTTGTGAGCAAACAGAGTACAAGAGTTGTTAATGTGTTAAATGTTATGCAAAAACTATCAAAGGAGTATTACCATTTTGACTTTATTGTAATGATGATATAGTTCTGTCGTCTCATTTTGAATTTTGTAAAGGTGTAATATAACACAAGATCTGAAGCTCGGCAACAAATAGTCCAAGTAACAAATTTCACCGGACAATATAAAGCGGATAGTCTAATGATAACATATTGAGGTTAGATTTTTAGATATTGATGCTCTTTTGTTGCACAAGATTGGGTCGCAAAAATTAAACAGTTGAGAAGGAAATAAAGCGTAGGTGGGAAAGGATTTCCATGCCCTTATTTTTGTTAACTTCAATCAGGACTAAGGGCAAGTCCCCCCCCCCCCCCTTAAAAAAAAAAAAAAAATAATAATAATAGTAATAATAATCTAGGTACACTAAAAGATAGATAGATAAATGGTATTTATTGATTCATTTCCATGTATCGCAGTACAAGTAACTGAATTGTGCATGAATAAAATATTGATGGTGAAGACAATTATACATTTCAAGAGATATCATAGTAAAAAATAACTGAATTGCACATGAGTAAATTGCTGGAAAAGAGCAAGTATACATTTCAAGATGTCACACTACAATCTACATAATTATGAAGAGCGTGTATATACTATAAACCATTAATCTTATACAATATTTCAATTTAAAAATTTGAGTTAAAAAAGCAAGAGAGATGGGAAAGCAGGAGAGAGAGAGAGAAAGAGAGAGAGAGAGAGAAAGATAAAGAGAGAGAGAGAGAGAGAGAGGGTGGAGAAAGGGGACAGATGGACAGAGAGGGAAAACAATTATGTACATGCTGATAAAATACAAAGATACATTGCAAGACAAATATGAATATTATAAGGTGAACATTAGAGATATTAAAATATAAATATAGATATGCATCGCATTCAACATGCCATAAAAAATACATTGACTAATTTGGTAAAAAATCAGACCTCAAATTTATGAATTAATTATATACTAAGGAATATGAAATTGTAATTTGACAATTCAATTTGTTTCAAAGTATATTAAATACAATCATAAAAAACTTTTGTTATACAAAAGGATCAAATCTGGGATTGGGCTATTCTGCATACGTTTAGTTTTGCACCTGGGTTCAGGGATCTTGTTAGTACTTCGCAAAGTTCTATTGTGTGCTCTTTGGGGTATAAATTGTTTGAACTGGTCTGTGCATGATAGAGTTTTTTTAAAGAAGGTAACACATAAGTCATTTCGACGACTTTCCAATGTTTGTAATTTCGATTTAGCAAGAGCGTTTGCGTAACTATGGTAATCCTTTCCAAAGATAATCCTCAATGCACGTTTTTGTAATCTTTCTATGCGTTGTTTTTGTGCACTAGTGAGGCCTCCGCTCCAAACTTGAGTAGCATATTCAAGGATTGGGCGAATACAGCCAATACAAATAGTAATCAGATCTTCATGTGAAAGACCGAACTTCCCTAAAGAACGGAGCATATATAGTTTCGCATTCGCTCTTTTTTCAATATCTCTGACATGGGCTTCCCACTTCAAATCGTTTTGTATCGTGACACCAAGTAATTTCACCTGTGAAACAGTTGAAAGAACACAATTTTCGAGAATGATGGAAGACTGATTGACTGGTACTCTTGAAAAGCAAATGTCCATTTTGATACACTTCGCAGGATTCAATTGCATTTTATTAATATCAGGCCACAAAGATAGACATTCTACAGCTTCTTGCATGTTTGAAATTCGGTTTGTTTTACGACACTCAACTAGGGTTAGATCATCGACATATTTAAACATATGTATGCTTTCAAAAGATTTGAAATCATTTTGATATTCCACTGGTATCATCTTTTACTACTTGCAAAGGGAAGACCTATTATTTTGTCAAACAATAGACCAGCAATCTTTCCTGTTCGAAGTCTTCTTCAAAATAGATCCTTTTTATATACTTTACTCTGCAGGCGTGACCTACTAGAGACTGACATGAAAATTACTTAGAGGGCAAAACCACTGGATATGGAGACTATACCCCAAAATCGATTTTGTCTTTACATGTATTTCTGTCGTCTAGGACGCTTTGTGAGGGCGTTATTGTTAAGATAAAAGGTTCTTCTCCCTTCTGTCATGCTCTAGTACGTGTTCGCTATTATGGGACCCATACTGAGATAATGACGCAACTTGTTAACCATCAGCCATATTAGCTTTTAGTTACATGCTTGTCGATGGATAGCGCCGATAAACCCAACAACAACAACAACAACAGCATTGTCTTTACTCAACAAGTTATATCTGACATCCAGAAGCTGCTTCTAATTTTCCGTTCAACAAACATGGAATGAAGAAAGACCTCGATGTATAATTGAAGATTAAACAGTGACGGCACTCGGATCTGATGTCATATTGGTACATGTAAGTGATATTTTGTCATTTAGTGAAAGTTTCACACCATCCAAATTATGATCTTTAGTTGATTGTAGAGCTACACTATTTACGTATTGTAAAGAATTAAGTTAACGACGTCACTACATTTTCTTATGCGTCTGAATCCATGTTCGGCTGATGTAAAGAAGAACAATAATTATCCGAATACGTCATCATTCTGTAATCTAATTCCCATAAGGATGGTTAGAAGAAACACTGACACCAAATGTTGCCTTTATGTTCAATGTAGGCCTACATACATGACATATTTCACAAGTGGTGTAATTTTAATGTTCTATAAATGTTTTTGTATTGTGTACAATATCGGTTTCCAGTATTTCAAGTCTTCTATCCAATGCGATCACATCTTATTCCCATGCAGTGAAATGAAATAGAAAGTTGTGTGTATTTACATTTCTGTTATCTTTTTGGACCAATTTGAAATCGGATGCACTCCATTGGAATAACTATTGCGTTGCTGTAAATAATAATAATAACAATGTTTATAAAGCGCAACATATCCATCTCTACAGATGCTCAAGGCGCATATAAATAATTAAAATTAATATTCAACATATACTTAAGATTAAAGAAATACTAAATGTTAACTTACATTAGATCACACAACTTCATGGTACCAAGGGACATATTATGTGGCACAGTGGGACTATTCGTTTTTGATTCCTCTAAAAGTGTAAGCATTGTTTACACACATGGCAGCCGGAGAATGATAAAGATATCGGGATAAATATAATCATGTGTTTAAAGAATGGGACAAATAAGATGGGAAGATTTATCTGTTGTACCGATACGAGGAGTTATGAGCTACCATAACTCCTTGTAAATATGGTGATCAGTGATAACAATAATATTGATGATGATGATGATAATAATACTACTGCTGCTTCTATTACTATTACTAATTAAGTTATTATTAAGTATTTGGCGTCACCTGTAATAATAATAATTATAATAACACAAATGATGATAATAATGATAACAATACTAATATTGATAATAACGATGATGATGATAAAAAATTCTACTAATGTCAATAATAATAATACTGATAATAATAATGGTAATAATGATAATAATATTAACAATAACAGTTACTAACTAGAAATGCAATCGTGTCACAACGATGTGCGTGCAATGACGCCATGTTTCTATGTGTCAAACGAAAGAGCTTCTCTCGGACTATCCAGAGCAATTTGCACGAAGTCTGTATAGCTTCTGTGATATTGGTGATAGGTGGCCGAAAGAAAGGCCTCAACAGTGACCTTGATGGGATGGTACTATATGCCTACGAAGTTTGAAAGAAATTGTGATAGGGGAAAGAACCTAGAAAGGGCTCGCAAGCACTGCGTGCAAAAACCAGGATCTGTATTATGACCGGAGTTAAATTGTTTTTTCTCTCTCTCTTTACGTCTCTTTATGGGCCGTATTTGGTATCATTAGAAAGAGAATTTCATGGTTGTTATTGTAAACCACTCTTTTTTCTATGATAATCCTTTCGAAACACGTGATGTAAAATAGATTTATAGGACAAAATGGCGTCTTAAATGGCCCCCTTGACCAATTTCAAAAATCTGGCCAAGAGGTGCCCTGCGTATTGGAACTCGGCATGTCACTGCAAATTTTCAAGGAAAAAAAAAGGACGTTTAAGGGGCGAAAAGCAGTCTGAAAAAATGACGTCATAGCCGATACGTGTTAGATTCGGGCGGAAACTCGGCGGAATTCGTATAGTGACCTTTGTTCAAATGCGATTTACTCACAATTTTCTGTGTGAACATATACTATACCTGATATCATGCAAAAGGGCACTTCATTGCGGTCAGTTTGACACCATTGTTATCTGCGCGCAATGTATTGCACGCATTAAACGCGCTATTACGTAATGCATAGTAAATTCATCATTTTTGGCGATAACTTTGCGACGAGGGCATTACAATTTATTTAACTTGGCAGACAGTTGTCACGTATATGGATACATATGTGTGCCAAGTTTCATTGATGTAGGTATAAAGATCGCCATTTTAGAGCAAGTTTAAGTTATTTTGGAATTTTCTTGAAAATGGCGAATTTGGAGGGCATTTTTCTCAAAGTCATTCAGTGTTAGGGTATATAATTTTGTATATGGCTGGAAAGGACATATCTTCAAGTATCTAAATCCAAAAAAAGGTACGGATTTGCCAAGCCATTATGGAGATACGGCCACAGAAAGACAGCCAATTCCCAGAACTTTAGAGGGCGCTATTTATGTTTTGCAAAGCCATTGGAGCGTGAAATTTTGCATGGCTATGTGTAATTATGAGATAAAGATACTGTGAGATTTAAATACAAAACAAAATTTATATAAGAAAGTTATGGCAGTTTTAGATTATTTAGGGGTCAATTTTTCAAGAACTTGATAAATTTTTGACGAAGTCGGTTTCAGATTTAAATTTTGAGTACGAAGATGGCATTTTGAAGGTCAGGTTAAACGTCGCAGATAAAAGAACATCTCTTAGACTATCTAGAGGAATTTGTTAGAAGTTTGTAGGATCTAGGATAGTGGAGATAGGAAAGAAGAAAGAAAGGCCTTAAAATGGACCAGAAACGGACAAAATGGCGCCTGGACGGTTATGCATGAGTGATTTCGAAAATCGAAAAAGTAGGTGACCTTGATGGGATGCTAGAGACTATGCCTATGAAATTTGAAATGAAAAGGACATGAGGAAAGCACCTTACTAGGAATAACAAACACTACGTGCAAAACGAATGGGATTTCCGGACGATAAGGATAAGGATAAGGAAAAGGATAAGTATATTAATGGGGCAGAATGTGAACGAAAACAAGGCAATGACGAAGGTTCGTCATTGCAATTAATGATAATTCTACAATTCACATTTCATCAAATCCTGAACATGTTATCGATCTGCGTTATTATTAGGTTCTCAGTGATCTCACACACTGTGTGTGTACCATCTCCACTTCTTGTGCCTGGGGCTCTGTCGAATTAATTTCTAACTAAATAAGCTCCTTACTTAGGAGCGATTTAGGGAAAAGCCCTACCATAGAGTTCGTGTCAAGTTCTCGATTTTAGTTTCAATTAAATAACCATGTCAAACAACAATACTTCTATGAAAACGCTATATCAACTTTGCTAGTATTAAAATATTAAAACAAAACTAATGTGCTGATTTGTCTTTCCTTTTCTTTCCCCCCGACACACATTCACAGAGTCGACATGATACAAGTATTAATTTGATTACATGGTGATTGAGGATAACCATCATGGCGATCTATGTCAATGACGGTCATCATGGCGACCATTATCATTGGCGTCGAATGAATAACATCAAAGGCCTGGTATCGTTAGCTGTCCTAGTGTTTGTAGCGGGTATTGTTCTCTCCGTGTTGACAGGGGTACCATACTACGGTGGTCTTATCTGTACTACCGCTATAATCATGGGCTTCTTGGGTTTCTTCTTACTTTGGAAGTATAAAGGATCAGGACGAGTTACAGTGGTATCAACGAGCGGAGGACATCAATCAACCACCATCCAGAGCTCGTCAATGATGAGCCAGTCATACCAACAAAGCATGCAACAAACAGTCAGGTCGCATAGCATTGTCAGTATGACCAGTCGGACCAATGTCCAACGAAGTAGCAGCGTGGCACGTGTACAAGATTCTGGAGTGTTGGGATGGGGTGGTGCCCCGTCCTCGCAACCTGTTGATAATGGATGGATGGCAAATGGTAATCCATCACGTGGTGGACACACGCAGCCTCCTCCTCCTCCTCCTCCTCCTCACGCAGGGCAACCAGGGACTGCATCCCAACCAGGTGGCTACCCACAACCTGGGGGTTACACTCAACCTGCAAGCTACCCTCAACCAGGGGGCTACCCGCAACCAGGAGGCTATCCACAGCCAGCGGGTCACACTCAACCTGGAGGCTTTACTAATCCTGGGGGTAACAGACCGTAAGTTAAGATCCTCAATCCTTTCCTACCTAGTTAAACTACTGATGTCATTTGCAATTTCACTTTTGTTTTTGTATAATTGATACATCGGGCTGAGAATTGATGTTTAGGAAAATATGAGAAAATGTCGAGAAAAGAAATTGACAAGTGAAAAATTATTTAGGTATTTCTAAAGAAACGTAAATTGATAAAAGTGAACATTAATATGTAAAGCATTTCTATCATCCTTAAAATAGTGATGTTTAAACACGTTAACTTTGATGTGCGTCATACTATTATTATGTTTAAAAAAGGCCTGTTTAAACGGATTCTTGATGCATGTACCATGTCAACGTTGATTGAGGTTATATGTTGTTTCGTTTTAATCAATTTATATGAAGATAGAGATTCGCTACAGTTCAACTTTGTATGTTTCTAGTCACACAAACCCCAACATGACTCACCAATCTTACCTTCTTTTTTTTCTTTCCTAGGAGCAGTACGGTTGGTGGATTTACCAACCCAGCTGGACCTTCGGCAAGACCCGGTCCATCCTCATACACTGATGCTCCACCTTCTTATGCAGATGCCGTCAGACTACCAGGAAAGTCATAGCAAAGCGACATCAATCCTAGAATTAGAAATCTAAGTCCTCTCATGGTCTCTTCTAGCAACGTTCGCGATGTCAAGTTTAGGAATTTTGCTGTATTTTAATAAAGGCTATCAGCTTAAAGTCGGGATGCCATATCATCAAACGCTTGAATTTTCTGCGTCTTAAAAAGCAAAGCATAATGGAAAATCGAAGATCATTTTGCCAAACTGTTATCTGCATAACATTAAAGGAAATGCAGTTCTTAATGGCACTTTGTTCATATCTTCTTTGAGTAGTCCCGTGGTCTTCATGCGTACCAACGGAGCAAGGTATCACAGCTATCTGGACACAGTCATCTCTATAACAGTATATCCGGTAACAAGAGCGTGTATTCTTTCAAAACCAAATTAAAATCAACACTCAAATTGTATTGGAATGAATTGCATGAATGGATATTTCTTAGCTCGAATAAACAATATAACGAAATAGAGGATATTACATCTGGGCCCCGTCTTACAAAGAGTTGATATCAATCGCAACTTATTTGCGATTGATATCGATCGCAACTATGTACATAAGAGATAGAAGACTGCAAACTTGCGATTGATTAGAGGACTTGCGATCGATTTAGATCAATCGCAACTTTTTGTAAGACGTGGCCCTGGAAACAATATTAATTCTAAAATTGCAATAGTTTAGTTACAATTGAACAAAATTCACAGATTGAACATTATTGAAGGTAAGACTATTTCTACGTGAAATGTGAAAATGAGGGCCTTATTGACAAGGGTGGCTTTTGGCGGTAAATACCTCTTAATAAATGTTGGTTAAGTAATAATTCATAATCATCAATAAAGTATAAAGCTATGTGGGGTTTTTAAGTGTTGAACAAGATAAACGACGAGGACAGGAGGGTATAATGTTAGGGTAAACGAAAATAGATAAATATACATAGAAACACTAAAGAAAGTTAAAAGATTTATGTGTAACACAGTTACAGAGAAAAGCAGGAGTGAACAAATTGTATTTAAGTCAAGGAATTTACAAGGTAAACGTGTCATAATTTGTAAATAAAGATATTGTAGAGGTATAGTAAAACGTGAAGTACTTAAATTCATTTCATTGGATTCAGATTAAAATTCACTTCAAAATAATTTTTAAAAATGTCAAGACAATCGGTTATATAGCACGAAGCTCATTTAATTTATATATATATATGTATATACATGTATAAAGGCAAGTATATATTTGAAATAAACTGTACACAAGAATACACAAATCTTTAAAATGTCTTCTCTTAAATTATACAAATCTTACAAATTACATATGTATAATATAAAAATCTTACGAACGTATCGTATAAGGTTAAAGCAGTACTCTAGCTGTTCATAGTTGATCAAAAATCATTTATTTATTTATTTATTTATTCGTTTTATTTTGACAGGGTAACTCTCTCAGTATGAATACTGTTTTTCTGAAAGGCCCTGTACACAAAAAATGATTACAAATACATGAAATAACAGACAGTGTTAAAAGACGTATACATGATTATATATATATCAGGGTTATTTGTTTGTTTTGTTTATAGTTATTATATAACCCGATAATATACAACAAAGCAATATTTGTCCAGCTGATACAATATGAGTTTATGCTTAACCTATCAAATAGGTCAATAATAATTATACACATCAGGAATAAACTTTTACATACATGGGAAAGGACAAATTTTCATGAGAGTGGAATACATTAATAGGAGCCACTCTCAATTAAATGTTGACACTTGGAACCAAAAAATGAAATAAAAATAATCACAAACGCAATGTTCTCCAATATAGATTTGCAAATGAATGTTTTGATTGGGCCTGTCTAACACAAAAAGGGAGTTGGTTCCACAATGCTGCGCCTTCATGAGAAAAAGCTAGTTTACCCATCTTTGTTCTTGACAGAGGTAATGCTAGTCCAAAATTGGTTGCATTCCGGGTGTTGTGATTGTGGAGAGTCTGGGATCTTATAAGTAAGTTCGACAGGTAAGAAGGGCCAAGGTTATTCAGTACCTGATACATCATTTTGCATTTATGAAACGTCCACCTCCTTTCTACCGATACCCAGTGAAGTCGGCGGAAAACTTGAACAGTGGGTGTGAGTTGATGTGCCCCAAGGATAATTTTGGCCATCCTTTTATGTTGGTTTATGAATATGACTTTTGTATTGTGTGAACAGTTTGACCAAGCAGTGGAGCAGTAATCAAACAGAGGCATTACCAATGAGTTTGCAAGTAGCTTCAAACTGTCTAGAGGCAAAAATCTTTTAGCACGACTTAGAAGTGCAATCCTAGATGCAATCTTCTTGCTTGTATGTCTAACATGTTCTTTCCAACTTAAAGTTGGGTCTAACCAGACACCCAAATATTTGTAGGTGTCAACTTGAGAAAGTAGTTGATTGTCTAAAAATAATTTGATTGGTTGTGAGAGAGTAGCTAGTTTCTGTGATGATCCAAAGAGCATAAACTGTGTTTTAACCGGATTTATAGCTAATTTGTTTGTCTGCACCCAGGCTTGTATCTTTTGAGTTCTGAGTTTAGGATACTCTCAATTTCTAGCGGGCTTCTGCTACTGTAGAAAATAATTGCATCATCGGCATAAAGCATGATTTGCGATTTAGTTAAAACAAGTGGGAGATCGTTGACCATGATAGTAAAAAGAAGAGGGCCTAAGATAGATCCTTGAGGGACCCCTGATTTTACTTGGCCCCATTCAGATTTATTTTCCCCTATGACAGTTCTCTGCCTACGATCCATTAGGTAATCCTCAAACCAAGCCAGTTCAACATTTTTTACACCATAGTATTTTAATTTTCCGAGCAATATTTTATGATTTACAGAGTCAAACGCTTTGCGAAAATCTATAAAGATCACACCGATAAGACATCCTCCATCCATTTTCCTGAGGATATAATCAGTGAAGTATGTTAGCACTGTATCTGTACTGTGTCCCTTACGGAACCCAGACTGCTGTGGTACTAGCATATTATGTTCTACAAAGAAGGATTGCAATTGTTCATGTACAGCACGTTCCATAAGTTTCATTACTAAAGGTATAACAGAGATGGGTCTGTAGTTATTCTGATCTTTTTTATCACCCCCTTTAAACACTGGGATAACTTTACTTTGTAGATATTTCTTACGATTTTTCTGAATCCTAGAAGAATCAACGGTCTCATTGTTGATAGGTGTACAGTCCGAAGTCCACGTACTAGATTCCTGCTTTAACTTAAGAAATAAGGTAACATCGTCTGTGAACAATCCAAATTTTCTTCTTTTCATAGTACATGTACTCACTTGATTTGTTAAAATGCCGAACCTCAAAGATCTTCTAATCGATAACCCAACAATAGAGCATTTTCACTTCGTCAGTGCACCATGTGACTATCAAAGACCTTTCCTCATCATTATGACTACACACCTTCTTGTTCTTATTTACACTACTTGTATTATGGTTATTGTATAATATTATTAGACATGATTTTCTATGTTGTAAAAATGTATAACCTTGTATTTGTTATTTGAGCGCAGAAATAAAATCAATCAAACAAACAAACTACACAGACGACATAACGGAAACAATAATTTAGCTTCAGGACTTCTATAAGGTAACATAGGTGGTACAGTCCTTAAAAATCCATCAATTCAATTTTATTTTATTCAGTTGAAAAGACAACATTTCATATAACAATCAGCTATATGACATAAAATACATATTAAGAACATATTGGACACGGACATACAATAAAATAAAGGAAACCTAATCCTTATCTACAGGTAGACCCTTTTTTGATAATAAAAACATATGAAATATATTCGTTACTAAACATTATACAATACACAAATCAAGACAAAAAACATTAATACAAACAAACAAAATAAAATATGTCTTGAATTTAAATGATTATTGCAATTTACCAAAACCAAATGTCTTATATACCTATACAGTACAGTGAATAATCCCGAAAAACTTCTCATTGATCATGTTAGGATGACCTATCGGAAATCTTGTGTACTTACATACCCAATGATAAAGACTGCATACCTCAAAGTATCGTATTTTGTCATTGTCTTTTACAGTTCTATACACCTTTGTACAATTTATCCTAACTCCATAGTATCCATCTCTAGGATTCAGTGGTTCTAGAAAATTGACCTGTTTTACAAATGAATCTAAGGAAGAATTCTCACGACACTCTCTTTTGAATTCGCATTCCCATTTGGTTATGACATTATATCCCTTACCTTTGAGGAAAATCCTTTATTTAACTTCATCGTAAACCTCTTTACCGTAACTTTTCTACCGGAAACTTTGATATTTCTCTTAGGGGAGCAATGGGGGGGGGGGGGGGGGGGTCCATGCCATAGACAACCATTACATTCATAGATTGTATTGCTAGCCCGTCATGGAAACCATCAATAGCATACCGTCCAATTTTTTTCTCACCACCATTTTGAGCATGTTTTGTTTTAATTTTCTGTTTCTTACTTATCCAGTTTAACCATGTTAGTGTGAATACCTCTCTTTAGATCTGTAACCGCCATTAGGAATAAAACCAATCGTGTTCTGTTTCAGAAACTTCGTAAGGAAAACATTTTAACATGTGTCTGCTATGGTAACCTGATCAAACAGATCGACATCTAGCTGTCACGTTCATGTTTGTTTCTCTAAATGTTATACACTCTTTCATTAAGATATTAACATTGCTTCTACAATGTGCAATCATTTCTTCTTTGAAATCGAATTGTTTGTATCATTGGCACTCAATAAACACGTCTACAAATATGTTTCTTCTTTTCAATCTTTGATCTCTTATCTATTAGGAGATGACATTTCTTACAAATCCTAACACTAGTACAATTATACGTAGGTTTCTTTTCCCTAGGTTTTTTTTCCATTATTTTGTATTAATTTATTTCCCCATGTTGGGTGGATTACCCTTTCAAATAAGTTGGAATTCAAAGGGGTCCACACACATTTCAAAACAGTTACAAATCATGTCAACAAACAAACAAAGAAATAAGCAATTTAATACATAAAATATACGAGAGATAAACAATTAAATACATGAGATATACAAGAAAAGGTAGATAATATACTTCTTAAATTGTTGAGTTCTGAGTGTGTATACAGATGAAGATTTCCTGAATACATTCCATAATCTGGATCCCCTATATCTGAGACATCTTTTTCCATAATTTGTTTTTATGCAAGGTATGGAAAATGCACATCACCAACCCTGTGTCTGTAGTCAGGTGTTTGAGTTATAAATTACTTATAAATGTAACTAGGCCCCTCTTTTACACAACTTCAAACATTAGATGAGCAAGGTGTTTACAAAATCGAACTTCTAATCTATCAAATTTAAGTGAATCATAGATCAATTGGCTAGAATACATATAACCAACACAAAGTACAACATGGAGAGACCTATTATGTAATAACTGTAAAGTCTGCATGTTAGCCTTGTCAGTGTTACACCAAACGAGAGACAATAATCAAAATAGCTTTGTAGATTACTTCTATAATTCTGTAGATGATTATCAAAGCATGCATCATTTAGAAAATACCTGTTACAGTCAGATTTTCCATCGTGTTTCCTTTAGATTACAACCTGAAGTCCTACAACAATTACAGTATATGTATCACATCTATGAGTAACATTCCAATCGTAAGTTTGTCCACACTTCTCACAATAACTGGCAATTCCCTAAAAGGATGGTAACTTCACTATGACATCAAAGTGATTGGCATGAAGATACAATACAATTCTTTTCTTGTTTTCTTTACCCTTATAAATAGGTTCATGTAGAAGTGAGAGTGCTCAGAAAACTATGATCTGAAATCCTTCCTTCCCTGGATATTGTTGGAATTTATCGATATCTTCTAACTGAGCATCGCTTGTGGTAGATACCCCGGCCTTTTTGAATTCTTTTGAATTCCATTTCTAATTGAACTACGTACCGTATTGTATTTTCGTACAGCCCTTTTTCCTTGTTTACGATCAATGTAACCCTTAGTGACCACAATAGCCCTTGCTGCATACAGATGGTCATCTTTCTGAAAAAGCTTTTCTTATTTGTGATAAGTTTGTCAATGGTCATAGCTCAGTCCCTTTTTTTAAGCTCACTTAGGCATTTTTACTCTACGAACCTGAATGTTAAGTCCGTTGTCCAGAAGAAAGATATCGTCAGATTGTAATGTATTACTTATAATGGCCATGACCATTTCAATGTGAATTTGATCATACCTTTTTAAGGGTATACCGATATCTCTGCAAAGTCCTGGTGAAGTTAGAGTTAGTGCAACTCTGTCCTGAGGTTCGAATCCTATTGTGACGGCCTGTATGATCGCCTCCAAGAGGACACTAACCACCATATCCACCGGATACTGTGAAATGAGGTTGTCTAGGTTATGGATGTCAACCCGATGTACGATAGCTTCTATCCCAAATTTCTTGGCAGTTTTAGGGTTGAACCCTGGCTCAACAGTGTAGTAGCGATGAATCGCACTCTGTAAAAGAGATTTAAAAATAATAACATAAATGTTACGGATGTTTTTCACTGATAGTGGTCTTCTTATCAATATTATTATTTAGAATGGAATAAATATAATGCAACATTTTGTTTGAAGAATGGTTATAACAATTTTGTAAATAGGAAATAATATGTATTTCGAACTCGAGAAATGTACTATCAATTTACATTTTCTTCAAGTACGAACTATTAGATACTACATACCATCAGATCGATGGGAGAGTCATCCTCGTCGTCGGAAACATCCTTGCTTTCAGGAGAAAGAGTAAGGAACTCTGTCGGGACAGATGATGACAAATCTTTAGTCGTGGATGGAGTATCATAAAGTTCTTTGACATCTGAACCCCTGATGTTTGTCTTCTCAGGAACGTTGTCTAAGACATCTTCATCAGAGGAATATCCCTGAAAATCTGATTTATCCAAGATTTGAAAATTTCTGTCAATGAATTGTTTTTCTTCTCTAGCTTTCTTTCGTAAATTCTTAGCTTCTTCCTTGATCTTTTGGAAGAGGTTTTTTTTAGGAGTTAACTTCTTGTTCGGCATGATGAAAGATAGCTGTAGGGACTCGCTTTAAAAACAACCTGATCAAAATATCTACCATGCTTTTGTATTGATTGCCGAAAGCAAGGACGCTACATATACCAGTCGAATTCACAGACGAATGAAGAGAGGTGTGCATTCAACGGAAAGGGAGAAAAGAGAGCTATTACCAGTCTCTTTTTTATGTAACAGATTATGTCATGCTTTGTGTGGTTTTGAATAAAATGAACTGAAACTGAACTGAGATAAACAATTCGATGAATGGAGAGAGGTATGTATTCAAAGGAGAGGGAGTGGGGTAAACAATTCGATGAATAAAGAGAGCTAAGTATTCGATGGAGAGAGAGAGAGAGAGAGAGGGGTAACGATTCGATGATTGAAGAGGGGTAGGTATTTGATGGAGAGAGAGAGAGAGGGGGTACAATTTCGATGTAAACTGATAAACGTCTACTCCATAATAACTTCTATTCATTTTGTACACAATCCACAAAAATCATGTTTTCTGAGCATTCGCTCTCACTGACCCTAAGAGTTGAGTTTTGTTGCAGAGGGCGCTACACAAATTAAATTTCATTGTGAGATATAAAAAACTGAGTGTCAAATTTTAAAGAAAATACAATTTTAAACGACAAAATCATATTTGTTTGATCAAAATCGGTTCAGAGACGGCTGAAATATCTATAAATATAACTTTTTCTAATATTTGTGGTGCCCCAAAAATATTGAATAATTTGAACCAGCCGTTGAAAAAACGAGACAGCGCCTTATACGTTTAATTCCAGTCAAAGCCGATTTTTGGCTTTTTGTTGGCTTTTTCGTGTTGGTTATAATACGCAGAACCAGCCGGCCCGTGTATTTTTATTATTAATTATTTCATTAATTAACGGTCACCGTATTTTTTTAAGGTGGAGCTGAATAAGTACGATCGTATTGGCTAAATTTCACACTTTTGGGGGTCTTAAATTATCTTCATAGCAATTTTAGGTTGAAAGGGCACTAGAAATCTCATAAATAAGAATAAGAGCAATAACCATGCACTTTTAAGGCATTTTTGCGGTCTGTAACAAGAACTCAACTACCCAATAAGGATTTTTTTACCCTCCAATTTCCCCAAATTTAATATAGTTCTGCGATGACGAAAAGGACACACTGCTCCAAACGTCGAAAACATTTTGTCATTGCCAGAAATATACTTTAGACCTGCATTTGCCAAAAATGCGTACTGGCACTATTACAGAAACGTACCGATCAGAACAAACAGGAGGCACCGATTAAGACATAAGGATGACGTAGTATATCAAACAAAATCTTTTTAAGATAACCCTTTCTAATTTTGTTTGGCTCCATGGCTTTTATCAGGGTCGTTTGCATTCATTTATTTGGCAAACACACCAGAAGTTAATTGAGTACTCAACTTTTTATTTCATAAACTTTGCTAGTGCGCCCTCATTGTATTTCCTCATGTCTCATTCAATCCCTTTCTCTTTGGGTTTTGTGTTCCCCTGTCATTTCTGTTGTTTGTTACTTCATGTTGTTCCCTACTTCTACATCGTCTCTCTGTGTACATTTTGTAATCATGTTCATTTCTTATACTATGCATTCCTATGATAACTTTTAAATATTCATCTTCTTCTACTCAATAACATTTCTAGAAAAACAATCTCATACTTCGACCAAGATTTAAAATAATCATAATCAAAATCATTTTCATAATAATAATCATAACGGTAACTTTGTAAAGTGCTTAATAATTACAATCTTACTTTGTAGACGCTTTATTTTATACATTTGGACGCCATAAACATAATACCATGTGTAGAGGTGTTGTGGTCTAGTGGATAACTTACCCATCTGTAAATCACAAGGTACGTCATTTGGTAAGCCGATAATCTTCATTTGCCACATACCCGGTAGGATGCGATCATTAATGTAGTTTGCTCAGCATTGTGAGCGTCTGTCTTATTTAAAGATATGCCATCTGAATGTAAACAGCCTCATAAGACTAGGCATTTAGATGAATTACAGTCACTTTTATTCTTTAATAGCATTTATATATTTGCTATGAATGAGACCAAGATTGATAACTATTTATGTGACCACGAGATAGCAATCGAAAATTATGTCACGATTCGGAAAGACCCCATGGCAGATCAGTAGTGTCGTGCATGGCACAGCTGAATATGGTTTATCCAGTTGTTACATATTTATTTCTCATGTTTATAATTGTACTGTATGTAAGTATCTAATCAAACGGAAAATAAATGCTACTACTATACTACAGAGTTGTAGGCTTGCGAAGGACCATGACAGTCGATGCAACAAACACGTTTCGAGACGTTCGAACAAAAAGCGGGAATGCTTTCCCTCTAATATTATCAGTTTACCTGAAATGAGTAATCCTCATAACGCTCTTACTCTCGAGACCTAACGTGATGAAGTTCACTTCTCAAGTTCTCACCCACATGCAGGGGCAGATCCAGCGGGCGGTACGGGAGGGGGTCAAAGAGGGGGCCCAATTCGTTAGAAAATATTTAGAGGCGAAACAGCCAGTCGGTAAATAAGGGGGAGGAGGGGTAAGGAGCACTCATTTGTTATTTTGTTTTTGCCCCTGAAAATTTGAAGATCGCGCCGGCCGATATTTCGCTGAGTGGGGGGGGGGGGGGGGGGGGCAACATGGGAAGGGGCCCTTCTTCTTTTTAAAAACAAAATAAAGGTAGCATTAACGTGTTTTTACCTATTTTTTTCTCAGGGGAGCCCCTCCCCCCCCCCTTCTAGATCCGCCACTGCTCACATGAACTTATCGCATTCTGCAGCATTTCCCATGTATTGCGTAGTGATATTTAGCAACTAAATGTTGCTTTTAAGAGCTGTCTTTGTGAGTTGAGAACCAGCAGGAAACGCTGTCATGTAAACATGTGGGTTTACAGCATACACTGAGGAATCGAAGTGGTCTGCTGAGCAATGTGAGCAATGTGCTCTTGAACGTAGGGCTCAGGGAGGGAGGGGGAGGGGTAGGTGATGTTCAACTAGGTTTTGTTACAGAATCTGAGCCCCGATCAGACCTGTGGAACCTTTGTATAGAACATGGATTTGTTATCAGAAAGCAATATCAATCAAGCAAGATATGTTTTATTCGTTTTTTCGTCTTTTAAATATTTTTTGAAAATTAAAATACATGCCGTACCAAGTATATAGTAAGAGACGCTTTGTTATGAGATTTTAGAAACAGTTTTGTCTTTTCTTTCCCTTCTCCTTAATAAAATTTGTTTGGTCTTACCAATACCAAAATCTCTTTAAAGTGAAATTTCTATATAGCATTCTAGATTTCAACTTAAAGGGTAATCGATCCAGCCGTTGTAATAGGTTAATTTGTGTGAAAATAGAAAAAATAGAAGAGCAGAAAGGTGAACGTTTGAAGAAGAAAAAAAAACTTAAACTAGTATTGATTGTAGATGTTAACTGTATCATTTTGTTCATTATCCTGTTCTTCACTCAATAATGGTGGAGGAAATCTCTCTCTTTCTCTCTCTCTCTCTCTCTCTCTCTCTCCCTCTCTCCCTCTCTTTATCTCACTCTCTCTCTCTTTCTCACCCCTCTCTCTCACTCTCTCTCTCTCTGTCTCTCTCTCTCTGTCTCTCTCTCTGTCTCTGTCTCTCTCTCTGTATCTCTCTCTCTCTTTCTCTCTCTCTCTTTCTCTCTCTCTGTCTCTGTCTGTCTCTCTCTCTATCTATCTCTTACCCCGTCTTTTCTTTCTCCTCTCCCCCCCCCCCTTTTTTTTTGTCTCAATCCATTTCCTTTACTCATTTGCCTCTCTCATTTCCTTCTTTTCTATCTTCTCTCCCTCTCCACCGTTTGGTCTCCTTTTCGTCAGTGATTTCATCAAGTCTCTCTATCTCTAGTGTTCTCTCCTCAGATACTTGACACTCATATGGGCAGCTAGGGCAATGATTCATCGTCCTCTTAATCCACATCTTTGTATCATTAACAAGAATTCTTCGCATTGAGCTCTTAGAATCGTACGTTTTGAAATTCAAATAGGAAATCATGAGTGAAGTACACGCCTTGTCCCATGTGATATCCCCCTTGTCAATATCAAAATACAAACTTGTAAAACCAAAGTAGTTTTGATATATCCATTCCTCTAGAGAATATTAATCATGTTATTGATAACTAGCGGAACATTGATCGCGAAGACTTTCAAGAAGGTTATCCAGGGGCGGATCCAGCCGGCGGCAAGGGAGGGGCCAAAGAGGGGGCCCAATTCGTGAGGAAATATTTAGCGGCGAAACAGCCAGCCAGCCGGTGAATAAGCGGGGGGGGGGGGGGGGGGGTTAGGAGCACTAATTTGTGTTTTTTTTTGCTCCCGAAAATTTGAAAATCGCCCCCCCCCCCCCCCTTGAGCGCCAGGTGAGGAGGTCCATCTCCCCAAAAAGGTAAAATTAACGTGATTTTACCTGTTTTTTCCCTGGGGAAGGGGCCCCGGCCCCGCCCCCCCCCCCCCCTGCTTCCGCCACTGAGGTTATCATAAGAGCGTTTTCGGTATGCGGTTCAATTGCCTCGAGAAATCATCTTTGGATCACGTACTATATGTCATTGTACAGGTCGCACATTTTGTACGGGAAACGAACAAGGCTATCGAAAATATCTGTTTGAATATGTTTTGCGATCGTGTTCGTATTAATTGGTATATCTCACATCTCAGTAAATTGATAGATGGAACTTGATTTTTATTTTCAATGTCAGTGTTATCTTGCACAATCTTAAATAAAACAAGAATCTCCCCGATTTTGTTTCCGAAATTAAAGACTTCAATGGGGTCTAATAATACACTTTTCCATCATTATATTCTCGTGAATGTGCGTCTTGTCACTCACTCTCTCTCTCTCTCTCTCTCTCTCTCTCTCTCTCTCTCTCTCTCTCTCTATATAATTATATATATTATAGGCGTGAAGAAATGGTCTAGGAACGTGAGACGTAGCTGTACTTTACAATTTTATATATATATATCACCCCTTTCTGTTTTATCTCTATCTCTCTCCCTTTTTTTTCTTTCTAGCCATTGTGTACAATTTTCTCCTGAACGGGTCAATGTATCTCCTACGGTGATGTATTTTCGTTCAGTTTACGCATGAAGCTGTAGTTACAGCTTCCTGGTTTATGTTAACAAGAGTCTAAAGAACCGTAGATTGAAGCCATCTATTAGTTTTGGATGGGGGTATTAGACAGAGAAATGAAACAAGAGGGGCGGTATTGGGCAAGGGTTTTATCATACTATATACACATCATCCTAATGATCATCATTATCATCCTGTTCTTCTTCATCTCTGGATCGCTGCCTTTCATACTTATAGTACCTCTCTTATTAATGATTTTTAACGAATTGATAATAAACTAATGATTTAAATTGAATGCCTAGAATATACAGTCGTTTTTAACTTGGATTTAGACTTTATCTTGTGTGAGTGTGAATGAACGTGGTGAATAACACAATCCTAAAGGAGGTGATGATTGAACCTGTCAAGGGGTACTATGAAGGGGCAACTAAATATAGGACCATAATTGAACAGGTGCTGGGACAACACATGACCCACAGGAAGGGGGTAAATATACACCCATTAAAGGGTAAAATATAATTTACATCATAATGAAAATTAGCACAGGTCACATAAGTTCAACGACTGTTCATAGGAATACCTTTAATTCAAATAACGTGGCTTGTACGTCACAAACTTATTATAAATAAACGGTCTTACCATTGCCATGAGTAAATAATTTTGAGTTATTATCGTATGTAAATATAATATTATTTACAAAGCATTGAATGGTCAAGCCCCAAATTTTATGTCTGAATTGTTATCTTATAAATTATTTTACTATGCACATGAATTATAAAATACACAGGACAAGCTGTGTCTCAAGCTACCTCACACAAACACAAAAGTAACTCTTAGAGATTACACGTTCTGTTTCCATCACAACGTAGTACTTTATATGTATAGCTGTGCTGTATGATTCAATTATTATTGTTATCACTATTAAAGATAAAATATCATAATTACGTAAGAGATTAAAGGTGTCTTCTACCTATAACGCTGCCACGTCAAGAAACAGAATTATACAGATGAGTTTCCGCAAAACAACTTATATACAAGTACTTGAATTAAAACAATAATTTGGATCATTATGATAAACGCAGACTAGAATTATAAAAACTTTACGAATTGTGTAAGCACAGTTAGTTTTTTTCACTGAATGTAAAAAATTGTGATAGTAATTATCCTTACTTTCTTTGCCCAGTCAATGCCATGGTAAAATCCTCAGGGACCTGTTTCTTGAGTCACTACACATGTTAAATGCTTGTCATAATTTCATTTTCCGGTTTTAAGTTTTCACAATTTTTTCTGTTCACACTTTCCAAGTTTGTTTTACTGCCTTAAATAATTATATACGCTTATATTAATATAATCACAACGTTATTAAGGCAGTTTCTGTAAAACATCGTCGTTAATGATAAAAGGGCATTTACATCATAAAAAGAAAAGACAAAGATCAATTTCATAAATGAGTTTTGGAAGAGAAATGGTGTGGTTAAAGTTTACTGTCCTTGTAGCCTTATGGCCGCAAGATAATTTATGTCATTAATTTTTGTTGTATTATTTGATTTTGTATGGTCCTTTTTCCGTTAGACTATACACCATATACTCCTGCTGAAATCGTGTTCCATTTACACGTTGAAAGCAATGTTATGTTTTTTATTACTTTGTAATTAATATTACTCAAAAAGTAATTTATTTCCTGTAACGATCGTTTTGCTATTGTGTGTTAATCAGATCTTTCGACTCCTTAATAGGTGCATGTCACCGTAACCTAATCCGAAATGTTTCCTAATTGAGTTACTATTTTAGGAGTGACTTGAGCGTTAGTTCGTAGACACTATTCTATAATTACGAGGTAATGAGAAACCCGTTTGATCCATGTTCTTCAATGTCTGCTAATCTTTAGAAGATATTATTACATAGTGTTCGCAATAAGCTGTCTGGGAGCTTAATCACTCCGTAAGCAATACTCTTTTCTCTTTCATAGGGAAGCGATAGGTATTGATGATGCACTAACATGATTAGGTGAAGTATTAGTCACGTATTACTTGTAGCCGTCATACTGATATTCTCAAAATCATAGAAGAACTCGATATTGGCCAATTATTTGTCATGCCTATATAGGATCGTACCAAAAGACGGAACATTAAAAGCAACAGAAGAATATAAAAACGTTTCGAGTAAATGATCGGAAGAGTAAATATAGCTCTATTTAATCAGTAATGTCGCTAACAACAGTTTTTACTGTTGTAGAAGTTATAACAACATTAAAGCTACTAATATACAGACAGGTTTCGAGACATCCTTGATGGGATGGTGACGTTAAAACCTTCAAGCTTCTTTAATGTAATGTAACCCACCTCGGACGGACAGATCCAATATATGCAAATTAAAGCCCCACGGCACTAATTATGGCTACTTACAAACAATGCCTAATAGGTGACCATTGGTTCCCCATGGCCCCTTTTACCTATGTTAATTGAGAGCTGATTTGATGAGATAACCACCTGTCAGTGACCATGCAGGGAGGTCCAATCCTTCCTGGCCAAACTAGTGCAGATTGGCTTTCAAGAGACCCTTTGGATCGATATGGTTTGGTTTGTTTTGTTGTTGATTTTAAAATAGAGCGATGGCTTGGTTAAGCCGTATTATACAGTCACAATTAAGCTACATGTTGAGATTTTAAATCTATTTTTATTTATTAATGAACGTAAATTACCAGAATGTTTGCTTAGATATTGCAGAATGAGCAAGTAACAAAAATATAGGAAGTAATAATTTAGCTTGTTCGCCCTTTCAATTCCGTACATTTGTTTAAAACAAATTTTTAACAAAAAAGAATGCCAAGTTTAGTATTGCGGTAGTATAATCAACAAGGATATAATTATAACTGCACACTAATTTATTATTCTCCCTGATTTAATTTGTTTAATGGGATTCTAGGGCGTCAGGGGGACTTGTAAATGAAAAATAATTTCAAATTTCACATAAATAACCTTTTCCATTTAATGTGAAGAAAAACGCATTATTCAAACATATAACAAATATAGTTTTTCAAAGAACTTTTTACTTTGAATTAACTCGACTGTTTTGACCTGATACATGGAAATGCACGTGAAAATCACAGTTCCATACCAAAATAAATTTAAGAAATACCAGGATATGACGTCAATGAGATTTGTAGATTATCATCTCATATACATAGTCAAGAGATTATGATAACAATAATAGCTCACATTTATAATGCGCATAATACTTTGTTTCTAGGCGCAGTACATATTATTTAGATTATCAATATTGCGAAGGATTTTTGTTTGTGTTGGATGACTTACATGGCGAAACGTTCAATATAAGCGATCTCGTGGGCTATAAATCAGCTAATACCGGATTATAATCATAGCAGAAATACTAGAAAGAGAACAAAGACTCTAATCATGTTATAATTCCATAGCAACTTACGTGACTTGTGCCCAGTCTAGTCTAGTTACTGGTCGGTATGTGTAAATCTAGTAGTAATCTTCATTTTGACACTCTAAACCCAGATGAAGGAAGTGGTATCCAGTAGGAAATTATGCCTTGCAACATTGGCAGCCAGGCTTAAGGAAGCTAACTTTTAGAGGTGCATGATTCATATACCCTGCACATGATCGGAGTATCATTGTTTTATTATTTTCATCATTTCCATCATCTATATCAGCATCGTTATCACTAATGTAATCATTAATTTCCAATTAAAACAATGGTTGACTCATTAGTATAAATTTACATTTTGATAACTTTATTTACAAGCATTTAGAACAATAAGTACAAAAATATAGAATTCTTAAGTAATCAGTTATTTCATGAGTGAGATGAGAAACACTTTTTATGTCATCAGCACACGTTCAATGATTGATTCATTATAAACCAACACATTACATCATACAGTTCACATGCTCGATAATCTATCCATCTACAGTGCAGCATGTCAATTTAATAAATGTATGAACAATTATATTACTCTCTTAAAATATTTTGTAAAATTTACCCAGCAAGATGGTTATTATGTGTCCGACAAACTTTGGGTATTATTTATTTACCCAACTTGGGTAAATATCGTACAATATTATTAGCGTCTAAAATTTAAAGATGGGCCAGTAATAAAGTTGGATTTAAAAATGCCAGAGGTTCGTTGGATATATACCCTCGTGACTAATTTATACCCAGCATTTTCAAGAGTCTATGAACTGTTAAATTGTTTATAAAAAGATCATTATTGTATCAATTTTCAAGTGGTTTTGCATACTTTTTGTTTGTCATAATCATGATGATTAGATTAATACATGACTATTTACACTACGTAAAGCAATTTCCGAAATTCACAAAGAAAATAATTGAGAGACCTGACTCCTTTGAAAGAAAGGATATGTCGAGGTGAGATGTTCGATTTTGTGTCCAATTGGTGAATCCAAAGGCTTAACCTTTTTACCTTGACACTGTGGAGGCGCGATAGCTCAGTTGGTCGAGCAGTGGTCTCGTAATCCGGTGACCCGGGTTCGAAACCAAGTCGATGCGCTAGTGCCCTTTGGTAAGGCATTAATCCTTATTACCAGGTCCCTCGGAGAGGACCTAAAACCGTCGGTCTTCTGGTTGCTTACTAACAAGCATTTATTGCTGTCAGGAAAATTATCCACCATTATCATCAAATATCATCATGGCATATAAACGTTTCAAACAAAACTCTCAACATAACTATTGTTCTGAAAGATATGAAAAAATAGATGTTCAGAATCACTAGATGACTTGATTGATGCAGAGTTAGAAGAGATTTGGAATCAATGTATCGTGGCTTTTAGGGCCTCCAACTAAAAGTACGGTTAATAATGATAGTGCGACATGTAGTGAGATTGTTAGACTTTAAAATCAATCACTTTTTCTCATGAAACTTCAGCATGTCTAAAATTGTAATTCATCCAACGATAATTTTTGAAATTCTTCATTTCTATTTTTCGCAGTACAGTACTCGCCTCATCCTGAGATTACTAATGTTGCCATGGTAATGAATGTTTATAGAAACATGCCTACGTCATTGCTTGTCCTACAGCCATGTTAAACATTGATGTAATCTTTCAAACACAGTAACATATAAGATATCTTATGATAGTGTTCTATCGAATGAAAGGCTAGTCACCCTGTTGCAATCGCAGATGTAGAATAGTCAATAAACGATCTGCGAATGAATACTTCTACTGCCTTACCAAATGGCTAGTGCATATTTCGTTTTCAAAATAACAGATTTTGGCAGAAAACCAACGATGGTGACCATGTTGAAACGCTATCAAAGCGATATGTGATTTAAAGACTCGTAATAATGACGTCATCCAGACTGCACCTGTGTTATACCAGTTATATCATCATAATCTGGAGGAGGTCCGTCGCACGATATAGTCAGAGATATTCCAGTATTCAATCTCAATGGCCTTAATCCATTCTCTGGTGCAAGGTTTGAACCCGAAGACGGTCCAGACGTTGTCCCATTACTGCTGAAGAAAAAAAGAGTACAGAATACCGTTTACAATCATTTAGAAATGTATGTTCACAAAGCAATACATGGTCATATGGGATGCTCGGGCAATTATATCTCACATTCAATTCAATTTCAATTCAGTCAAAAGTAACATTTATTTTCTTCCTTCTTTTTTCCCCATATCAAACAGTAATAAATGTTGACATACGAAATAGCATAATCAGTCTGGGAAAACATTGTATGGGCTAAGAGGAATGCTCACAATAAAGTCTAATCTTTATAAGATTTAAAAAAATACCAGGGTAAAAAGAAAAGCTATATGAGAATTAATAACACGATTCAACTTGTCAGTCAGAAAATGTATCCTTATTATTATTACCTAAGGATGGTGTAACTGTTACGTTCGATATTCATCATAGAATATGAACATGGACATGATAAATTAAAGGAACACAATTCCCCAAAATAGCAACCAACTATTGGCGGTCGGAAGGATATGGGATATAAAAAACAGCTTTTCCTCCATACTCAATTTAGAGCGAAACTCAGGTTTATCATTTGGTACGTAAGTCATCTCCTGCGGTCTATATTTGCTTTCTCTCTTTCTTTCTTTCTCTCTTTTCTCTCTCTCTCTCTCTCTCTCTCTCTCTCTTTCTCTTTCTCTCGTTCTTTCTCTCCCCGCCCCCTCTTTCTTCCCCCTCATTCTCCCCATCTCTCTCTCCGGCCCCCTCTCCTCTCTGCCCTCCCCCCTCCCTCGGGATGTTAAGATGGAGAACCCGAATGCCCTGGATCTGGGAAGCTTCCTGAATCTAATTCAGGCTGACATCCCTGCTCTAAACATAGTCGGCTCATGTCTGAGTATAGGGTAAGTATAACATCGATACAGGGGTAAAGATAGAACACACAGGTCAAAGAGAGGTCTTACTTTATGACTCCACACTTGACTTTCATCATCTAACCTCGGCTCTCACATTGCCTCTTCCTCTTCCTCTTCTTCAAAGTATCATAAAATTATGTTCACAATTACTATTCTCGACATGAAAGATCCTCAGTATAATCGTATAATATTATATTTGGGAGGAAATGAACAAATGAGTCAGGGTACTCATAGACCTAAATATTTCATCATGCTTTTAAGTATGTAATTGACGTCAAATTATCAATATATTTAGGCTTCGGGAACTAAGAAGCATCAAATATCATGTGAAGGAACATAACATAAAAGAATGGAGATCCAGATTGTGTCTCTCGTTTCTATTATTTGTATAGTATTCTCCCCAGAAAGACCCCGCCCCCCCTCCCCCCTCCCGGAAAATTACCGCCCATGGTTAAGTCCTATATAGGGGATAATTGTCCATGGGGGTAATTGGTCAAGGGGGTCATTTCCCGGGGGTCATTTCCCGGGGGTAATTGTCTTCATGGGCTGGTTGTCCTCAGGATTTTTTTTGTTTTTGTTTTTGTTTGGGGGGGGGGGATGGTCTTTGGGGGTAGTTTTTCGGGGAGTAATTTTCCAGGGGTGATCGTTCAGGGGGTTAAAGGTACTTTGTCCCTTTTGCAGCCAACCTCAAATTCTGTAGAACTTTGCAGGAATTATGAATATGTCATGTATATGTCCTATCTGTGAAATTTAAACGTTAGCAGTGTCCTCGTATTCAAATTATGTAAGGACACGCGTTTACTTGCTAGACTTCACTGTCAGACACTATTGAGTGACTGATTGGCTTTTTTCTTCTTTGGTAATAACATACATGAAAAGAATTGTAAAGGGTACATGAGCATTTGTCTACATCGATAACCCACTTTTTGTGATGGCCAAGATTAAACTGATTGAATCTTTGCGCAGCATAAAACGTATGACCATTCGGTACAATTGTCTGAAAATCAAGACTATTACTTTTGGGCTCTATAGCCCTAAAGTCGATTTGACAACTAATAGTCGTTAATTTCCCACTTTAAGACATTTTCAAGCCCCACCTTTTTTAGGGAAGTTCTAAATTAGTATTATCTTTCAAATGCAGTTGGAATTTAACTTTTTCATTTTTCGGGCTTGCAAATGGGACATAGTACCTTTAATGTCCTGATACGCATGTATGCCATTGTTTTCCACATGTTCTTTCGACACCAGATTCTAAAACACTGTAGCAGAAGATGTTTTAGTCTTGTAAAGAATTATTGTTGATCGTTTCTTTGTTAAGAAATGGAAACTGAATTGAACTGAACTTTTACTGGCTAAGGGGTGCAATGTATTTGTATTTCATGGCTAGAAATCCATATTTGGAAATACGTCAAGAAATAGCTAAAAGACTTGGACCAAAAGTAGTTTCATATACCCAATTGTGTCTATAATTGAACAGACAGATTTTTGTTCAATCTTGCGAGTCAATAAAGTACTTTATATGACAATATGGCTTTCTTTCTGCATTAAAGAATGGAAACTGAAATAACCAATTTCATTTGAACAGAGTGTTAACTGTTTACTGGGAAAGGGGCTACATCTGGAAATCGTCTTACGGTTATTTTTAATGCATAAATCCATCTTTAAAAGAAGGTCCTAATTAACTAATCATAATGAAATTCTTGTAATAAACTTTAATTATTGTTTTTTTCTTCTCAAATCACATGAAATGATTTGAATTTGAATAAGTTGTGTTTACCAAGATTGTCCGAGGGGTAATTTTCAGGAGTATGAGGGGTAAATGTCTTCTGGTGGTCATTATCCAAGGGGGTAATTGCTCTCGGGGGGGGGGGGGGGGTCGTGGACGTCCCCGGGGGATAATTTTCCAGGGGATAATTTTCTGGGGGTGATTGTCCAGGGGGTAATTGTCTAGATACGTGTGGTCATACACGATGTCAATTCATGTTCTTAGCATGTTTCAAGGTGATTACTAAGTTGACTTAGAAATATTATATCTTGATGAAATATTTGTTTTACTAATTGTCGTTTACTAATCTGCTTAATCTGCTTTTCCAACGCAAGCACGCTTAAGCCAGGAAAGAATGTTTTTAATCTCACCGGTTTACAGGAGCTGAAACGAGGATTTATAACCCCTTACTTATATCTGTCACCAAATTTACGAGAAATAATTGATCTAAGGGCTCAGAGTCATCATTAATTTGTAAAGTCATTACAATTCCCGAAATTGTCCAACTAAAAAGTCCTTTCTGTGACTACACAGACTTTCTGATTTGATTACAAACAGCTTTCCAAAAAAATATTTCAGTCTGCATTTTTAAAGAAAAAAAAGGAACAAGTGTAATGACCTGTACACACTGCTCCATAGATAAGTATACACAAAGCATTGGATAAAAAGTGTCTTTGGCTATAATTATTATGTAATGACAGCCGAATCACCTGTCACACATCGTACATATTTGCCAAATGTAAATTAGACATGACTTCATTAAAACACACAGTCACGCACTTTCACCTGATGATTTCGAAAATTAGTGATTAATAGAAAATGCACATGATGTCAATATAAACACTTTGTATGGCCTACATATTGAGAGGTCAGAGGGGGGGGGATGCAGAAGTGCTTATTTCGTTAATGGATATATATTGTTTCTGTAGATTTCTATTATTCACAGCGTGTGGTAGTATGGTCTCTAGAGACAATAAAGCGAAAAATAATATAAAAGTTATAACAGTGATATGAAAAGGGAAAAATGATCGAAAGTAAAAATAAGTGTTTCCTCTTGTCACGATTGTTTTAATAATTATAATAATAAATGGTGCTTATAACGCGCTTACCACCGAGGTCCCTAAGCGCGTTATGAGCTGGTTGACCTTCATCACTAATATCATGTCAATAGGATTCCTACAAACTCTCTCACAATCAACTAAACCAGTCATTATCATGTGCAAAATATATTTACTTGCTAAATATAAGCCCAGGGGCGGATCCAGGGGGGGGGGTAGGGGGCTCCCCCCCCCCTTGGGCTGACCACAAAAGGTAAAATATTTTATTTTTATTTGTTTAATGTCGGGGGCGAAATGATTTTGTTGTTGTAGTGCTTTCTACCCCCTCCCCCCTTTGGAAAATCCTGGATCCGCCACTGGGTCATCCTCCCCCCCCCCCCCCCCCCCCCCTTAGCAAAAAGCTAGATCCGCCTCTGAAACCGGAAGTAATTCAATTAAATGAATTGTGGGGGCGAGGAGAAGGTCAAGGCAGGTTGTTATCTCTCTCTGTTCGTCGTTACCTCGTTTCCTGAGTCATTGGGTTAATTTAATTAACAAAAATAACCTGAGGTTTGACGGATATCGATACATGTACTGATCTCAACTCTATATTGTGAGTGGCATAGTTGGGACACATTTTGGATGACGTACATTAGAGAAGTCATTTCATGACAAACTTTGCGGCTTCCTTTTCCTCCCAAAATAATTTCTCTTTCCCCTGTCTCTCTCTCTCTCTCACTATCTCTCTCTATCTCTCTCTCGCTCTCTCTCTCTATCTCTCTCTCTCTCTTTCTCTTTCTCTTTCTCCCTACTATCTTCATGTGACTTCCATTACATTAAGCAGGACATAGCTATTTGTTTTTGACCAAATTTTATAATGTTATGAATGACATATTTTATTTTGTTTCGCATTATTTATTTTATTTATTCTTAATTTCAATTTTGTTTCATGTAATATTAGAAAACCATTTAGAGATGGCATGGGTATTATGTAAAGTATCCATTTCTTTGGCTTATAATGTAGGCCTACTTTACACAGTGTAATGTCACTGTCGATCATAATACTTGACCTAAATAATGTTTCAATTATTTTAATGGATTTCGTCTATTGATCGTTGATGTATACATCATATAACTCGAGTCAAGATAAGCCCCTTTTCTTCCTCGCGTGTCTTTCTTTAAACCCTTTTCACCCTGTTCTTGGTGAATTCATCATGATTTATTTAGAAGATGGGTAATAAAATGGTAATTATCCTCTGATTTAAATACGGACCGCCCCCTCCCCGGAATCGATGCCCCTGCAACAGAAGCAACTACAAACGAGTTATTTAGTCTTTCAATTACTCTCCCATGCACGTCTACACTTTGCATCCAAAGGATCAACATACCCAGACACCATCTCTATTAGGAATGAATAAAGATATAATCTATAATATAAGCTTCACAGGGATCTTGAAATTTTACGGTTTTCTAGCATTCCACCCCCCCCCCCCCTCACTCCCCCAAGTTCAGGTTCAGTATAGTTTTACATCCCGTATTAGGGCTATAGCGTCCTAATTATGCTCTAAATTTTAGGGGGTAAACGAGAACCATATTATAGGGTAGACCCTAAATGTTTGTATTAACAAGGATAAGCTTAGTTTATTTTAATGATAAATTGTAATAAGTCAGACTCAGTCTGTAGAAGAAAAAAAAATACTATTTGAGTTTGCAAAGCCAAACAAGCATGAGACCTGTCATCATTTACCATATATTTACTTCACGAAATCAATATTGGAAACACAAAATACGAATGTGTTTCCAGTTAGCCCTTTCCAGAATTTGCTCTGAGACATGAATACTTTATTATGTGGGTATGTTATTTGCATGTCACCACAAAATCCAGGGGCCTAAGAAATAACGTTATAAAATACTTCTTTCAACTTCGTTGCTCCAATGACCAAAAGGCCGTCCATAAAAATATAATTGTGATAATGAAAGACATGTTAAGTCCCGTTAAAATCTGTAATAATGGTTTAAGCCTCTAAACTGCTTCAAACCTACTCAATTGATTCCCAGAAGGCTACAATATGTATGTACACGAATGATATTAGCTTTCATCACATATAAAACGTTTGGCCTACATTCATCATCACTCAAAGATTATTCATGAAAGATTATAATCTTAATAGGTCAGTTCCAGAACAAGGACTACTACCCAGTACTCCTAATCACAGCATTGCTTGCGCTCAACAAAATAAATGTGGATGGTTGGTGGGTTTACAGTCGAGAACGTACCTTTGAGAACCATTAGCCCATAAACCGGTGTGAGGATCGTAACCGGTATAGTCCACAGAAGTAAAGTGATGCCGACATTCGTACTCCGGGGGTGGTACTTCTATGCTCATAGCAGATGATAAAGCCATTGTTGACCCTCTCCGTCTACCTCTAGGACGGGACCCCCGGTATTGACAGTACACATAGCAGGTGGGTACACCCACAACCCACGGATAGATTATTCCAACTATTAACAAATATCCGCGATTATGCAAGTAATATCCGACAAAAATCATTGCCAATCCGGCTAGTACAATCAAACTGATGAATGATATTAAAAAGTATCCTTGACGCTGTCGTTTGAAACAAGAACGGGGAGCGGTTTGCGGATCACAATTCGTATTATCCGCGATATCCTCGGTTCGCCCGCTAGCGAAGAAAATCGGATAGCAGGTAGCCGTTCGACTAAAGTCGGATAGAGAGCCTTGGACCGTACTTGCGTCATCCGTCTCAGAGTGTGGGTTATATTCTTCGGGTAGTTGAATGCTCCGGGCGAGTGCTTCCGTATCCGAAGCCATCCTGACTAATTGTGGCAGTGGTAAAGATAGAATGTCCCAATTTAGAGACTAGAATGTACTTTCTTTCCTGATAGTTTAGATTAAACAACGAATGCAGAATCATCTACATTGCTTACTCTCCATATTCTATTTGGATTGTACTACACAGGATGCCTAGACTGGCATTGTGTACTATCAAGCATTAATCTACTGAATGTTCTTCATTCAGACATTGTTACTACGCTTCCCAATCAATCGTTTCATCTGGATATAATCAATATGATGTTACTTCCAAACTTATAAGTAATTATGATAACCTCTCTCGATGTTCTTAATATGTTCATTCCTTTGCAAGGCGAGGCTGTGTAGATATCTATAAGAAACAAACAATGACTGATTCCTAGTGCAGTTCACATCATCACGTATTCATATCAATCCACAATATTACAGAAATACGTTGAAGTAGACACAAGCTTATTACTAAATCCATGGCATAAAGAGCTTTCTTCTACGCTATTCCAGATCAAACGGACGCACAATATTATCAGAATAGTCGGATTTTGAGATCCGCGTCAAAACAATATACAATTAAAGGTTAACGTCCAACTTTAAGGATCCCAAATAGCCAAGTCGAATCACTGTGCATATATAGCTTAGATAGTTCAGCAGTGTTAATGCACTAACAGACAGTAAGGCACTGTGACGAGTTTAAGTCGACACCCAACCGAGAAGTACGACGTGCGCGCGCAAAGTTCTTGTTCATTGCTCAGATAATATTAATAACACTCGTGCTATTAGGCTATTAGTACAGTATAATTTCTATAAGCTACATAAAATAACGCTTGCCTATGACGACAAAGAATAACCATTCAGTCAGAGTGTTACAAAATTAGCTCTGTGTTTTTTTAATGGCGTATCCAGGGCAGGGGCAAGGAGGTACCACTTCTGCAATATCCAAATTTGGCATACCTTAACTAAACTAAAACAGAAAAGAAATGTGCCCCTTTTATCGCCCTCATGCAGAACCAGTTATAGACACCAAGAGGCACCATGTTTGTTCCCGTCACCCTCAAATCAATTAACAGCATTCTGTAGATACCAATCTACTTGGATATTTCCTCTCTATTATTATTATTTTGCCATCTTAATGTACTCTGCATTGTAGAAAGTAGAGGCTAAGAAATGAACACGCTCATCTTCTTTTAAAGACCGTCAATAATACTGGGCCAGAAGGGATTAGACCACATAGCAAAGTCACTGACAGGTGGCTATCTCATTAACTCAGCACTCAACTAACATAAGAAAAAGAGGATCATGGGGGACCAATAGGCACCGATTAGGCATTGTTTTCTATATAGAGGGAGCAAGTAGCTATAAGTAGGACAGTGGGGCTTTATTGGAGCTAATGGTTAAGGGTGGGTCCAGACATGGAGGGAGGGGAGGGGGAGGGGGGCTCGTGTCATTAGGGCACCGATCTTTGATACTATATAGATGAATGTACAACATGCCAGAGAACCAGGTCATCAAGTAAAGGAGGAGTATGAAGGGGGTCGTATCATCTTATTGTGGCATTGCTGCCTCCCCCCCCCCCCCTCTCTCTCTCTCCCCCTCTCTCTCTCTCTCTCTCTCTCTCTCTCTCTCTCTCTCTCTCTCTCTCTCTCTTCTGTCATCCGATTAGGGGTACATTCCCCCGTGCAGCTATGGGTTTGTCATACACTAATTGTTAGATCATGCAATATAAACCCCGATATAAACACTACTATTGAAAGTGATGCATCAAATACCTACAGTCCCTTTACTCTTGAGTTCTTTTTTTATTGATTTGGTTGCTTTAATTGACATTCAATGCGAAAATAACAAAGTATAATACATTTTACAAACGATAAATTTATTGTTTAAAACTTATCTGGAAATAATTAAAACGTTTAACTGAAAAGAAAAAGGACATAATTATTATTTTAAGGAAATCCAGCAATTTTGAATGACTATTTAGAGTAAAGGATCACAATGTATATGAAAATGGAATATAATTGAAGAATAATGGACTTCAACAAATTTGGAATCGTGCTCGTTTTTCAGGTTCATACCATTGGTCTCCACCGTTTTCTAATTTCTATTAAATTCGATGGTTAACTTAAAACAGCATCATAGACCTACATAAATTATGTGTTTATAGTTATAGACATTTTCTCTGAAAATGCATTTAACCGACATTATTATATACAGATTACTTGATTCGATTTATTTTTAACTCCAATAGTTTACCTATGTAGAATAGAGTCAGTCATAATTGTTTCGTTGAGTCATAAAATATTTGGTCGGAATGGGAAGAAATGAATGGAAATGACCTGAAAGCAAGTTGGTCATGCGTGACTTGTAGATCACTCTGATCTAATTTAATAAGATATGGGGGGTGTTTCACAAAGATCCTAGGTCGAACTTATCTCTAAGTTGGACTTAAATATTATGGAGAGCCATTTGTAGCCTTTAAATAAACATATTCAAAAGCACAAATTCAAGTATTTTAGACTTTTCATAAATTCCACATCAAGAACAAGAAATCTCCTTGATAATAGAAAATACGAATGATTTGAATTAACATTTTATACCTTTTAAAATAACTTTTACAAAATATTTTTCAAAGATGCTAACGGCTTTCCATAATTTTTAAGTCCAACTTAGAGATAAGTTCAACTTAGGATCTTTGTGAAACCGCCCCCATGGTTGAGTATAAATGTAGGTCAGTGATTTGCATCTGAACGAAATAAGAAACAGCATTGTGAATTGCAGCACCCATCCGAACTATATAATTATTGATGAAGTCTGTTCACGAGTCAATAGCGTTTATAAGCGCTGTATCCTGGGCTTTGTTTCTATAGGATGGAGTAATAGCGGGCGGGGGGGGGGGGGGGGTCAAGATTCAACTTAAAACAAATCAGTCTATTGAAACAGAATCCACAACTTCGGGGAGTCATCAAATATACAAACAATTATGAATGAAAACAGTCATAAATGAAACTGAAAACAAATAAAAGTCATTTGTCAATTGGAAAAATTAACACGTCAATATTTACTGAATTAAAATTAAAGTTTATTAGCGGTTCATCCACGCTTTGTCTTTAGCCTTGACTTGAGTAGGGGGGGGGGGGTAGCAGATGAACCTTTCTTCTCAAGATTTGCAAATCAAATCAATCTGTTCATTGAAATAAAAGGCACAATTTTTTTAGGATTATCATAAAGGAAAGTACAATGGAAGAACCCAAAACAGATATTAATCGAAACAGAATGACGAATCATCATTAAACAAACAGGAAGGAACGATAGGATATTACAAGAGTGCAAATGTATAAAACAGAAATAGATTAACACATTTCGTGACAGTGGTAAATACAACGTCCAAATCGAAATGACATGTATTTCACAAAGTTTATGTTCAGTTTGAAGGGGAAAATTCCCATGTCATTTTATCAGGAGTGTGATTTCAGAACTTCGGACAATAAAGAACGATAAGACCCGAATGAAGAGAATAGAAGCTTGACGTTTTCTATCCCTAAATTAAGTTCAATGGTATTCATCGGGGGGGGGGGGGTAAGGGCCCCTCCCAACCTGCCTATGTATACTATGTATGTATGTTATATTACCCTTCATCCGATTTTTGCTTTATTGAAATAGGTTTTGTTTCTAATGGTGTTGCCATGTTTAATTTTCTTCCTTTTTTACATTTGCCTGTTATCGTCAGTTTTTATCTATATCAGTCCTCGAAGTGAAAATCAGTAATTCCTATTGACGCTTGTGTTACTTCGTACTATCTGCTTAAACAGGAGAGACTACTGTATGTTTAAATTATAACAGTTTTTTCTTTTTCGTGACCTTTTCACAAAGTTCAACTTTAAATCTGTCCTTTCACAAGATATATTCGTCTGCGGCAGGGCTTATCCTACGCACGACTAAAATACTACCAAGATTGGTGAATATATTTAGCAAAGACGGCTGGGTAATAAAGAACACATCCGACAAATACTCAACTAAATTATCGCTAGAGAAGGAGGGAAGGAAGGATCTAAGGAAGGCATGAAGGGGGTCCTTCCTATCAAAGAAAGGGGTATAGTGTTACCCTCTCCAAGAATCTACTTGGTATCTACTCACCACAGACCTAGTTTACGGGATGGGAATATTTGTTTCGATATCAAATAGCTGAAATTATAAAATATTTGTTATTATTATTATTGTTATTATTATTATCAACTTCTTTTTCATCATCATCATCATCATCATTATTCTTATTCTTATTATTATTATTAGTATTAGTAGTATTAGTAGTAGTAGTATAAGTAGTAGTAGTAGTAGTAGTAGTAGTAGTACTTCTTCTACTTCTACAACGATACTCAGCAGGATCCATATAAGTCAGGATGTATAGTGCTGAGGAATAAACTACCTAGTTCTTGGTCTAGTAGTAGTAGTAGTAGTAGTAGTAGTATCATTATTATTATCATTATCACTGTTATTGTTATTATTATTATTATCATTATCAATATTATAATTATTATTATTTTTCAACATATCTAAAATGAAACCTATGATAACCGAGGTTACACAGTGATGTACATCTAATTCCTGCACACTGCAATGTTTTCACAAATGTTCTGCCCGGCTACGACATAATCGTTACCGGATCCTTCAAATACAGTCTCAGGAAATCTTGACCAAATCTTGACCAAATCTTCTCTTTTCCCCGAATCCTCGAACGTATTGTTAAGATGATGTCCTGTATTAGTATTAACTTTAATCATTTGTCACTGAGAGGCATACATAATTATTCCTATTATCTTGATTTATAATACCCTCTATACGAGTAAAGCGGCACTCTGACATCATAATGAACTTGCAAATAAGTAGCCCAGTTTCACCTGGCATGAAGCATCGAATCATAGACATACACTCTATGAATCATACATCACATGCCTCTATATAGATCGAGGTAGTAGCACTACCGGCCTCTACACGCTGAAAAGGAAATGAAGTAGTGGGGCCACCTCCCCCCTCACCTCCGGCCTCCCGGCCCCCGCCCCCACTATCACAGTTCAAGATTTAAGGCGAGATATGTCATAAATGCCATTCCGAAAAAAGGAGCACATTCATAATTCCACTATGTGTTGACAGACATAGTTGTTTAAAAGAACTTAATAATGCAATGCGCGGGCTTACGTTTCACTATAAATTGTATTTAGGTTTTCATTTACGTACTCCGATAGACTCCCGTGCATGTCTCCATTCAGAAGAAGGAGATTGGCTCAGTGACCGATTACACCTTTCCCTATGATAACACTTCAAAGGTGTTGATATTCCGGTAACTTGTTTCTCATTCAACTTATCTATGATATCAGTACAGTATGTTAATATATGTAAGCTGTTTCGCGCTTCTTCTTTTTTCCTTACCGCAATTCGATCAAGAAAATGAAATAAAAACACAGTATTCCCAAAAGATAAAAATAGTAATGAAAGCAAATCTTGCTATAGCCAATCAAGCATTATCAACAATAACTATGTTTTATGATTTGAATCTTTTGGACATTAAGAACAAAGCAAACAGCACATAAATGAAAGATATATTTGATCAAATAAAGACATATTATAAAGTTACTATTCACTCGATAAGTTGACCAGACAGTTAAAGATCTCTGTGACCTGACTGACACATGACTGACACATAGAGGGCGCTTATTAAGAATCATCAAGAACCATGGTTGACACAGACCCAGCAAGTTATTTATAAAAGATTTCATTTCACTAATAACGTACAGTAGAACTCTTCAGGGGCGGATCTATAGGGGAGGGGGTTTCGGCGGTTTAAACACCCCCTTGGGCGGACAAGTGAAAAAAGGGGGGGGGGGAGAAGAAAAAAAAGGGGGTTAGGAGAGAAAAAGGGGGAAAAGAAGGGGGGAAATAAAACAGTAAAACGGCGCGATTTTTGGAAAATCCTGGATCCGCCACTGGGTCAAACACCCCCTTGGCAAAAAGCTAGATCCGTCCCTGCTCTTCTATAAAGTACCAATGTTACATGCATATATCTTTTACCGTTTAAGAGGGACTGTTATTATCTGCAATAGATGGCAGACACAAATTAATGCCAAAGTAACGACATTATATATTAATATGATTGAATCTCATTTATTTCCTGATAATTTACATCGATAAAACAGAATCATTTCATTGTATACAATGTGATTAATCATTATATTTTGCAGAATCGTTCAGACATATTATTATTTACAAATCGAAGCGCAGTGATGCATTGTGAGCTCAATCATAATTCATTGCTTTGCTGTGTCCTAAGAAACATTAAATGACTATCATTACTTGACCATATTATCAACTTCATTGAGAAGATGATGGTGATTGGTTATTCAAACCGCTCACATATTTCTATCTTTCGTTCTTTCAATATAGACCCTTTAAATCAGCCATTGTCTATATGACCAGCTGTATTCGTTTAACCCTGGGCAAACAAGCGCTGGTTCTCTGTCAAGCAAAGTAATTCAATGGAATAATAAAATGAGTTTGTAGCCAGATACCAGGAGCAGCAATAAGTATATAAATATGTGATTTGATATTCATGGAATGTCTTCTCTCAAAATAACACTAAAAGTTGACTTTCATAAATGTCCAGGATAATGATCTTCAACTGACTTGAAATCTTTTAAAGGTCATATTAGTTGTATAATATAAAAAGTATTCAGCAGCCATAGTGAATGATTCAATCCTCTGATCTCATTATAAAACCAACAACGATAGGATATCTTTTGAATGATAAACGTTATGAATGAGGTAGACGATGTCAACATTTTGTTTGACAGATTATGTCAGCCTCACAAACGGAAATAAAGACCTCTATCTCAATTTCTTACATAACAGCTCTCCATCAATCCATTAATTCACTCGCCCAAAGACACAATATGAATTTTCTCACTTTAACGTGATGCCTTATTACATTTGTTTTACACATTATCATGCTTGTTATGAATACTGATCGGTAAATGATGTTACATAATTTTGTTTTATCAAACACAGAAAATTATTACACGAGATGATAATTTGACGTGTGTCTCAGAATCGCATAATTACACGGAAGGGTCAAATTTCTATTAGACTACTGGAATAAATTAATTGTTTCGTTATTATGCGAAACATTAATCATTTACATTTATGATTGATGCACAACAATGGTCAGTTCAGACCAGAACTAATGACATCAATTAAAATTGAATGCTCATTTTCTAGAAACCGATTTGACAGGTTTGAAAAAGTTGAAATCTATGTGAATGCAAAAGCAAATCACTTAAAGATAAACTTGAGTTCTGGTTTAAAAAAAAAAAAAAGAATTCTCACAAAATCAAACGAAATTTACACTGAGTGATCAAGAATACAAATAAATGTCATGTGCCAAACAGTTCTAGATGAAAATGTATACTGGCTGAGTAATGAGCATAGAAAGATAATGAAATCAAGGTGAGCTAGCCCCGACACCATTAATTTGTGTAGTCCCATATACATCTTTCTGTGTGCAGTGCTTGTTACTTTACCAAGACTGGGCGAAATGTATTATAATTTTGATGACTCCAGAACCTGGCAGTGCACACCAATCCTTACGTGCTACATGATCAACTTTTTCTGATCCATTCCACACCTTTTCTTTCACAATGCAACCGCATTACCAGAACTCACCTTTATCTTTAAACTGCTTAACATTTTCTACCTCTTAATGACATTTATAAGTTTCAGATACTCGTTTGATTGCAGTTAACTGGTCTTTTTTGCAGACATAGGATATTGGAAAGGAATAAAATAAAGACCGGAGACGGAAATTTTTTGTTATAAAAGGTAAGAAGGGAGAGCTAAAGATACAATTCTGAATAGAAAGAATTAGAGAGAAGAAGTAGGAGAGAGAGGGAGAGAGAGAGAGAAGAAGAAAAGAAGTAGAAGGAGGATGAGGAGGAGGAGAAGAAATAAAGAGAGACAGATAAAGAAAGGGCAGATGTGAAATCACTCTTGGTGTTTAGAAAGAGATTAAGGCGTATATTTCTTCAAATCTTTGAAGCTGGTTCCAGCATTTTATACCAATTTTGAGCTGCGGCATCTCCGATACCACCACCAAAGCGATCTGTCACACGCTTACTGGTTCCCTCATTCGTTCCATAACGAAGAGCAGGATCTTCAGCTTTGATACAGTCAATTATGACGTCAGCAATCTCGTCACTTGTTTGAGCGGCTGACTTCATGAGTGGCATCATTGCTGCTATTGCGCCTGTGAACAACTACATACAGAAATCAATCGGTGAATACAAGTATCCTGATATCAAAACATCAACCACTATTATTACAAATTTAAAAAAAAACTTTGATGGTAACGAAAGTGTTTCTTTCAACCCTACCTTCAAGACAAAGCTTTGCATGTACTGTTCAGGAACTGTATATCAGCAACCACGTATCTCTCTCTCTCTCTATGATGAAAACCTAGCACTAACTTTGGCCGTGTGAATTTCACTTTGATACTATAACCAACATTATATACCTCTTTTTTTTAGAAATCTAGCCATCTGATTGGTCGAAATTGGAGTCGTAAGTTCCCGTAAAGAAACGAACAATGCCAGTAACGGTCAATAGTTCATGTGTGAGATTCCCGAAGGATTCCGGGTACCGGGAAAATAGTAACATTTTGAAGATATCCCCATTGGTGTACGTTTTAAAAGTTACTTTATGCGAGTGCAGATACCATACGGTGGTTTTTGTCTGCGATTCCCAATGATTGTAACATTCAGTCATCTTTCCAGCGAAGATTAACAGACAGTGTTTCATATTTTATGTGTTGTGTTAACCAATCTTTACTCAAGAAAAGGATAAGGTAAATATTCTTGGTAGATTTTTGTGTCAATTCGGTATAAAAAAAGATAATCGACTGCTTTAATATTCGAGGCCTGGCTGTTTCTATACTTGCTCTCGGGGACATCCAGGCGCGCCTCGGGGTCATGGCAGGATGCAACGTCTCCTTGAGCCTATACAACATCCAGGCCTCTCATAGCAGTCGATATGTCTGTACTATTTGTTTTCCATATTTGTATTTTATGCTATTATGTGAACATAATCATATAAATATTGGCAGTTTTGCTTGTATAATGTTTATACACAAGACATGAGGCTACTGAATTGAATAAATATATATCATTACCTTCTTTGTAGGGTTTTCTGCATCAGATGATTTAGTTTCCGGATCTTTGTTAGCGCTCATGTTATCTTTGAAACTGGTTATAACTGGACCAGGGCAGACCGTACTGATTCTGAACAAGAATAAAATCAACAGGAATTTAAGTTAGTTTCTGACGCGCTTCTTTTAATATGCATATCTCTTCTCTATTTTACTTGTATTAGTTTGTGGTAGCCAGTTTACAATAATCACCTTTTCACTATCTCTCTTTCTCTCCCCTCCCCCAGATTTGTGCCCCCTTGATGTTTTAGAATTCAAGAGGATTTTGTAGAAATCCTTTGATCATGTAAAAGCTTGGAGATATCGGTTAATGTTATACTTATTATATAGGGACTGTTAATATCTATTAATAGAGAATGAAATAAATTGTATCGGTTGCAGTATGTTGTACGGAATCATCACGGCACATCTGGACAATAATTTGATCATTAGACCGAAAAAGAATGAATCTGCCATCGTCGTCAAGACAATAAGGCCATATCGTCACCATCATCATCATCATCATTGAAATCGTCACCATCATTATCATTACCATCATTATCATCGTTATTATCATCATCATCATCATCATCATCATCCTTATCATCAATATCTCCATCATCACATCACCCTCACCACCACCATCATCATCATCATCTTCATCATCATCATCTCCATCATCATCATCCTCATCATCATCACCATCACCATCACCCATCATCGTCATCCCCAGCACCATCATCATCATCATCATCATCATCATCATCCTTATCATCAATATCTCCATCATCACATCACCCTCACCACCACCATCATCATCATCATCTTCATCATCATCATCTCCATCATCATCATCCTCATCATCATCACCATCACCACTATCATCTGAACTTCGTAGCCATGGTCAGACTTACTTGATGTTGAAGCATTTTAATTCAGGATGGAGGGATTCAGTGAAACCTTCAAGAGCAAACTTTGATGCACTGTAAACGGCGCTAAATGGAAACCCTAAACAAGCAATAATATAATAAAAACTAGAAGTTAATTAACTGTACAATAATGTATAATTATGTACCATTTGATGCGTACACAAAGAAAATTATCAACGATGACGTTGTGCCCCTGAAAAATATTTTTTTTTGTGTTTATGATATAAGCTAAGGGCTATATAAAAGCCGATAATAGAGTCACAGTAATACAAAATTTAGTGCAACCCTGTTCAAGGGACTTTGTATTGTTTTAAAAATCGATTTAAAGATTCACAAAACAAAGGATAAACAAAAATAGATAATTTATTCATCAAACAAATGAAAACACAATAACACTGAAATTAAATAAAACTATGAAAAATATCAAATAATAGTTGCAGATTCAAAAGGGGGGAGTTGGAAGCACACGTCCCTCTTCGTATCCGTTAATTCTCATAAAAATCTTACCATTAATGCCGGCCAGACTGCTGATATTGACTATACGACCTGACTTCTGTTTTTTCATGGGAGGAAGTACTTCCTGGGTCATCCGAAATGTTCCTACGATGTTGGTTTCAGACATATTTCTCATATGAGTCATTGTCATCTCTTCCAAAGGACCCATCCATCCAAACGCTGCGTTGTTTACTAAAGAAGAAAAACATAAATAACACAGATTTGTGCGCAAATCAACAACGAACTTTGTTTACTTACTAAAGCTGGTACCTTGAATTACTTATAATAAGTTGAATATATCCCTATATAAGTAATTTTTTTCTTCTCCATAACAGTGTCAGCACTGTCCTCCTTTATGTATTTCCCATCCCCTTATCTGTTGATGTTAATTCTTTTCCTCCTGGTGTAATGGAAATCAATTGATTAATTAATTGCTTAAAATCTTCCCATTTAGCTTCATCGATTCTAATATTACAAAACGATTATAAAATAACAATTTTTAAAGACTTTTACAAGGAGAAAAAAGTCTTACCCAGAATGTCGACCTTGCCGTGTTTCTCTATTATTTGTTTAACAATAGCCACAATCGACTCCTCTTCAGTGATATCTAACTGCCGAACAAAAAGGGTATCGTTGAGGGCGCTGCCTGCAGCCTGCTCAAGATCTCCTTTCTTAGCCAGATTCCTCATGGTGGCGTATACAATGTATTTCTCCGCGTCTTTGGCCATCTTGACGGCTGTGGTAAGACCGATGCCCGTGGAGCATCCAGTTATCAGGGTGATGAGGGGAGCCATGTCTATAAAGAATTTAGTATAGACAGATGAAAATAAGCTATTAATAATGAGGTATGGATTCGTGGTTTCGGTTATCCACCGACAGTTATTGCCCTTTACTGATTCATTCAGTGAGAAGAAAAAAAACAGCATTCAAACAGCGTCAGACAAACTGTCATGATCCTGATCGATTGTCACAGACGGACATTATTTAATATTATATATATTTATAAATTTAATTTTTTTAAATAATTTTTTTGAAAGTTTGAAGGCCTGGAGATAATAAGTAATGGTTATGAGGATCTTTTTTTAATGTTTCATTGTGATAGGTACCAATACATTTTGATTGCCATATAGTTACCTACAATAAATTGGATTTATGAAATGTTCCGTGTCAGGGACAGACGAGATGGAAATGGATTCTCGACTGTTTGCTACTCTTTGTCGTTTCTGTCTGAACTAACTGGTATTGACAATTACTTTGAACTGCAAATGTAAGTCAATTAAGTCGACCTCTTAATAAGACTTTTGGAATTTCAGTGCAATCTCTGCCTTTTTTGAGGAGATGTGATAATATTATGTCCCGGACGGAAATGAAGCAGCACCTGAAATGATCACAGGACTCATTTTAGGGCTATTGCATATTAATACCTCGGTCACACCAACGAAACCGACACCAAACAAACAACAGATCGAACAAAGTAACAATATATTACCACGAGTGGACAAAATTGGTCGATTTATATTCGGTGCGGTGTAGGTTCGGCGATGTGACCGAGGTATTACAATAAAAGTATTCACCATGAAGATAATGCCATCCAAAGGCATCGATATAAGGTAGAGAATCGTGGATAGGATGGGGTAATCACTATGATACATATTATATCATACCAAGACAAGTCTTACATAATCGAATATCACGCAGGGCTAATCTGAAAAATAGGATGTTTGAGTATAGATGTTATCAAGCTTCAATCCATTCTGATACAAAAGCAAATTAATTATTCGATCTTGCCTACTTTATTGGACTTTAGCAGTGGTACAAAGGTCCATATGCCTCGATGCCATTCTCATGGAGAGGGTTCATCTATTTATAACTTGTCAGACTGAAAGGATTGGTCAGTAAATTAAATTTTGTTCATCTTTTTCTTCCGCTCTCCCCTCTTATTCTCAATCGTTCTCTCCATCTCTCTCTATCTCGCGCTCTCTCTCTCTCTCTCTCTCTCTCTCTCTCTCATTATTGCTATATAGTATCTACCTATCTATCTATCTATCTATCTATCTACCAATCTATCTATCTACTTATCTATCTACCTATCTTCCTATACATCTACCTATCTATCTACCTATCTTCCTATCTATCTATATCTCTCTCTATCTATATTATATCTATGTATCTATCTCTGTCTCATTTTCAAAGATTTCTCTGTTTTCTTCCTCATCACCCCTGATCGATTCCTTTTAAAAGTATCTGCCTTGCATTTACATTGACTTTTTTCAAATATTTTACGAACACAAAGATACTTGTATTTCGACAGAGAGGAATGCGGATATACGCATTATCCGTTTTTATCGGCATTCATCTTTCATGTACTCCCAGCTACATGGTGATATCCCATACGTTTACATTAATATTGAAAAATATATTTGATGCATATTTGTATGAGCTTTGAATTTATGTTCAATAAAGTTCCATTCGTGAGTATGATATTGTTGTACAATACGGATCTAGCAGCACACAGTCTTGCGAACCTCGACCTATATATATAATGTACGCATGACCCCACTTTACTCAGTATGCATGCGACCTTTCCCCTACAATTTACTCGAGATTCATGCATTGTCGTTACAGGTAAGAATGGTGATTGGAAATAGTACTGATCTACACGTATCGTAACACCCACTACGTAATAGACTGCAATGAAGTTGACGCTTGTCCGACATAGCAACAAGTGATATAATATTCTGATTCTGTTCACATGTTTAACTGTGAAGAATTAGGCCTAGCTAAAGAGCGCTTTTCACCACGTAATCATGAAAACCAGAGAAGAGTTTAGGAATATAATAGTCCTAGTGATATTATTAGCAACACACGTCAATGAAGACACATCAGTCGTAGAAATGAGACAGTAATACATACCTGACGATGATGTGTGATATACCAAGCTATACGTCTAGTTTGTAGGAAGGTGAGGTCAGAATGAAGGTTTGGTATGGGGTGTGTGGTGCAGGCGTAGGTCAAGTAGTATTATATTTGGCAGTGACTGTGATACGAACGCGCTATACAAACAAACGGACATCCAGGGCTGGCACAGAACGATGCTTGATGGATGGCGCAAACAATGATTCTGCAAAAAATTATTTTGATTTTGGCAATTTTGAAATTCAATTTCACTTGCAATTTTTGCCGAGTAGCTGTTTCTTACTATTTACCTCTAAGATTATTAAGGGGGTAATTAGAGGAATTACATAACAGAGAAGGAGAGAAAGAGAGAGAGAGAGAGAGAGAGAGAGAGAGATGAGATGTGATTACAGATCAAGCATTAGAAAATACAAACAAGATAGGAAGAGAAAGAGAAGAGAGGTGAGAGAAAGATAAAGAGAAAGAAAGAGAGAGAAAAGAGAAAGAGAAAGAATGAGAGAGAAAGGAGAAAGAAAACATGTTACATAATTATGTAAGAAATGTTTTGTTACTATTGTTTTTAATAGATTAATGAAACAAAACATCATCTGAGCATCAGCGAAATAATTTGATTGGTCTAATTGGGACTCTCGATCCTTACAGGAATGGTAGTG